>CAWUFW010017655.1:0-253058 GCA_963921515.1 Calotriton arnoldi | reverse complement strand
GTGAGGCCCCAGCACTTCTGAAGGCCCTAGGCCTTGTCTCCCTGCAAGTCGTTGTTGCTAAGTCCCTTTTTAGTATATGGTCTGGTACGCCCCTAGGGCCCCAGCCATATTTTGTGCTTAACTTATTGAGAAACGTTGATTTGTGCATATGTTTGTCTTCTAATCTCATAAAGAGATTAGTAGAGAGTTATTTAGAAATAAATACATATATATTTGATATATATACCTGTGTGGTGTCTTTTCATTTGGTGATTCAAGAGATTATATGGTAAAACAAGCTGCTTTACATTCCTCCGAGACTTAGCCTGAAGGCTGCTCTCCACAGCTACCACTAGGATAGCTTTCTTTAAAAGGTTGTCTTAAACCTATCTACCATAAGAGTCGATTTGCCCTGGTGCAAGGTGTCCACTTTAATTAGTGAACAGCATATACCAGGCCAACTTCTCACAGAGGGTCACTCTCCTCCTCCTGTTCCTCATCAGTTGCCATGAGCAAGCCCATGTCAGCCCTGTCAACATATGGTTTCAATCTGTTGACATGGAGCACCCTCAGGGGGCTCCTGGGAGTTCCAAGATTCACCAGATAGGTGACTTCTCCCTTTTGCTCAACTATTGTATGGGGGCCACTCCATTTGTCTTGGAGGGCTGCTGGGGCCACAGGCTCCAACACCCACACTTTCTGTCCTGGCTGGTACACAGTCAGCACAGCCTTTTGGTCATGCCAAGCTTTTTGTAATTCTTGGCTGGCCTCCAGGTTTTGGTTGCCTTCTTCATGTATTCGGCCATCCTGGAGCGGAGACCAAGTACATAGTCCATCACATCCTGTTTGGGGGTTTGAGAGGTAACTCCCAGCCCTCTTTTACCAAACATAATGGACCTCTTACAGGATGCCCAAACAGAAGCTCAAATGGGCTGTAACCAACCCCCTTCTGTGGAACCTCTCTGTATGCAAACAACAGGCAGGGAAGAAGAAGGTCCCATTTCCGCCTAAGCTTCTCTGGGAGTCCTTTAATCATTCCCTTCAGGGTTTTGTTGAAACGTTCAACCAACCCATTGCATTGTGGGTGATAGGGGGTGGTGAACTTATAAGTTACACCACACTCCTTCCACATTGCTTTCAAATATCCTGACATGAAGTTTGTATCTCTGTCAGAGATGACCTCCTTTGGGAAACCCACTCTGGAGAAAACTCCAATGAGGGCTCTTGCCACCACAGGGGCTGTGGTGGTCCTCAGAGGAATTGCCTCTGGGTACCTGGTGGCATGATCCACTACCACCAGGATAAATCTGTGCCCAGATGCAGTTTGAGGGTCAAGGGGACCAACAATGTCAATCCCTACCCTTTCAAAGGGTACCCCCACCACAGGTAGTGGTATCAGGGGGGCCTTTGTGGTGCCACCTGCCTTGCCACTGGCTTGGCATGTGACACAGGAGCGACAAAACTCCTTTGTGTCCTCTGACATATGTGGCCAATGAAAATGTGGAACAAGCCTGTCCCAGGTCTTGTTTTGGCCCAAGTGACCTGCTAAAGGGATATCATGTGCTAGGGTCAAGAGGAACCCCCTAAACTTCTGAGGTATTACCAACCTCCTGGTGGCTCCAGGGGCTGGATCTCTACCCTCAGAATATAGGAGTCCCTCATCCCAATAAACTTTATGGGACCCACTAGCACTCCCAGCAGCCTCAGCAGCAGCCTGCTGTCTGAGGGGTTCAAGAGAGGGGCAGCACTGTTGCTCCTTACTCAGATCTTCCCTAGAAGGGCCCCCTGCCCCCAAGAACTCAACCTGATCAGGCTCAAGTCCCTCTGGGGCAGTTCCTTCTTCAGGATCTGCTCCTCCTCCCTCAAGAGGGGAATCAGTGATCTGAGACAGAGGGGAAGGCACTGCCTTACCCCTACTGCTCCTCTTCTTGGGAAGCATCTGGTCCATGGTTTCAGGATCCAGAGCTGGTTCAGTGTCATGCATTTTGGCCTGTGACCTGGTCACAGCAAATACCTCTGCAGGGATGCCCAACATCTCAGCATGAGTCCATAACTCTACTTCAGACCAGGCTGAAGTTTCTAGATCATTGCCCAATAGACATTCTACAGGGAGGTCTGCACTGACTACAACCTTCTTGAGGCCAGTTACCCCTCCCCAGGAGAAATTCACAACTGCCAGACTATGGTTGGTCCTGACATTGCTTGCATTGGTCACCTGGTACATTTCGCCCAGGATGATCTGTCCAGGGTCCACAAGATCCTCTGCCACCATGGTGACACTAGCACCTGTGTCCCTAAATGCCAAAGCCTGTTTGCCATTTATTACAGGCTGCTGTTTGTATTTGCCCAGATTACTGGGGCTCACCAGGAAGGACATGTCAATGTCTCCATCACAAATCAGCATTGCCTGAGTGGGTACTCTGACTAGGCCAGAGTCCACTTCAGAACCCAGGGTCAACCCTACTACACCCTTATTCTGAGTACCACCTCCACCAGTAGCTGAACTAGGGGGAACAGTTGCCTTAGGGGCAGGAGTGGTGGTGGTTTGGTCTTTGGACTTGTTACAATCAGAAGTCCAGTGCCCTTTCTGTTTACAGAATTTGCACCAGGGCTTCTTTTGGCCTTTTCCCTTGTTGGATTGTGACTCCCCACCAGATGCAGATTTTGGGGCCCTTGTGAAGACTTCTGGTCTTTTGACTTATCCCCACTTTTCTCAGAGCCCTTAGAATCCTGCTTCTTTGTGTCACCCCCTTGGTTCTGGGTTTTCTGCCTCACCCTGGTTCTGACCCACTTGTCTGCCTTCTTTCCCAATTCTTGGGGAGAGGTCAGATCTGAGTCCACCAGGTATTGATGCAACAACTGGTTCTGGCAATTATTAAGGATCTGTTCTCTCATCATTAGATTATACAATCCCTTGAAATCAGTAACCCTACTGCCAACCAGCCAACCCTCCAGAGCCTTGGTTGCACAATCTACAAAGTCAGTCCAGTCCTGAGTCTGTGCCTTCTGGGTGTCTCTGAACTTCAACCTGTACTGCTCAGTGGTTAAGCCAAACCCATCTATCAGTGCACTCTTCAGGACTTCATAGTCATCAGCATCCTCTTCTCTAACAGTGAGGAGCTTGTCTCTACCTTTATCTGAAAAGGAGAGCCACAAGATTGCTGCCCACTGCTTTTGGGGGACCTGTTGTACTCTACAGGCCCTTTCCATAGCAGTTACCCACTTATGGATATCATCCCCACTCTGGTAGGGAGGAACAACCTTGCTCAGGTTCCTATGGTCTGGAATATATTCTCTGCCTCTAGGGACACTGTTGCTGCCACCAGGGGGTTCTAACCCCTCTTTTCTAGAAGCTCTCTGGAGCTCCAGGGCTTCTCTATCTAATGCCAACTGCTTGGTTTTGAGGGCAAATCTTGCTTCCTCATACTGCAGCAGTTTGTACATTCTGTCAGAGGAGGTCTCTCTTCTTGGGAAGTAGGAGTTCCTCTGGTAGACAGATTCTCTGCCAGAGTGATAGGAGTGGTCAGATTCCCTAGAAAGGGACCTAGGCCTCTCCTCCACTATGTCAGTTCTCTTAGGGAGAATTCCTCTGTCCTGTTCAGACCCCTTGGGACCTGGCCCTACAACCACAGAGTCTTGGTCATCCTGATGTCCATCATCTGACCCAGACACTGTAATTGACCCACTCACTGATTCAGACCCATTAGCTCCTAGAGCTAATCTAAGATCATCTGCTGTCAGCAGATCTATCAGGTGTAGTGTGGAGGGACTCTGTCCTAGCTTCAGGTGCCTTGCAGCACACATGGCTTTCAAGTCAAAGAAAGTCATGTCCTTATACTGAGGCTGAGTGGATCCACTGGGTCCACCCTTTAAGGACATTCTAGTGTTGTGCAGTGTTGTACTACCTACACTAGTTTGTGGCCTACTGATACTAGCTTGAGCTGTAGAAAGGGTGTGCTATCCCTTGGCACACAGCTCTAAGTTCAGTAGAACTTATTGATACTAAGCTTGACTTTATATGTACCTTGAGTACCTATAGTGGTTTTCAGTTAGTAATTCAAATAGAGATTTTCTGGTAAAACAATAGCAAGCTGGAATCCCACACGCTGCCACCAATGTGAGAAGTTGGCCTGGTATATGCTGTTCACTAGTTAAAGTGGACACCTTGCACCAGTACAATTCGACTCTTATGGTAGGTAGGTTTAAGACAACCTTTACAGAAAGCTATCCTAGTGGTAGCTGTGGAGAGCAGCCTTCAGGCTAAGTCTTGGAGGAATGTAAAGCAGCTTGTTTTACCACACAATCTCTTGAATCACCAAATGAAAAGACACCACACAGGTATATATATCAAATATATATGTATTTATTACTAAACAACTCTCTACTAATCTCTTGTGAGATTAGAAGTCAGGAACATATGCACAAATCAACGTTTCACAATAAATTGAGCACAAATATGGCTGGGGCCCTAGGGGCGTACCAGACCATATACTAAAAAGAGACTTAAGAACAACGACTTGCAAAGGGACAAGGCCTAGGGCCTTCAGAAGTGCTGGGGCCTCACGAAACCACCCAAGGCAGGTAAGTAAAGGACCCACGGGGGACGCGTGCAGTGAGTGAACACAGGCGCGGATCGCCGTAGACTTCAATGGGGCAAGTCGCGGTTGGAAATTAAGAGTTTAAGGGCACTTCGGGAGTAGCTACAAGCAAGTCACTTACAGGGTAAGTAGTTCTAGGGCCAACACCCACAGGAGCACCGTAGTGCTGGAGTTACCTCACCCAGGGAAGCCGGGTGCATAGGTGTCCTTTGGTGTCGGGTCGCGGCGTCGTTTTCAATGGGAGCCAATGAAGACTTGCTGCTTGTGAAGCCAGAAGAAGTGTCCGGTGGAATCCAAGCCTGGATTCGGAAGAAGGAAGACCTGAAAGCAGAGGGGACAGTGTTCAAAGTCACTTGGCAGTGACCCGGGGCAAGGAAGATGAATGCCCACCGTCGTCGACAGATTCAGGTCATTCACGCGTGTCTTGACTCTTCGGCCACGAGGTCCAGGAGGTGTCGAGGACGACCAGGAGCTGGATTCAGCGTGTCCCACAAAGTCTGCAGCTGACTGCAGTGTCGGCGACCCGATTGGAGCCAACAAGCCTTGGTAGCAGCAAGTCTTGTGGAAAGAACAAAAAGTCAATGGTGCAGACCAGCAAGGTCTGGGGGACTCACCCAGCGAGGGTAAGTCAGGGCAGGCCTGGAGCAACCAGGGGAGCCCTTTGGATTTGTAGAAAAGTCTTCAGGGGACCCACAAGCTGGCTGGCAAGGGATCGCAAAGATGCCTCGGGAGGATTCCTTCAACAGGGGCCCACGGTCACTCGGGATGGGGTAGGCCTCTGATCTTGGGAGGGATCTCTGCTAGAGGCTGGGACCACACGTGGTCCAAAGCACAGGTTCGTAGAACGTCGTGAAGGGGTTGCACTTGAAAATAGTGCACAGTACCCAGGGACTGCGGTTCCTCGTCACTCGTGGGGTCCACTTGCCTCAGCTTCGCTGGGGACTCACGATGGCCTTGGAGAAGTCAGGAAATCCTCTTCCTGGGCTGCAGGGACTTCGGGCTCCGGCGGGAGTGGTGTAGTTTGCAACCGTCGTTGCAGTTTTTGGTGCCTGCCAAGCAGGGAGTCACTCCTTGACTCCAAGGGAGATTCTTCAGTCTTCCAGAGGTAGTGGAACGTCGAAGGTCCGGGATTCTTCTTTAGAGCGTCGTCCAGGGATATCTAGTTTGCAAGGTCAAGGGTTCCCTATCTTATACTAAAAGGAAGGGAGGGACTAGCTCTATGACCCCACCTATGGGAGGGTCAGGGGAGTGGGTGGCTACACCCACTTCCCTTTGTCCAGTTTCGCGCCAGAGCAGGGGCAGGTAGCCCCTGAGCCGGTTTGAACTGGTGTATGCACAGAGGAGCCTTCTGCTCCCCCAGTGCAGGACTTCAAAGCACTCTAGGAGTGCACCCACCCAGCCCCAATACACTAAACCCTGTCTGGGAGGTGGTCACACCTCCCTGTGACAGGATACCTATTGTTGGGCCTCCTCCACTGCGAGTTTCGGTCATCAGCAGGAGGGCAGCCCAGTGTCTGTGACTGGTGGCATCCATTTTGTGATGCCAGGGCTCTTCAGGATTCTACCGCGTTTCCACAGTAGGTACATGTCTATCCCTCTAGAAGGGTGGGATCATACTCCCACACCAGTTACTGGTGTGGGGGTATGATTCCAAGGTGTTTGACACCAAACACGACATGTTTTGATGCAGCCATTCCAAAGTTAGCATTAACCGCGAGGTTATAATGCACTTAAGAGTATATGGTTTGACCGCATTCACAAACAGCCCCAGAGAATGGACTCTGAGAGCTGCAGAGGGGCCCTGCTCAGGCAGAGGCACCCTCTCACATAGAAACCAAGCACCCTGCCCTCAGGATTGATAGGGCCTGCCTTAGGGGTGACTGATAGGTTTAAATGTGTGTGCAGGGGAGATATAGGGAACCTATATCTCAGTGAGGGGTGCTAGCACCTCCTCACCCAGGCTGCAGTAGCAGGCCTGTGGTGTCAGATTTAGTCTGCTTCCCAGGGGTGGCATAATACATGCTTCAGCCCCTGGTAGGCCTGTCAAGTACCTATGCCCTTGGTACCTAAGGTACCATATACTAGGGACTCATAAGGTAACACAGTATCCAATCACTAGTGCACCTAGAGTGCACTCCAAGTCGTTTAGAGAGAACAGAGAGGCTGGGGCCCTGATTGGCAGGGTCCCAGCCAGACTATAGCCAGAAACCAGTGTAAACATCAGAAAAAAAGTGGGGGCAACATAAGAGGCAGATCCTACTCTCCTACAGTGAGGTACAGAAAGAGGCAAGAGAAGTGCAGAAAGACGCAAGATAGGTACAGAAAGAGGCAAGAGAGGTGCAGAAAGAGGCAAAAGAGGTGCAGAAAGAAGGATGAGGGGAGCAGAAAGAGGCAAGAGGGGTGCAGAAATTTATAAGTGAGGTCCAGAAAGAAGCAAGAGAAGTGCAGAAAGAACCAACAGAGGTGCAGAAAGAGGCAAGAGGGGTGCAGAAACAGGCAAGAGAAGTACAGAAAGAAGCAAAAGAGGTGCAGAAAGAGGCAAGAGAATGGCTGAAAAAGGCAGGAGAGGTGCAGAAAGAGGGAAGAGAGGTGCACAAAGAGGGAAGAAGTATGCAGAAAGAGGCAAGAGGGGTGCAGAAAGAAATAAAAGAAGTGCAGACAGAAGTAACAGAGGTGCAGAAAGTGGCAAGAGAAGTGCAGAAAAAGGCAAGAGGGGTGCAGAAACAGGCAGGAGAGGTGCAGAAAGAGGGAACAGGGATACAGAAAGATGCAAGAGAGGTACAGAAAGAGGGAAGAAGGGTATAGAAAGAGGCAAGAGGGGTATAGAAAGAAGCAATTGAGGTGCAGAAAGAGGCAAGAGAGCTGCAGAAAGAGGCAAGAGTGCTGCAGAAACAGATGAGATAAGTGCAGAAAGAGGCAAGGGAATTGCTGAAAGAAGCAACAGAGGTGTAGAAAGAATAGAAAGAAGTGCAGAAAGAGGCAAGTGAGGCGCAGAAAGAGGCAGGAGAGGTGCAGAAAGAGGCAGGAGAGGTGCAGATAGAGGCAAGAGAACTGCAGAAAGAGGTAAGAGAGATGCATAAAGAGGCAAGTGAGGTGCAGAAACAGACAAGTGCGTTGCAGAAAGAGGCAAGAGAAGTGCAGAAAGAAGCAACAGAGGTACAGAAAGAGGCAAGAGAATTGCAGAAAGATGCAAGAGAGGTTCAGAAAAAGGAAAGAGGGGTGCAGAAAGAGGCATGAGGGGTGCAGAAAGAAGCAAGAGAGGTACAGAAAAAAGCAACAGAAGTGCAGAAAGAACCAACAAGTGTGCAGAGAGATGCAAGAGGGGTGAAGAAACAGACAAGAGGGGTGCAGAAAGAGGCAAGAGAACTGCAGAAAGAAGCAACAGAGGTGCAGAACGAGGCCTGAGAACTGCAGAAAGAGGCAAGAGAGGTACAGAAAGATGAAAGAGGGGTGCAGAAAGAGGCATGAGGGGTGCAGAAAGAAGCAAGAGAGGTACGGAAAAAAGCAACATAAGTACAGAAAGAACCAACGGAGGTGCAGAAAGACGCAAGAGGGGTTCAGAAAGAAGCAAGAAAAGTGCACAAAGAAGCAACAGAGGTGCAGAAAGAGGTAAGATAACTGCAGAAAGAGGCATGAGTTCTGCAGAAACAGACAAGAGAAGTGCAGAAAGAGGCAAGAGAATTTCCAAAAGAAGCAACAGAGATGTAGAAAGAAGCAATATAAGTGCAAAAAGAGGCAAGTGAGGTGCAGAAAGAGGCAAGAGGAGTGCAGAAAGAGGCAAGAGAACTGCAGAAAGAACCAACAGAGGTGCGTAAAGAGGCAAGTGAGGTGCAGAAAGAGGCAAGAGAGCTGCAGAAAGAGGCACGAGTGCTGCAGAAACAGACAAGAGAAGTGCAGAAAGAGGCAGGAGAATTTCTGAAAGAAGCAACAGAGGTGTAGAAAGAAGCAAAAGAAGTGCAGAAAGAGGCAAGAGAGGTGCAGAAAGAAGCAACAGAGGTGCAGAAAGAGGCAAGAGAACTGCAGAAAGAGGCAAGAGCGGTACAGAAAGAAGCAACAGAGGAGCGTAAAAAAGCAGGAGAAGTGCAGAAATAACCAATGGAGCTGCAGAAAGAGGCAAGAGAACTGCAGAAAGAGGCAAGAGGGGTACAGAAAGAGGAAAGAGAGCTGCAGAATGAGGCAAGAGGGGTGTAGAAAGAAGCAAATGAGGAGCAAAAACAAGCAAGCGAAGTGCAGAAAGAACCAATGGACCTGCAGAAAGAGTCAAGAGTGGTGCAGAAAGATGCAACAGAGGTGCGTAAAAAAGCAAGAGAGGTTCAGAAAGAGGCAAGAGAGGTGCAGAAAGAAGGATTAGGGGTGCAGAAAGAGGTAAGAGAAGTGCAGAAAGAAGCAACAGAGGTACAGAAAGAGGCAAGAGAACTGCAGAAAGAGGCAAGACAGTTGCTTAAACAGGCCAGAGGGGCGTAGAAAGAGGGAACAGGGGTGCAGACAGAGGCAAGAGAGGAGCAGGAAGAGAGAAGAGGGGTGCAGATTGAGGCAACACAAGTGCAGAAAGATTGAAGAGGGTGCAGAAAGAGGTAAGAGAAGTGCAGAAGGAAGCAACAGAGGTGCAGAAAGAGGCAAGAAAGGTGCAAAAATAAGGATGAGGGGTACAGAAAGAGGCAAGAGGGCTGCAGAAAGAAGCAAGAGAGATACAGAAAGAAGCAAGAGAAGTGCAGAAAGAAGCAACAGAGGTGTAGAAAGAGGCTAGAGGGGTGCAGAAAAAGGCAAGAGAAGTGCAGAAGAAAGCAACAGAGGTGCAGAAAGAGGCAAGAGAACTGCAGAAAGAGGCAAGACAGTTGCAGAAATAGGCAAAAGAGGTACAGAAAGAGGGAACATGGGTGGAGACGAAGGCAAGAGAGGAGCAGGAAGAGGGGTGCAACAAAAGGTAAGAGGGGTGCAGAAAGTTGCGGGATGGGTACAGAAAGGAGCAAGAGCAGTGCAGAAAGAACCAATAGAGGTGCAGAAAGAGGGAAGAGGGGTGCTGAACGAGGCAACACAAGTGCAGAAAGAGGGAATAGGGGTGCAGAAAGAACCAAGAGGGGTGCCGAAAGAAGCAAGGGAAATGCAGAAAGAACTAAGTGAGGTACAGAAAGAGGCAAGAGAAGTGCAGAAAGAGGCAAGAGAGGTGCAGAAAGAGGCAAGTGAGAAGATGGTGCAGAAAGAGGTAAGAGAAGTGCAGAAAGACAGAAGAGGGGTGCATAAAGTACAGAAAGAAGCAAAAGAGGTACAGAAAGAGGCAGGAAGGAGAAGTACAGAAAGAGGTAAGAGAGGTGCAGAAACAGGCAACAGAGGTGCAAAAAGAGGGAAGAAGGGTGCAGAAAGAAGCAAGAGAGGTTCAGAAAGAAACAAGAGAAGTGCAGAAAGAAGCAACAGAGGTGCATAAAGAGGCAAAAAGGATGCAGAAAGAAGCAAGAGGGGTGTAGAAAGAAGTAAGGGAAGTGCAGAAAGAACCAAGTGAGTACAGAAAGAGGTAAGAGAAGTGCAGAAAGAGGCAGTAGAGGTGCAGAAAGAAGCAAGAGAGGTGCAGAAAGAGGGAAAGGGGTGCAGAAAGAGGTAGGGGAAGTGCAGAAAGAAGCAACAGGGGTGCAGAAAGAGGCAAGGCAGGTGAAGAAAGAGGCAAGAGAGGTACAGAAAGAAGGATAAGGGGTGCTGAAAGAGACAGGAGGGGTGCAGAAGGAAGTAAGAGAGGTACAGAAAGAAGCGAGAGAAGTGCAGAAAGAAGCAACAGAGGTGCAGAAAGAGGCTAGAGGGGTGCAGAAAGAGGCAGGAGAAGTTCAGCAAAAAGCAACAGAGGTGCAGAAGGAGGCAGGAGAACTGCATAAAGAGGCAACAGAGTTGCAGAAACAGGCAAAAGAGGTGTGAGAAGAGGGAACAGTGGTGCAGAAAGAAGCAAGAGAGGTGCAGAAAGAGGAAGAGGAGTACAGAAAGAGGCATTAGGGGTATGGAAATTTGCAAGTGAGATGCTTAAAGAGGCAAGAGGGGTGCAGAAAGAAGCAAAAGAAGTGCAGAACGAAGTAACAGAGGTGCAGAAAGTGGCAAGATAAGTGCAGAAAGAGGCACGAGAGGTACAGAAACAGGCAGGAGAGGTGCAGAAAGAGGGAACAGGGGTACATGAAGATGCATGAGAGGTACAGAAAGAGGGAAGAGGGGTGCAGAATGAGGCAAGAGGGGTGTAGAAAGAAGCAAGTGAGGTGCAGAAAGAGGAAAGAGAGCTGCAGAAAGAGGCAAGAGTGCTGCAGAAAGAGACGAGAAGTGCAGAAAGAGGCAAGAGAATTGTTGAAAGAAGCAACAGAAGTGTAGAAAGAAGCAGAAGAAGTGCAGAAAGAGGCAAGTGAGGTGCCGAAAGAGGCAAGAGAGGTGCAGAAAGATGCAAGAGAACTGCAGAAAGAGGGAAGACACTTGCAGAAATAGGCAAAAGAGGTACAGACAGAGGGAACAAGGGTTGAGACCGAGGCAAGAGAGGAGCAGGAAGAGGGTGCAACAAGAGGTAAGAGGGTGCAGAAATTTGCGAGATGGGTACAGAAAGGAGCAAGAGCAGTGCAGAAAGAACCAACAGAGGTGCAGAAAGAGGGAAGAGGGTGCTGAACGTGGCAACACAAGTTCAGAAAGAGGAAGAGGGGTGCAGAAAGAACCAAGAGGGGTGCCGAAAGAAGCAAGGGAAATGCAGAAAGAACTAAGTGAGGTACAGAAAGAGGCAAGAGAAGTGCAGAAAGAGGCAAGAGAAGTGCAGAAAGAGGCAAGTGAGAAGAGGGTGCAGAAGGAGGTAAGAGAAGTGCAGAAAGAGAGAAGAGGGGTACATAAAGTACAGAAAGAAGCAAAAGAAGTACAGAAAGAGGCAGGAAGGAGAAGTACAGAAAGAGGTAAGAGAGGTGCAGAAACAGGCAACAGAGGTGCAGAAAGAAGGAAGCAGGGTACAGAAAGAAGCAAGAGAGGTTCAGAAAGAAACAAGAGAAGTGCAGAAAGAAGCAACAGAGGTGCATAAAGAGGCAAAAAGAATGCAGAAAGAAGCAAGGAGGGTGTAGAAAGAAGTAAGGGAAGTGCAGAAAGAACCAAGTGAGTACAGAAAGAGGTAAGAGAAGTGCAGAAAGAGGCAGGAGAGGTGCAGAAAGAGGCAAGAGAGGTGCAGAAAGAGGGAAAAGGGTGCAGAAAGAGGTAGGGGAAGTGCAGAAAGAAGCAACAGGGGTGCAGAAAGAGGCAAGGCAGGTGGAGAAAGAGGCAAGAGAGGTACAGAAAGAAGGATAAGGGGTGCTGAAAGAGACAGGAGGGGTGCAGAAGGAAGTAAGAGAGGTACAGAAAGAAGCGAGAGAAGTGCAGAAAGAAGCAACAGAGGTGCAGAAAGAGGCTAGAGGGGTGCAGAAAGAGGCAGGAGAAGTGCAGCAAAAAGCAACAGAGGTGCAGAAGGAGGCAGGAGAACTGCATAAAGAGGCAACAGAGTTGCAGAAACAGGCAAAAGAGGTGTGAGAAGAGGGAACAGTGGTGCAGAAAGAAGCAAGAGAGGTGCAGAAAGAGGAAGAGGAGTAAAGAAAGAGGCATTAGGGGTACGGAAATTTGCAAGTGAGATGCTTAAAGAGGCAAGAGGGGTGCAGAAAGAAGCAAAAGAAGTGCAGAACGAAGTAACAGAGTTGCAGAAAGTGGCAAGATAAGTGCAGAAAGAGGCACAAGAGGTACAGAAACAGGCAGGAGAGGTGCAGAAAGAGGGAACAGGGGTACATGAAGATGCATGAGAGGTACAGAAAGAGGGAAGAGGGGTGCCGAATGAGGCAAGAGGGGTGTAGAAAGAAGCAAGTGAGGTGCAGAAAGAGGAAAGAGAGCTGCAGAAAGAGGCAAGAGTGCTGCAGAAAGAGACAAGAAGTGCAGAAAGAGGCAAGAGAATTGTTGAAAGAAGCAACAGAAGTGTAGAAAGAAGCAGAAGAAGTGCAGAAAGAGGCAAGTGAGGTGCCGAAAGAGGCAAGAGAGGTGCAGAAAGAGGCAAGAGAACTGCAGAAACAGGCAAGAAAGATGTAGAAAGAGGCAGCTGAGGTACATAAACAGACAAGAGGGGTGCAGGAAGAGGCAAGAGAAGTGCAGAAAGAAGCAACAGAGGTGCAGAAGGAGGCAAGAGAACTGCAGAAAGTGGCAAGAGAGGTGTAGAAAGAGGAAAGAGGCATGCAGAAAGAGGCAAGAGGGGTGCAGAAAGAAGCAACAGAGGCACGAAAAAAGCAAGAGAAGTGCAGAAAGAACCAACCAAGGTGCAGAAAGAGGCAAGAGGGGTACATAATGAGGCAACAGAAGGGCAGAAAGAGGGAAAATGGGTGCAGAAAGAGGGAAAAGGGGTGCAGAAAGAAGCAAGAGTGGTGCATAAAGAAGCACGAGAAGTGCAGAAAGCAGCAAATGTGGTGCAGAAAGAGGCAAGAGAAGTACAGAAAGAAGCAAGAGAGGTACAGAAAAAGGCAACAGAGGTGCAGAAAGAGGGAAGAAGGGTGCAGAAAGAGGGAAGAGGGGTGCATAAAGAAGTAAGAGAGGTGCAGAAAGAAGCAAGAGAATGTGCAGAAAGTAGCAACAAAGGTGCATACAGAGGTTAAAGGGATTCAGAAAGAAGCAAGAGGGGTGCAGAAAGAAGCAAGGGAAGTGCAGAAAGAACCAAGTGAGGTACAGAAAGAGGCAAGAGAAGTGCAGAAAGAGGGAAGAGCGTTCAGAAAGAGGTAAGAGAAAATCAGAAATAAGCAACAGAGGTGCAGAAAGAAGCAAGAGAGGTACAGAAAGAAGCAAGAGAAGTGCATAAAGAAGCAACAGAGGTGCAGAAAGAGGCAAGAGGGGTACAGAATGAGGCAACAGAAGTGCAGTAAGAGGGAAGAGGGGTGCAGAAAGAGATGAGAGGGGTGCAGCAACAAG
Organism: Calotriton arnoldi; assembly: GCA_963921515.1. Taxonomy (NCBI): domain Eukaryota; kingdom Metazoa; phylum Chordata; class Amphibia; order Caudata; family Salamandridae; genus Calotriton; species Calotriton arnoldi. The sequence goes on along the minus strand of CAWUFW010017655.1, from coordinate 239,571 downwards.
CAAGAGAGGTACGGTAAGAAGCAAAAGAAGTGCATAAAGAAGCAAAAGAGGTGTAGAAAGAGGCAAGAGAAGTACAGAAAGAGGCAAGAGAGGTACAGAAACAGGCAACAGAGGTGCAGAAAGATGGAAGAAGGGTGTGCAGGATGAAGCAAGAGAGGAGCAGAAAGAAGCAAGAGAAGTGCAGAAAGAAGCAAAGGTGCATAAAGAGGCAAAAGGGATGCAGAAAGAAGCAAGAGGGGTGCAGAAAGAAGCAAGGGAAGTGCAAAAAAACCAAGTGAGGTACAGAAAGAGGCACGAGAAGTGCAGAAAGACGCAAGATAGGTGCAGAAAGAGGGAAGAGGGTGCATAAAGAGGTAGGAGAAGTACAGAAAGAAGCAACAGAGGTGCAGAAAGAGGCAAAAGAGGTGTAGAAAGAGGCAAAAGAGGTGCAGAAAGAAGGATGAGGGGTGCAGAAAGAGGCAAGAGGGGTGCAGAAATTTACAAGTGAGGTCCAGAAAGAAACAAGAGAAGTGCAGAGAGAACCAACAGAGGCGCAGAAAGAGGCAAGAGGGGTGCAGAAAGAGGCAAGAGAAGTACAGAAAGAAGCAAAAGAGGTGCAGAAAGAGGAAAGAGAATGGCTGAAAAAGGCAGGAGAGGTGCAGAAAGAGGCAAGAGAGGTACACAAAGAGGATAGAAGTGTGCAGAAAGAGGCAAGAGGGGTGCAGAAATAAATAAAAGAAGTGCAGACAGAAGTAACAAAGGTGCAGAAAGTGGCAAGAGAAGTGCAGAAAAAGGCAAGAGAGATGCAGAAACAGGCAGGAGAGGTGCAGAAAGAGGGAACAGGGATACAGAAAGATGCAGGAGAGGTACAGAAATTGGGAAGAGGGGTTTGGAAAGAGGCAAGAGGGGTATAGAAAGAAGCAATTGAGGTGCAGAAAGAGGCAAGAGAGCTGCAGAAAGAGGCAAGAGTGCTGCAGAAACAGATGAGATAAGTGCAGAAAGAGGCAAGAGAATTGCTGAAAGAAGCAACAGAGGTGTAGAAAGAATAGAAAGAAGTGCAGAAAGAGGCAAGTGAGGTGCAGAAAGAGGCAGGAGAGGTGCAGAAAGAGGCAGAAGAGGTTCAGAAAGAGGCAAGAGAACTGCAGAAAGAGGATAGAGAGATGCATAAAGAGGCAAGTGAGGTGCAGAAACAGACAAGAGCGTTGCAGAAAGAGGCACGAGAAGTGCAGAAAGAAGCAACAGAGGTACAGAAAGAGGCAAGAGAATTGCAGAAAGATGCAAGAGAGGTGCAGAAAGAGGAAAGAGGCGTGCAGAAAGAGGCATGAGGGGTGCAGAAAGAAGCAAGAGAGGTACGGAAAAAAGCAACAGAAGTGCAGAAAGAACCAACGGAGGTGCAGAAAGACGCAAGAGGGGTGCAGAAACAGACAAGAGGGGTGCAGAAAGATGCAAGAGAACTGCAGAAAGAAGCAACAGAGGTGCAGAACGAGGCCTGAGAACTGCAGAAAGAGGCAAGAGAGGTACAGAAAGAGGAAAGAGGGGTGCAGAAAGAGGCATGAGGGGTGCAGAAAGAAGCAAGAAAGGTGAGGAAAAAAGCAACATAAGTGCAGAAAGAACCAACGGAGGTGCAGAAAGATGCAAGAGGGGTGCAGAAAGAAGCAAGAAAAGTGCACAAAGAAGCAACAGAGGTGCAGAAAGCGGTAAGATAACTGCAGAAAGAGGCAAGAGTGCTGCAGAAACAGACAAGAGAAGTGCAGAAAGAGGCAAGAGAATTTCCAAAAGAAGCAACAGAGATTTAGAAAGAAGCAAAATAAGTGCAAAAAGAGGCAAGTGAGGTGCAGAAAGAGGCAAGAGAGGTGCAGAAAGAGGCAAGAGAACTGCAGAAAGAACCAACAGAGGTGCGTAAAGAGGCAAGTGAGGTGCAGAAAGAGGCAAGAGAGCTGCAGAAAGAGGCATGAGTGCTGCAGAAACAGACAAGAGAAGTGCAGAAAGAGGCAAGAGAAATTCTGAAAGAAGCAACAGAGGTGTAGAAAGAAGCAAAAGAAGTGCAGAAAGAGGCAAGAGAGGTGCAGAAAGAAGCAACAGAGGTGCAGAAAGAGGCAAGAGAACTGCAGAAAGAGGCAAGAGCGGTACAGAAAGAAGCAACAGAGGAGCGAAAAAAAGCAAGAGAAGTGCAGAAAGAACCAATGGAGCTACAGAAAGAGTCAAGAGGGGTGCAGAAAGATGCAACAGTGGTGCGTAAAAAAAGCAGGAGAAGTGCAGAAATAACCAATGGACCTGCAGAAAGAGTCAAGAGTGGTGCAGAAAGATGCAACAGAGGTGCGTAAAAAAGCAAGTGAGGTTCAGAAAGAGGCAAGAGAGGTGCAGAAAGAAGGATGAGGGGTGCAGAAAGAGGTAAGAGAAGTGCAGAAAGAAGCAACAGAGGTACAGAAAGAGGCAAGAGAACTGCAGAAAGAGGCAAGACAGTTGCTGAAACAGGCCAGAGGGGCGTAGAAAGAGGGAACTGGGGTGCAGACAGAGGCAAGGGAGTAGAAGGAATAGAGAAGAGGGGTGCAGAATGAGGCAACACAAGTGCAGAAAGAGGGAAGAGAGGTGCATAAAGAGGCAAGAGAGGTACAGAAAGAGGCAAGAAAGGTGCAGAAAGAGGTAAGAAAGGTGCAGAAAGAGGCAAGAAAGGTGCAAAAAGAAGGATGAGGGGTACAGAAAGAGGCAAGAGGGCTGCACAAAGAAGCAAGAGAGGTACAGAAAGAAGCAAGAGAAGTGCAGAAATAAGCAACTGAGGTGTAGAAAGAGGCTAGAGGGGTGCAGAAAAAGGCAAGAGAAGTGCATAAGAAAGCAACAGAGGTGCAGAAAGAGGCAAGAGAACTGCAGAACGAGACAAGACAGTTGCAGAAACAGGCAAAAGAGGTGCAGAAAGAGGGTACATGGGTGGAGACAGAGGCAAGAGAGGAGCAGGAAGAGGGCTGCAGCAAGAGGTAAGAGGGGTGCAGAAATTTGCGAGATAGGTACAGAAAGGAACAAGAGCAGTGCAGAAAGAACCAACAGAGGTGCAGAACGAGGCAACACAAGTGCAGAAAGAGGGAAGATTTGTGCAGAAAGAACCAAGAGGGGTACGGAAAGAAGCAAGGGAAATGCAGAAAGAACCAAGTGAGGTACAGAAAGAGGCAAGAGAAGTGCAGAAAGAGGCAAGAGAGGTGCAGAAAGAGGCAAGTGAGAAGAGGGTGCAGAAAGAGGTAAGAGAAGTGCAGAAAGACAAAAGAGGGGTGCATGAAGTACAGAAAGAAGCAAAAGAGGTACAGAAAGAGGCAGGAAGGAGAAGTACAGAAAGAGGTAAGAGAGGTGCAGAAACAGGCAACAGAGGTGCAAAAAGAGGGAAGAAGGGTGCAGAAAGAAGCAAGAGAGGTTCAGAAAGAAACAAGAGAAGTGCAGAAAGAAGCAACAGAGGTGCATAAAGAGGCAAAAAGTGTGAGAAGTTGGCCTGGTATATGCTGTTCACTAGTTAAAGTGGACACCTTGCACCAGTACAATTCGACTCTTATGGTAGGTAGGTTTAAGACAACCTTTATAGAAAGCTATCCTAGTGGTAGCTGTGGAGAGCAGCCTTCAGGCTAAGTCTTGGAGGAATGTAAAGCAGCTTGTTTTACCACACAATCTCTTGAATCACCAAATGAAAAGACACCACACAGGTATATATATCAAATATATATGTATTTATTACTAAACAACTCTCTACTAATCTCTTTATGAGATTAGAAGTCAGGAACATATGCACAAATCAACGTTTCACAATAAATTAAGCACAATATGGCTGGGGCCCTAGGGGCGTACCAGACCATATACTAAAAAGAGACTTAAGAACAACGACTTGCAAAGGGACAAGGCCTAGGGTCTTCAGAAGTGTTGGGGCCTCACGAAACCACCCAAGGCAGGTAAGTAAAGGACCCACGGGGGACGCGTGCAGTGCGTGAACACAGGCTCGGATCGCCGTAGACTTCAAAGGGGCTAGTCGCGGTTGGAAATTAAGTGTTTAAGGGCACTTCGGGAGTAGCTACAAGCAAGTCACTTACAGGGTAAGTAGTTCTAGGGCCAACACCCACAGGAGCACCGTAGTGCTGGAGTTACCTCACCCAGGGAAGCCGGGTGCATAGGTGTCCTTTGGTGTCGGGTCGCGGTGTCATTTTCAATGGGAGCCAATGAAGACTTGCTGCTTGTGAAGTCCGAAGAAGTGTCCGGTGGAATCCAAGCCTGGGTTCGGAAGAAGAAAGACCTGAAAGCAGAGGGGACAGTGTTCAAAGTCACTGGGTAGTGACCCAGGGCAAGGAAGATGAATGCCCACCGTCGTCGACAGATTCAGGTCGTTCACGGGTGTCTTGACTCTTCGGCCACGAGGTCCAGGAGGCGTCGACAACAACCAGGAGCTGGATTCGGCGTGTCCCTCATAGTCTGCAGCTTATTGCGGTGTCGGCACCCCGATGGGAGCCAACAAGCCTTGGTAGCAGCAAGTCTTGTGGAAAGCGTGAAAAGTCAATGGCGCAGACCAGCAAGGTCTGGGGAACTCACCCAGGGAAGGTAAGTCAGGGCAGGCCTGGAGCAACCAGGGGAGCCCTTTGGTTCTTTAGAAAATTCTTCAGGGGACCCACAAGCCGGCTGGCAAGGGATCACAAAGACGTCTCGGGAGGATACCTTCAACAGGGGCCCACGGTCACTAGTGACGGGATAGGCCTCTGATCTTCGGAGGGATTCCTGCTAGAGGCTGGGACCACAAGTTCGTAGAACATCGTGAAGGGGTTGCACTTGACAATAGTGCATGGTACCCAGGGACTGCGGTTCCTCGTCACTCGTGGGGTCCACTGGCCTCAACTTCGCTGGGGACTCACGATGGCCTTGGAGAAGTCAGGAAATCCTCGTCTTGGGCTGCAGGGACTTCGGGCTCCAGCGGGAGTGGCGTAGTTTGCGACTGTCGTTTCAGTTTTTGGTGCCTGCCAAACAGGGGAGTCACTCCTTGACTCCAAGGGAGATTCTTCAGTCTTCCAGAGGTAGTGGAACGTCGAAGGTCCAGGATTCTTCTTCAGAGCGTCGTCCAGGGATATCTAGTTTGCAATGGCAAGGGTTCCCTACCTTATACTAGAAAGGAAGGGAGGGACTAGCTCTAAGACCCCACCTATGGGAGGGTCAGGGGAGTGGGGGGCTACACCCACTTCCCTTTGTCCAGTTTCGCGCCAGAGCAGGGGCAGGTAGCCCCTGAGCTGGTTTGAACTGGCATATGCACAGAGGAGCCTTCTGCTCCCCCAGTGCAGGACTTCAAAGCACTCTAGGAGTGCACCCACCCAGCCCCAATACACTAAACCCTGTCTGGAAGGTGGTCACACCCTCCTGTGACAGGATACCTATTGTTGGGCTTCCTCCACTGCGAGTTTCGGTCATCAGCAGGAGGGCAGCCCAGTGTCTGTGACTGGTGGCATCCATTTTGTGATGCCAGGGCTCTTCAGGATTCTACCGCGTTTCCACAGTAGGTACATGTCTATCCCTCTAGAAGGGTGGAATGCTACCCCCGCCGCCAGAACTGGCGGGGGGTAGTATTCCAAGATGTTTGACACCAAACACGACATGTTTCCGTGCAGCCATCCCAAAGTTAGCATTTAACGCGAGGTTATAATGCGCTTAAGAGTATATGGTCAGGCTGCACTACAAACAGCATCAGAGAAGGGTCTCCGAATGCTGCAGAGGGGCTCTGCTCATGCAGGGCACCCTCTCACATAGGAACCAAGCACTCTGCCTTCAGGATTGATAAGGCCTGCCATAGGAGTGACTTATAGGTTTATATGTGTGTATCTATGTAGTGATATAGGTAGCCTAGATCACAGTAAGGGGTGCATGCACCACCTTACCCAGGCTGCAGTAGCAGACCTGTGGTGTCAGATTTAGTCTGCTTCCCAGGGTGGCATAATACATGCTTCAGCCCCTGGTAGGCCTGTGAAGTACCTATGCCCTTGGCACCTAAGGTACCATATACTAGGGACTCATAAGGTACCACAGTATCCAATCACTAGTGCACCTAGAGTGCACTCCAAGTCGTTTAGAGAGAACAGAGAGGCTGGGGCCCTGATTGGCAGGGTCCCAGCCTGACTATAGCCAGAAACCAGTGTAAACATCAGAAAAAAAGTGGGGGCAACATAAGAGGCAGATCCTACTCTCCTACACAACCCCCCCAAACGCAGGGACACTAAACTAACCTTGACCAGTTGAGTCTTCGTGCTCTAAGTGGAAATACCTTGAGAGTCCATCTGCATTGGCATGTTGGGTCCCAGGCCTATGTTCCACTGTATAGTCCATCCCCTGTAGGGAAATGGACCACCTCAAAAGTTTTGGGTTTTCACCTTTCATCTGTTTAAGCCATAGGAGGGGCTTGTGGTCAGTCTGAACTATGAAGTGAGTGCCAAACAAGTATGGCCTCAGCTTCTTCAGGGCCCACACCACAGCAAAGGCCTCCCTCTCTATAGCTGACCAACGTTTCTCTCTAGGGGTCAGCCTTCTGCTAATAAAAGCTACTGGCTGGTCTTGACCTTCATCATTCAGTTGAGACAGTACAGCTCCCACACCCAGCTCAGAAGCATCTGTTTGGACAATGAACTTTTTGGTGTAGTCTGGACTCTGTAAGATGGGGGCAGTGCACATGGCCTGCTTTAGGTCTTCAAATGCCTTCTGACAGCTAGCTGTCCACTGAACCTTTTTTGGCATTTTCTTTGAGGTCAGATCATTCAAGGGGGTCACTATAGATCCATTTCCCTTGACAAACCTCCTATAGTACCCAGTCAGGCCTAAGAAGGCTCTCACCTGTGTCTGGGTGGTTGGAGCAACCCATTCCATTATGGTTTGGATTTTACTCTGTAAAGGCTGAACCTGGCCTCCACCCACAAGGTGGCCCAGGAACACAACCTGACTCTGCACTATCTGGCACTTAGTGGCCTTGATAGTGAGGCCTGCTTTCTGCAGAGCCTCCAAAACATTTCTAAGGTGGACCAGGTGATCCTGCCAGGAGGAACTAAAGACAGCAATATCATCTAGATAAGCTGAGCAATAAGTTTCCATCCCTGCCAGAACTTTATTCACCAACCTCTGAAAAGTGGCAGGTGCATTTTTCAATCCAAAGGGCATCACCACAAAGTGGTAGTGCCCACCAGGGGTCGAAAATGCTGTTTTGGCTTTTGCATCATCAGCTAACCTGATCTGCCAGTAGCCAGCTGTTAGGTCAAATGTACTTAGATACTTGGCTGAGGCCAAAGTATCAATCAGCTCATCTGCCCTTGGTATGGGATAGGCATCAGTCCTGGTGACTGCATTGAGGCCTCTGTAGTCTACACAACACCTCATTTCTTTCTTACCACCCTGGGTATGAGGCTTGGGTACTAGGACTTCTGGGCTAGCCCAAGGGCTATCTAAGGCTCAATCACACCTAACTCCAACATTTTCTGGACTTCAGTCCTGATACAGTCCCTGACATGGTCAGGTTGCCTGTAGATTTTTCTCTTGACAGGCAGACTGTCTCCAGTGTCCACCTCATGGGTGCACCAGGTAGTCTGACTAGGGGTCAGGCTAAACATATGTCTGTACTGTTGCAGAACTTGTCTGCACTCAGTTTGCTGATGGTCAGTGAGGCTGCTTGCCAAAGCAACACCATCTACTGACCCATCATCAGGGTTCTGTGAGAGCAGGTCAGGGAGAGGGTCACTCTCCTCCTCCTGGTCCTCATCAGTTGCCATGAGCAAGCCCATGTCAGCCCTGTCAACATATGGCTTTAATCTGTTGACATGGAGTACCCTCAGGGGGCTCCTGGGAGTTCCAAGATTCACCAGATAGGTGACTTCTCCCTTTTGCTCAACAATTGTATGGGGGCCACTCCACTTGTCTTGGAGGGCTGCTGGGGCCACAGGCTCCAACACCCACACTTTCTGTCCTGGCTGGTACACAGTCAGCACAGCCTTTGGTCATGCCAAGCTTTTTGTAATTCTTGGCTGGCCTCCAGGTTTTTGGTTGCCTTTTTCATGTATTCGGCCATCCTGGAGCGGAGACCAAGTACATAGTCCATCACATCCTGTTTGGGGGTTTGAGAGGTAACTCCCAGCCCTCTTTTACCAAACATAATGGACCTCTTACAGGATGCCCAAACAGAAGCTCAAATGGGCTGTAACCAACCCCTTCTGTGGAACCTCTCTGTATGCAAACAACAGGCAGGGAAGAAGAAGGTCCCATTTCCGCCTAAGCTTCTCTGGGAGTCCTTTAATCATTCCCTTCAGGGTTTTGTTGAAACGTTCAACCAACCCATTGCATTGTGGGTGATAGGGGTGGTGAACTTATAAGTTACACCACACTCCTTCCACATTGCCTTCAGATATCCTGACATGAAGTTTGTAGCTCTGTCAGAGATGACCTCCTTTGGGAAACCCACTCTGGAGAAAACTCCAATGAGGGCTCTTGCCACCACAGGGGCTGTGGTGGTCCTCAGAGGAATTGCCTCTGGGTACCTGGTGGCATGATCCACTACCACCAGGATAAATCTGTGCCCAGATGCAGTTTGAGGGTCAAGGGGACCAACAATGTCAATCCCTACCCTTTCAAAGGGTACCCCCACCACAGGTAGTGGTATCAGGGGGCCTTTGTGGTGCCACCTGCCTTGCCACTGGCTTGGCATGTGACACAGGAGCGACAAAACTCCTTTGTGTCCTCTGACATATGTGGCCAATGAAAATGTGGAACAAGCCTGTCCCAGGTCTTGTTTTGGCCCAAGTGACCTGCTAAAGGGATGTCATGTGCTAGGGTCAAGAGGAACCCCCTAAACTTCTGAGGTATTACCAACCTCCTGGTGGCTCCAGGGCTGGATCTCTACCCTCAGAGTATAGGACTCCCTCATCCCAATAAACTTTATGGGACCCACTAGCACTCCCAGCAGCCTCAGCAGCAGCCTGCTGTCTGAGGGGTTCAAGAGAGGGTCAGCACTGTTGCTCCTTACTCAGATCTTCCCTAGAAGGGCCCCCTGCCCCCAAGAACTCAACCTGATCAGGCTCAAGTTCCTCTGGGGCAGTTCCTTCTTCAGGGTCTGCTCCTCCTCCCTTAAGAGGGGAATCAATGATCTGAGACAGAGGGGAAGGCACTGCCTTAACCCTACTTCTCCTCTTCTTGGGAAGCATCTGGTCCATAGTTTCAGGATCCAGAGCTGGTTCAGTGTCATGCATTTTGGCCTGTGACCTGGTCACAGCAAATACCTCTGCAGGGATGCCTAACATCTTAGCATGAGTCCATAACTCTACTTCAGACCAGGCTGAAGTTTCTAGATCATTGCCCAATAGACATTCTACAGGGAGGTCTGCACTGACTACAACCTTCTTGAGGCCAGTTACCCCTCCCCAGGAGAAATTCACAACTGCCAGACTATGGTTGGTCCTGACATTGCTTGCATTGGTCACCTGGTACATTTCGCCCAGGATGATCTGTCCAGGGTCCACAAGATCCTCTGCCACCATGGTGACACTAGCACCTGTGTCCCTAAATGCCAAAGCCTGTTTGCCATTTATTACAGGCTGCTGTTTGTATTTGCCCAGATTACTGGGGCTCACAAGGAAGGACATGTCCATGTCTCCATCACAAATCAGCATTGCCTGAGTGGGTACTCTGACTAGGCCAGAGTCCACTTCAGAACCCAAGGTCAACCCTACTACACCCTTATTCTGCGTACCACCTCCACCAGTAGCTGAACTAGGGGGAACAGTTGCCTTAGGGGCAGGAGTGGTGGTGGTTTGGTCTTTGGACTTGTTACAATCAGAAGTCCAGTGCCCTTTCTGTTTACAGAATTTGCACCAGGGCTTCTTTTGGCCTTTTCCCTTGTTGGATTGTGACTCCCAACCAGATGCAGATTTTTGGGGCCCTTGTGAAGACGTCTGGTCTTTTGACTTATCCCCACTTTTCTTAGAGCCCTTAGGATCCTGCTTCTTGGTGTCACCCCCTTGGTTCTGGGTTTTCTGCCTCACCCTGGTTCTGACCCACTTGTCTGCCTTCTTTCCCAATTCTTGGGGAGAGGTCAGATCTGAGTCCACCAGGTATTGATGCAACAACTGGTTCTGGCAATTATTAAGGATCTGTTCTCTCATCATTAGATTATACAATCCCTTGAAATCAGTAACCCTACTGCCAACCAGCCAACCCTCCAGAGCCTTGGTTGCACAATCTACAAAGTCAGTCCAGTCCTGAGTCTGTGCCTTCTGGGTGTCTCTGAACTTCAACCTGTACTGCTCAGTGGTTAAGCCAAACCCATCTATCAGTGCACTCTTCAGGACTTCATAGTCATCAGCATCCTCTTCTCTAACAGTGAGGAGCTTGTCTCTACCTTTATCTGAAAAGGAGAGCCACAAGATTGCTGCCCACTGCTTCTGGGGGACCTGTTGTACTCTACAGGCCCTTTCCATAGCAGTTACCCATTTATGGATATCATCCCCACTCTGGTAGGGAGGAACAACCTTGCTCAGGTTCCTATGGTCTGGAATATATTCTCTGCCTCTAGGGACACTGTTGCTGCCACCAGGGGGTTCTAACCCCTCTTTTCTAGAAGCTCTCTGGAGCTCCAGGGCTTCCTTATCTAATGCCAACTGCTTGGTTTTGAGGGCAAATCTTGCTTCCTCATACTGCAGCAGTTTGTACATTCTGTCAGAGGAGGTCTCTCTTCTTGGGTAGTAGGAGTTCCTCTGGTAGACAGATTCTCTGCCAGAGTGATAGGAGTGTTCAGATTCCCTAGAAAGGGACCTATGCCTCTCCTCCACTATGTCAGTTCTCTTAGGGAGAATTCCTCTGTCCTTTTCAGGCCCCTGGGGACCTGGCCCTTCAATCACAGAGTCTTGGTCATTCTGATTTTCATCATCTGACCCAGACACTGTAATTGACCCACCCACTGATTCAGACCCATTAGCTCCTAGAGCTAATCTAAGATCATCTGCTGTCAGCAGATCTATCAGGTGTAGTGTGGAGGGACTCTGTCCTAGCTTCAGGTGCCTTGCAGCACACATGGCTCTCAAGTCAGAGAAAGCCATGTCCTTATACTGAGGCTGAGTGGATCCACTGGGTCCACCCTTTAAGGACATTCTAGTGTTGTGCAGTGTAGTACTACCTACACTAGTTTGTGGCCTACTGATACTAGCTTGAGCTGTAGAAAGGGTGGGCTATCCCTTGGCACACACTCTAAGTTCAGTAGAACTTATTGATACTAAGCTTGACTTTATATGTACCTTAAGTACCTATAGTGGTTTTCAGTTAGTAATTCAAATAGAGATTTTCTGATAAAACAATAGCAAGCTGGAATCCCACACGCTGCCACCAATGTGAGAAGTTGGCCTGGTATATGCTGTTCACTAGTTAAAGTGGACACCTTGCACCAGTACAATTCGACTCTTATGGTAGGTAGGTTTAAGACAACCTTTATAGAAAGCTATCCTAGTGGTAGCTGTGGAGAGCAGCCTTCAGGCTAAGTCTTGGAGGAATGTAAAGCAGCTTGTTTTACCACACAATCTCTTGAATCACCAAATGAAAAGACACCACACAAGTATATATATCAAATATATATGTATTTATTAATAAACACTCTCTACTAATCTCTTTATGAGATTAGAAGTCAGGAACATATGTACAAGTCAAATGTTATCAAAATAAGTTTAGCACAATCGAATATCACAATCTTAGTTTGCTAGACCTAGGTCTAGGGCATCTAGAATCGAGGGACCCCAAGAACCACCCCAGGTAGTTGTAGGAGACCCACAGGGGACGGACGCGGTGACCTGGCACCGGTGCGAGTCCTGTGCGAGTCTATGCACTCAGACGCGATTGAGATTTCAATGTTAAAGGTCCCTTGCGTGTTCGAGGCGAACACACCGATCGGTCCTTGTACGAGTCGAAGGACGCGGTCACAGATAGAGATGCAAGGGAGATGGACACGCTGTGTCTAACACAGACGCAAACCTTGTGCGAGTCAGTGCAATGGAGATCTCAGAGTTACAGGCCCTTTGTGTGTTCGAGGCGAACACCGATCGGACTCAGTACGAGTTGAAGGATACAGTTTTAGATAGTGTTACAAAGGAGATGGACACGGTGTGTCTAACACAGACGCGAACCCTGTACGAGTCAGCGCAATTGTCGCACTTAGAAAGTTAGAGTTTTAGGACACTTCTAGGGAAGCTACAAGCAAGTCACTTACAGGGTAAGTAGTTCTAGGGCCCACACCCACAGGAGCACCATAGTGCTGAAGTTACCTCACCCAGGGGAGCCGGGGGCATAGGTGTTCTTTGGTGTCGGGTCGCGGCGTCGTTTTCAATGGGAGCCAGTGAATACTTTCTGCTTGCGGCGACAGGAGAAGTGGCCGGAGGAATCCAAGCCTGGATTCAGAAGATGGAAGACCTGAAAGCAGAGGGGACAGTGTTCAAAGTCACTTGGCAGTGACTCGGGGCAAGGAAGATGGATGCCCACCGTCGTCGCAAGATTCAGGTCGTTTGTGGTTGCCTTGACTCTTCAGCCACGAGGTCCAGGAGGCGTCGACGATGACCAGGAGCTGGATTCGGCGTGTCCCACGATGTCTGCAGCTTACTGCGGTGTCGGCGACTCGATTGGAGCCAACAAGCTTTGGTAACAGCAAGTCTCGGGGAAAATGTGAAGAGGCAATGGCGCAGACCATCAAGGTCTGGGGGACTCACCCAGCGAGGATAAGTCAGGGCAGGCCTGGAGCAACCAGGGGAGCCCTATGGTTTCTTTAGAAAGTCTTCTGGGGACCCACAAGCCAGCAGGCAATGGATCGCGAAGACGCCTTGGGAGGATTCTCTCACAGGGGCCCACGGTCACTCAAGATGTGGTAGGCCTCTGATCTTAGTAGGGGTTCCTGCTGGAGGCTAGGACCACACGTGGTCCAAAGCACAAGTTCGTGGATCGTTGTGAAGGGGTTGCACTCGACAATAGTGCACGGTACCCAGGGGTCGCAGTTCCTCATCACTCTTGGGGTCCACTGGCCTCAGCTTCACTGGGGACTCGCGATGGCCTTTGAGAAGTCAGGAAATCCACTTCTTGGGCTGCAGGGACTTTGGACTCCGGCGGGAGTGGCATAGTTTGCAACTGTCGTTTGTAGTTTTAGGTGCCTGCCAAGCAGGGGAGTCACTCCTTGACTCCAAGGGAGATTCTTCAGTTTTCCAAAGGTAGTGGCACGTCGAAGGTCCGGGATTCTTCTTGTAGAGCGTCGTCCAGGGAAATCTAGGGTGCAATGCACAGGTTCCCCCTCTTATACTAAAAGAAAGGGAGGGACTAGCTCTATGACCCTACCTATGGGAGGGTCAGGGGAGTGGGTGGCTACACCCACTTCCCTTTGTCCAGTTTCACGCCAGAGCAGGGGCAGGTAGCCCCTGAGCCGGTTTGAACCGGCATATGCACAGAGGAGCCTTCTGCTCCCCCAGTGCAGGACTTCAAAGCACTGTAAGAGTGCACCCACCCAGCCCCAATACACTAAACCCTGTCTGGAAGGTGGTCACACCCCCTTGGGACAGGATATCTATTGTTGGGCTTCCTCCACTGCGAGTGTTGGTCATCAGCAGGAGGGCAGCCCAGTGTCTGTGACTGGTGGCATCCATTTTGTGATGCCAGGGCTCTGCAGGATTCTACCGCGTTTCCACAGTAGGTACATGTCTATCCCTCTAGAAGGGTGGAATGCTACCCCCGCCGCCAGGACTGGCGGGGGGGGTAGTATTCCAAGATGTTTGACACCAAACACTACATGTTTCGATGCAGCCATTCCAAAGTTAGCATTTTACCGCGAGGATATAATGCACTTAAACGTATATGGTTTAACCGCATCCACAAACAGCACCAGAGAATGGACTCTGAGAGCTGCAGAGGGGCCCTGCTCAGGCAGAGGCACCCTCTCACATAGAAGCCAAGCACCCTGCCCTCAGGATTGATAGGGCCTGCCTTAGGGGTGACTGATAGGGTTATATGTGTGTGTAGGAGAGGGAACCTATATCTCAGTGAGGGGTGCTAGCACTTCCTCACTCAGGCTGCAGTAGCAGGCCTGTGGTGTCAGATTTAGTCTGCTTCCCAGGGGTGGCATAATACATGCTGCAGCCCCTGGTAGGCCTGTGAAGTACCTATGCCCTTGGTACCTAAGGTACCATATACTAGGGACTCATAAGGTGCCACAGTATCCAATCACTAGTGCACCTAGAGTGCACTCCAAATCGTTTAGAGAGAACAGAGAGGCTGGGGCCCTGATTAGGAGGGTCCCAGCCTGACCTATAGCCAGAAACCAGTGTAAACATCAGAAAAAAGTGGGGGCAACATAAGAGGCAGATCCTACTCTCCTACACCTGACCCGCGTAAAAATCCAGCAGGTTATTACAAGGAATTGACTCAGACCCTCCAGTCTTGCGTGATGACTTTAGCAGATATCGATATGTTAATGGGACAGGTAGTACCGACTGAAGTATGGTCTAGAATACGTCATAATGATCAGGCAGAATTTGGCCACACTTGGAAACAATTTGAGGAGGCCGACAGAGCTGATCCCATGATCTTGGCCCTTCCGGCCCAGATACTCACTGCCATGAAAAAAATGTTAATACCTCATCGTATTAATTGGGACAAATTAGCTGCTTGCAGGCAAAAGAAAGATGAAAGTGTCTCAGACTTTTTCACACGATTTGAAAGCACGTTCACCGACTATAGTGGACAGGATATGACTTCAGAGGGGGGACAGCGACTGTTTGTGGATACATTTGTGTCCAATTTGTTACCAGAAAGTGCCTGGCCCATTTCCACCCCGTCTGGCATTTTGACAATGACCCAGTATTATGAGAATAGGGAGAATGAAGAGCGAGACAAAACAGATAAGAAGACTAAAGATCTCAAAACAAAGGTATTACTCCAACAGGCATACCCGGCCCAGACTCAAAACAGGGGTGCCCCGAAGTTCCAACGAATTGTTCAGAAACCCACCCCCATAACTCCCCGCCCACCACTGGGGCCCAATCAATGCGCTTATTGTCGCCAGGAAGGTCATTGGCGCGATGAGTGTCCCTTGTTGGTCCGGAATCACTCTGCTCCTGCTGATCGCTTCACAGGGCAACGGCCCCAGAGAAGATGAGGACGAGGCGGACTTACAACGCAGTCACAGGACAGGCGACCCCTCATGCATGAGAATAGATTCGATACAGCCAATTATGAAGATCGCAATTATTTTACTGAGGATTATGAGCCTGAAGAAGGGACGGGGTTTCTGTCCCACTAGGATTGCCAAGGACAAGAGAAGGGACCCGTGCCTATTCTTGTTGACCAGAAGGGACCGTATGTTCACGTTACAACACTGGGCTCTACGGAACCATTCGTGGTCGACACTGGTGCAACCAAAAGTTCTATTGCTCGGTCTAAAGTCCCTGGGGCCCCCTTGTCTGGCGCAAATAACATTTCTGTGGGGTTTTCTGGTACCCCAGTGTTTAGCCCCATCTCACAACCACTGGAACTAACGATAGGACCCTGCACGGTTAATTCCCCTTTGGTTTTGACTTCCACATGTGGCGAAAATTTGTTGGGTTTAGATCTATTAAAAAGATTACATGCCACCATATACTGTTCTCCTGATGGTGTTTACATCACTATGGGCCCCTACTACACACCCAGTATATTTAGCCTCCTCAGATCCCATTCCCCAGGAACTTCAAAATGTCCCTCCTACCCTTTGGGCCCAAGGTGATACTGATGTCGGCCTTTTGTCCATACCCCCTTTTCTGTTACCCTGAAGGAAAATGCTCGCCCTCCCCGACTTCCCCAATACAAAATACCCAAGGAAGGGGAAAGGGCATTACTCCAGATCATTTCTGAACTTATTGACAAGGGCGTGGTTGAAGAGACAAGAGGCAATGTGTGTAATAGCCCAATTTTGCCTGTCCTCAAACGCACCGACCCTTCCAAGCCCCCTGTTTATCGATTTGTCATTGATTTACGCGAAATAAATAAAATAGTAGTTCCCCAGTTTCCTGTGGTCCCAGATATCACTGCCTTACTCACTATGGTCCCCCGTCGGCATGTTTCTTTTCTGTCATTGATTTGAAGAATGCCTTCTTTAGTATACCCGTTGATGAACAGAGTAGGGATCTTTTTGGATTCTCATTGGCCGGTCGAAGTTTCCGGTTCTGTAGAGCTCCACAAGGATATACAGAGAGCCCTTCCATTTATAGTCAGGCCCTCAAGGGCCAACTTGATTCTCTGTCCCTACCTCAAGGTACCGCATTACTCCAGTACGTTGATGATTTGCTCATAGCGGCAGACACCGAGGCGTTATGTAAAGAAGCTACGATGAAATTGCTCCTGCATTTGGCACAGTTCAATCACAAAGTTTCCCTCTCTAAACTCCAATATTGTCGACATGAGGTTACCTACTTAGGTCATCTCCTGTCGAAGGAGGGACGCCGCCTCACCCCTGAACGAATACAGACTATTAGTAAAATGCCCCCACCAAAAACGCAGAAAGAGGTCCGTGCTTTCATTGGAATCACCTCCTATTGCCGCCAATGGATACCCAATTTTTCTCTACTCATTAATCCTTTGTTGGCCCTCACACTTAAAGATGTTCCTCACCCGCTCCCTTGGACAAATGAGTGCCAGCGTGCATTTGAAGAACTAAAAACCACCTTGTATTCAGCCCCGGTGCTAGGCACCCCAAGTTATCAGAAGCCCTTTACTCTTTTCATACATGAGCATGATGGTTGCGCATTGTCAGTATTAACACAGCGTTTTGGTGACAGACAACGCCCCTGTGCATATTTTTCTGCAGTTTTAGATCCCGTGGCACACGCGTTGCTTGAGAGCAGCAGTCGCAGCTGCCATATCCATTCGCCAATCTGCTGGTCTGGTTCTTGATACTGCACTTACAGTTATGGTTCCTCACGCAGTTGATACTTTATTGAATAGGACAAAAACTCAACACCTTACTAGTGCACGTTTGTCCGGATATGAGTTGACTCTCGTCATATCACCATCCGCCGCTGCACTACACTGAATCCAGCCACATTGTTACCCTTTGTTGATGGTGACACTAGTTCTGATCCACATGATTGTGTCCTCCGGACGGAGGAAGAGACTAAAGGCCGTGTGGACTTGACTGACACACCCCTTGCTGGTCCTGATGGTACCCTGTATGTGGATGGTTCTTGTTTCAAACTTCCTGATGGTAGCACAACTACCGCCTATGCTATCACCACGTTACAGACAGTGGTGGAGAGTGAGAGGATACCTTACCAATCAGCACAGGCCGCTGAGTTAGTGGCGCTGATAAGAGCGTGTGAATTGAGTGCGGGGATGGCCGTCAACATCTACACCGACAGCCAGTTTGCTTTCGGAGTGTCCCATAATTTTGGGCGACTGTGGGCTGAGAGGGGATTTTTAACCTCTCACGGTACTAAGATACAACATGGTCAACTGGTCAGCAGGCTGTTAGAAGCATTGACTCTCCCTTCAAAGATAGCTGTGGTTAAATGTAGCGCCCACAAGAAAGTAACAGATGACATAGGAAGAGGTAATGCATTTGCTGACCAGACTGCGAAGGAAACAGCCAAAGATGCCTCCTCCCGTATGTATGTAGTTGGCCCCCCAAATTGGGTACCGGAGGGAGGGATGCATGAGGACACTCTTGAAAATGTGAAGGAAATACAGGCGGAGGCAACTAGAGAGGAAAAGGCTCTCTGGGAAGAGCAAACAGGCCTATTAAGATGAGATGGCTGCTGGACGGATCTGTCTGAACAACAGCGGTGGTTGTTACCCGATGCCTATGTTCTGCCAGTGGTCACTATGGCTCATGTCCCAGCTCATATTAGTGCAAAAGGTATTTGCAAATTGCTAGCTCCAGTATGGCAAAACAAGCATATCCCAAAATATGCTGAGAGGCTAGTCAGGAATTGCATGATTTGTTTGATGCACAACCCAGGTAAGGGCACACCAACACCTGCTGGGAATTTTGCGCCCCCATCTTGCCCCTTCGAGGTGCTCCAAATAGATTATATTCAGATGGAAAGATGCAACAACCTCCGATATGTCCTGGTGGTTGTGTGTGCCTTTAGTAAGTGGATTGAGGCATACCCTCTGAAGGACAACACTGCTATCAGCACTGCTAAGATCTTGTTGAAGGAATTTTTTCCCAGATTCGAAATGCCCAGAATTATCTGGAGCGATAACGGAAGCCACTTTACAGGGGAAATAATGAAGAAAGTGTGTGTAGGGATGGGGATCAAACAGAAATTCCATGTCGCCAATCACCCCCAGTCAGCGGGTTTGGTTGAGCGCCACAATGGGACATTAAAATTAAAAATGGCTAAAATACAGGCTGCCACAGGACTATCTTGGCCGGACGCCCTGCCTCTTGCCCTTTTATCCACTAGAGCCACGGCACATTCCCGCACCGGACTATCGCCTTATGAAATAGTATTTGGTCGACCAGCAAATGTTTGGGGAGTGCCCCGCCCAAAGAAATATTCTGATATTGAATACCCATTATTGATTGATTATTTACATGAATTGACCACTAACCTGCGTCTTATTCATCATCAGGTACAAGACATCCTGCCACCCAAACCCGAGGGCCCTGGCCACACCATCCAGCCAGGTGATTGGGTCTGCATCCGTAACTTCCAGAGGACCAAGAACCTGGAGCCGAGGTGGAAAGCGCCCCAACAAGTGTTGTTGGCTACCAGATCTGCTGTGAAAGTGGCAGGAAGAAAGAATTGGGTACACGCGACGCACTGCAAACGAGTGCCTCTGCCACTGCCATACGACCAGTGGGTCAAGGAGGGCCTGGGAGACAACGAATGTGAGCAAGTCCCACGCCTTGTACCCTTCAGTGACGCTAACGTTGCCTGGGCTTCATCTGAGCGAGAGGACGACGACATCCTGCAAGCTGCTGTTCCTCCTCGTTTGAGGCTACGGGACACTCAACAGCCGGAGCCTTTGTTTCCTGATCAAACAACGCCCGGATCCACTAGGTACAACCTTCGACCCAGAAAAAGGACTGAAGAGACAAAGGTCTCTGCCCTCTACCTCACCTGGCCTGACGTACGCTGCAAGGCTGTGATATTTGCCGGCGGATATATCTGACCGGTGCCGGGACAGCGGACCAGAGCGTGTCAATAGGACTGCTGGAATCACTGTCCGGTGAAGCAACCACCAATCACAGGCAGCAACTAGGGAAGACCAGGTGAGGCATGACGGTGACAAAAATGAACGCTGAAAGCATGAAGGACAGGAAAATGAAGAAGAGAAAGTACACAAAGATAATACATGGCCGGCACACGATCTGTCTACTTGTACTCATAGTTATTTTACTCGTACTGGCCTGCCTCGGGTGGATAACACAAGCTGCCCTTGCATCACCTGAGTCTCCTACCTCTACAGATTCGCCTCATCAGCATGTGTCATTGCCCCCCCACGTGAAAACCAGGAGGGCAGAATTTTTTAACAATACTTTCATTCAGATGTTACACCAGCACCAGCTCGTGGTGAATACAACAAACTGTTGGGTATGTGGGTTGCTGCCCCATACTGCGTGCACAGGGATGCCCCTGATTCCTGCTCCCTTTTCTCGAGCCGGTTCAGCCTACGGATGGTACACGGTATTCTTTGACGCCTTCTATTCAGGTAACACATCTCCGCGATCCCTAGGGAAGATTAGTAGCAAGCAAGCATTCACCCACATTATGGCTACGGAGTGGCCAAATATGACCAAGGCTTCACCCGAAAAGGATGAATATGAGAACAACCACGGGTCTTTCTGTCCGTCGAGCCTCATTGGCAGTGGAGAAAGACGACGGCTGCCGCCCCTCAGGGACCTCCCTGTCTACCCACATTCCGGGTGATACTGTATCGAGAGCAGTATGGGTGGGGGAGAGTGACTGCGCCTACACGCTCCAGCTTAATGGCTCGACTCACCCAGCTCTGGTGGCTTCGCTCAATACCTATTTTGTGTGTGGGAGCAAGGCCTACACCTGGCTGCCCAAGTCATGGGCTGTGTGAGAAGTTGGCCTGGTATATGCTGTTCACTAATTAAAGTGGACACCTTGCACCAGAACAATTTGACTCTTATGGTTGGTAGGTTTAAGACAACCTTTATAGAAAGCTATCCTAGTGGTAGCTGTGGACAGCAGCCTTCAGGCTAAGTCTTGGAGGAATGTAAAGCAGCTTGTTTTACCACACAATCTCTTGAATCACCAAATGAAAAGACACCACACAGGTATATATATCAAATATATATGTATTTATTAATAAACAACTCTCTACTAATCTCTTTATGAGATTAGAAGTCAGGAACATATGTACTAACCCTGGGCGTAGTTTGCGTAGTAGCACTTCACGTAGCTACGTGAAGTACATTTTGAACTACACGTAGCTATGCAAATTGCATAGTGCGTAGCTGTGTGCTTGGCTGCACTGTACAATAATTGCCAAAGGCATCTTGCACAGAGCAAGTTAAGATAAAATAAGTATCTCTGTCTTTATATGCTAAAATGCATTTAGCATTTCACAAAAGTGAAATCGATAAATTAACAAGCAGTGAGAGAGGTGATGATTTTGGTATCCTCCCTAACCTAGGGAGAGAACCAAGCAGATGCCTTGAAAACAAAAAGCACATCTTTTGAACGATTCAGTGGTGGTCCCATCCTCTTAGGACCACCCCAAGCACAGTTATTGGCAAAAATACAATCCCAACCAAAGGCCCTGCAAAGCATTATGGGACGAGATTAGCAGTGGGCAGTGAATATTATAGTATCCAATATCAAAATAATTCTACAAAGAGCTGCAGTTCCACTAGTCGTTACTAGATGTCCCTCACGAGTCAAATGCAAAAGCTTCATGAAAGGGTTTCAATGCTTTTGCATTTGACTCATGAGGACATCTAGTAACGACTAGTGGAGCTGCAGCTTGATGTATTAATAATTTCAATGCTTTTGCATTTGACTCGTGAGGGACATCTAGTAACGACTAGTTGAACTGCAGCTCTTTGTAGAATTATTTTGATATTGGACACTATAATATTCACTGCCCACTGCTAATCTCGTCCCATAATGCTTTGCAGGGCCTTTGGTTGGGATTGTATTTTTGCCCATAACTGTGCTTGGGGTGGTCCTAGGAGGAAGGGACCACCACTGAATCGTTCACATGATATGCTTTTTGTGTTCAAGGCATCTGCTTGGTCCTCCCCCTAGGTTAGGGGAGAACCCAAAATCATCACCTCTCTCATTGCTTGATATTTTCATTGTTAAAGTTCACTTTTGTTATATGCTTTTTAGCATAGAAAATTGTTTTAACAAAGCATTTGTATGTGTTTAATACACTGCTGCTACGCTACGTTACGTTGATTAGCAGAGTTTTTTCCTCTGCTACGTGCAATTTGTGTAGTGCGTAGTAACACAAACTTTGCATGCTCCGTGAGCGTAGCAAAGTATTATGCCCAGGGTTAATATGTACACATCAAATGTTATCAAAATAAGTTAGCACAATCAAATATCACAATCTTAGTTTGGCTAGATCTAGGTCTAGAGCAGTTAGAATCGAGGGACCTCTAAGAACCACCCCAGGTAGTTGTAGGAGACCCACAGGGGACGGACGCGGTGTCCTGGCACCGGTGTGAGTCCTGTACGAGTCTATGCGAACAGACGCGATTGAGATTTCAATGTTAAAGGTCCCTTGCGTGTTCGTGGCGAACACACCGATCGGTCCTTGTACGAGTCGAAGGACGCGGTTACAGATAGAGTTGCAAGAGAGATGGACGCGCTGTGTCTGACACAGACGCGAACCTTGTACGAGTCAGCGCAATGGAGATTTCAATGTTACAGGCCCCTTGTGTGTTCGAGGCGAACACCGATCGGACTCAGTACGAGTCGAAGGACACGGCAATAAATAGTGTTACAAGGGAGATGGACGCGATGTGTCTAACACATTCGCGAACCCTGTACGAGTCAGCGCAATTGTCGCACTTAGAAAATAAGAGTTTTAGGGCACTTCTAGGGTAGCCACAAGCAAGGCACTTACAGGGTAAGTAGTTCTAGGGCCCACACCCACGGGAGCACCGTAATGATAGAGTTACCTCACCCAGGGGAGCCGGGTGCATAGGTGTCCTTTGGTGTCGGGTCGCGGCGTCGTTTTCAATGGGAGCCAGTGAAGACTTGCTGCTTGCGGCGACAGAAGAAGTGTCCAGTGGAATCCAAGCCTGGATTCGGAAGGAGGAAGACCTGAAAGCAGAGGGGACAGTGTTCAAGGGCACTTGGCAGTGGCCCGGGGCAAGGAAGATGAATGCCCACCGTCGTCGACAGATTCAGGTCATTCACTGGTGTCTTGACTCTTCAACCACGAGATCCAGGAGGTGTCGAGGATGGCCAGGAGCTGGATTCAGTGTGTCCCACGAAGTATTCAGCTGACTGCGGTGTCGGCGCCCCGATTGGAGCCAACAAGCCTTGGTAGCAGCAAGTCTTGTGGTGGAACGGAAAAGTCAATGGTGCAGACCAGCAAGGTCTGAGGAACTTACCCAGTGTGGGTAGGTCAGGGCAGGCCCGGAGAAACCAGGGGAGCCATTTGGTTTCTTTGGAAAGTCTTAAGGGGACCCACAAGCCAGCTGGCAAGGGATTGCGAAGATGCCTCAGGAGGATTCACTCAACAAGGGCCCACGGTCACTCGGGACGGTGTAGGCCTCTGATTTTGGGAGGGATTTCTGCTGGAGGCTGGGAACACACGTGGTCCAAAGCACAAGTTCGTAGAATGTCAGGAAGGGGTTGCACTTGACAATAGTGCACAGTACCCAGGGTCTGCGGTTCCTCGTCGCTCGTGGGGTCCACTTGCCTCAGCTTCACTGGGGACTCACGATGGCCTTGGGGAAGTCAGGAAATTCTCTTCCTGAGCTGCAGGGACTTCGGGCTCCGGCGGGAGCGGCGTAGTTTGCGACCATCGTTGTCGTTTTTGGTGCCTGCCAAGCAGGGGAGTCACTCCTTGACTCCAAGGGAGATTCTTCAGTCTTCCAAAGGTAGTGGAATGTCGAAGGTCCGGGATTCTTCTTGTAGAGCGTCGTCCAGGGGTATCTAGTTTGCAATGCACAGGTTCCCCCTCTTATACTAAAAGAAAGGGAGGGACTAGCTCTATGACCCCACCTATGGGAGGGTCAGGGGAGTGGGTGGTTACACCTACTTCACTTTGTCCAGTTTCACGCCAGAGCAGGGGCAGGTAGCCCCTGAGCCGGTTTGAACTGGGGTATGCACAGAGGAGCCTTCTGCTCCCCCAGTGCAGGACTTCAAACCACTCTAAGAGTGCACCCACCCAGCCCCAATACACTAAACCCTGTCTGGGAGGTGGTCACACCCCCTTGGGACAGGATATCTATTGTTGGGCTTCCTCCACTGCAAGTGTTGGTAATCAGCAGGAGGGCAGCCCAGTGTCTGTGACTGGTGGCATCCATTTTGTGATGCCAGGGCTCTGCAGGATTCTACCGCGTTTCCACAGTAGGTACATGTCTATCCCTCTAGAAGGGTGGAATGCTACCCCCGCCGCCAGAACTGGCGGGGGGGTAGTATTCCAAGATGTTTGACACCAAACACGACATGTTTTGATGCAGCCATTCCAAAGTTAGCATTCTACCGCGAGGATATAATGCACTTAAGAGTATATGGTTTAACCGCATCCACAAACAGCCCCAGAGAATGGACTCTGAGAGCTGCAGAGGGGCCCTGCTCAGGCAGAGGCACCCCCTCACATGGAAACTAAGCACCCTGCCCTCAGGATTGATAGGGCCTGCTTTAGGGGTGACTGATAAGTCTCAATGTGTGTGCAGGAGAGATATAGGGGACCTATATCTCAGTGAGGGGTGCTAGCACTTCCTCACCCAGGCTGCAGTAGCAGGCCTGTGGTGTCAGATTTAGTCTGCTTCCCAGGGGTGGCATAATACATGCTTCAGCCCCTGGTAGGCCTGTGAAGTACCTATGCCCTTGGTACCTAAGGTACCATATACTAGGGACTCATAAGGTACCACAGTATCCAATCACTAGTGCACCTAGAGTGCACTCCAAATCGTTTAGAGAGAACAGAGAGGCTGGGGCCCTGATTGGCAGGGTCCCAGCCAGACTATAGCCAGAAACCAGTGTAAACATCAGAAAAAAAGTGGGGGCAACATAAGAGGCAGATCCTACTCTCCTACACAACCCCCCCAAACGCAGGGACACTAAACTAACCTTGACCAGTTGAGTCTTCGTGTTCAAAGTGGAAATACCTTGAGAGTCCATCTGCATTGGCATGTTGGGTCCCAGGTCTATGTTCCACTGTATAGTCCATCCCCTGTAGGGAAATGGACCACCTCAAAAGTTTTGGGTTTTCTCCTTTCATTTGTTTAAGCCATAGGAGGGGCTTGTGGTCAGTCTGAACTATGAAGTGAGTGCCAAACAAGTATGGCCTCAGCTTCTTCAGGGCCCACACCACAGCAAAGGCCTCCCTCTCTATAGCTGACCAACGTTTCTCTCTAGGGGTCAGCCTTCTGCTAATAAAAGCTACTGGCTGGTCTTGACCTTCATCATTCAGTTGAGACAGTACAGCTCCCACACCCAGCTCAGAAGCATCTGTTTGGAAAATGAACTTTTTGGTGTAGTCTGGACTCTGTAAGATGGGGGCAGTGCACAAGGCCTGCTTTAGGTCTTCAAATGCCTTCTGACAGCTAGCTGTCCACTGAACCTTTTTTGGCATTTTCTTTGAGGTCAGATCATTCAAGGGGTCACTATAGATCCATATCCCTTGACAAACCTCCTATAGTACCCAGTCAGGCCTAAGAAGGCTCTCACCTGTGTCTGGGTGGTTGGAGCAACCCATTCCATTATGGTTTGGATTTTGCTCTGTAAAGGCTGAACCTGGCCTCCACCTACAAGGTGGCCCAGGTACACAACCTGACTCTGCCCTATCTGGCACTTAGTGGCCTTGATAGTGAGGCCTGCTTTCTGCAGAGCCTCCAAAACATTCCTGAGGTGGACCAGGTGATCCTGCCAGGAGGAACTAAAGACAGCAATATCATCTAGATAAGCTGAGCAATAAGTTTCCATCCCTGCCAGAACTTTATTCACCAACCTCTGAAAAGTGGCAGGTGCATTTTTCAATCCAAAGGGCATCACCACAAAGTGGTAGTGCCCACCAGAGGTCGAAAATGCTGTTTTGGCTTTTGCATCATCAGCTAATCTGATCTGCCAGTAGCCAGCTGTTAGGTCAAACGTGCTTAGATACTTGGCTGGGGCCAAATTATCAATCAGCTCATCTGCCCTTGGTATGGGATAGGCATCAGTCCTAGTGACTGCATTGAGGCCTCTGTAGTCTACACAAAACCTCATTTCTTTCTTACCACCCTGGGTATGAGGCTTGGGTACTAGGACTACTGGGCTAGCCCAAGGGCTATCTGAAGGCTCAATTACACCTAGCTCCAACATTTTCTGGACTTCAGTCCTGATACAGTCCCTGACATGGTCAGGTTGCCTGTAGATTTTACTCTTGACAGGCAGACTGTCTCCAGTGTCCACCTCATGGGTGCACCAGGAAGTCTGACTAGGGGTCAGGCTAAACATATGTCTGTACTGTTGCAGAACTTGTCTGCACTCAGTTTGCTGATGGTCAGTGAGGCTGCTTGCCAAAGCAACACCATCTACTGACCCATCATCAGGGTTCTGAGAGAGCAGGTCAGGGAGAGGGTCACTCTCCTCCTCCTGGTCCTCATCAGTTGCCATGAGCAAGCCCATGTCAGCCCTGTCAACAAATGGCTTTAATCTGTTTACATGGAGCAACCTCAGGGGGCTCCTGGGAGTTCCAAGATTCACCAGATAGGTGACTTCTCCCTTCTGTTCAACTATGGTATGGGGGCCACTCCACTTGTCTTGGAGGGCTGCTGGGGCCACAGGCTCCAGCACCCACACTTTCTGTCCTGGCTGGTATACAGTCAGTACAGCCTTTGGTCATGCCAAGCTTTTTGTAATTCTTGGCTGGCCTCCAGGTTTTTGGTTGCCTTTTTCATGTACTCAGCCATCCGGGAGCGGAGACCAAGTACATAGTCCATCACATCTTGTTTGGGGGGCTTGAGAGGTAACTCCCAGCCCTCTTTTACCAAACACAATGGACCTCTCACAGGATGCCCAAACAGAAGCTCAAATGGGCTGTAACCAACCCCCTTCTGTGGAACCTCTCTGTATGCAAACAACAGGCAGGGAAGAAGAAGGTCCCATTTCCGCCTAAGCTTCTCTGGGAGTCCTTTAATCATTCCCTTCAGGGTTTTGTTGAAGCGTTCAACTAAACCATTGCATTGTGGGTGATAGGGGTGGTGAACTTATAAGTTACACCACACTCCTTCCACATTGCCTTCAAATACCCTGACATGAAGTTGGTACCTCTGTCAGAAATGACCTCCTTTGGGAAACCCACTCTGGAGAAGACTCCAATGAGGGCTCTTGCCACCACAGGGGCTGTGGTGGTCCTCAGGGGAATTGCCTCTGGGTACCTGGTGGCATGATCCACTACCACCAGGATAAATCTGTGCCCAGATGCAGTTTGAGGGTCAAGGGGACCAACAATGTCAATCCCTACCCTTTCAAAGGGTACCCCCACCACAGGTAGTGGTATCAGGGGGGCCTTTGTTGTGCCACCTTCCTTGCCACTGGCTTGGCATGTGACACAGGAGCGACAAAACTCCTTTGTGTCCTCTGACATATGTGGCCAATGAAAATGTGGAACAAGCCTGTCCCAGGTCTTGTTTTGGCCCAAGTGACCTGCCAAAGGGATATCATGTGCTAGGGTCAAGAGGAACCCCCTAAACTTCTGAGGGATTACCATCCTCCTGGTGGCTCCAGGGGCTGGATCTCTACCCTCAGAATATAGGAGTCCCTCATCCCAATAAACTTTATGGGACCCACTAGCACTCCCAGCAGCCTCAGCAGCAGCCTGCTGTCTGAGGGGTTCAAGAGAGGGGCAGCACTGTTGCTCCTTACTCAGATCTTCCCTAGAAGGGCCCCTGCCCCCAAGAACTCAACCTGATCAGGCTCAAGTTCCTCTGGGGCAGTTCCTTCTTCAGGATCTGATCCTCCTCCCTGGGGAGGGGAATCAGTGATCTGAGACAGAGGGGAAGGCACTGCCTTAACCCTACTGCTCCTCCTCTTGGGAAGCATCTGGTCCATAGTTTCAGGATCCAGAGCTGGTTCAGTGTTATGCATTTTGGCCTGTGACCTGGTCACAGCAAATACCTCTGCAGGGATGCCCAACATCTCAGCATGAGTCCATAACTCTACTTCAGACCAGGCTGAAGTTTCTAGATCATTGCCCAATAGACATTCTACAGGGAGGTCTGCACTGACTACAACCTTCTTGAGGCCAGTTACCCCTCCCCAGGAGAAATTCACAACTGCCAGACTATGGTTGGTCTTGGCATTGCTTGCATTGGTCACCTGGTACATTTCACCCAGGATGATCTGTCCAGGGTCCACAAGATCCTCTGCCACCATGGTGACACTAGCACCTGTGTCCCTAAATGCCAAAGCCTGTTTGCCATTTATTACAGGCTGCTGTTTGTATTTGCCCAGATTACTGGGGCTCACTAGGAAGGACATTTCAATGTCTCCATCACAAATCAGCATTGCCTGAGTGGGTTCTCTGACTAGGCCAGAGCCCACTTCAGAACCCTTGGTCAACCCTACTACACCCTTTTTCTGAGTACCACCTCCACCAGTAGCTGAACTAGGGGGAACAGTTGCCTTAGGGGCAGGAGTGGTGGTGGTTTGGTCTTTGGACTTGTTACAATCAGAAGTCCAGTGCCCTTTCTGTTTACAGAATTTGCAGCAGGGCTTCTTTTGGCCTTTTCCCTTGTTGGATTGTGACTCCCCACCAGATGCAGATTTTTGGGGCCCTTGTGAAGACTTCTGGTCTGTTGACTTATCCCCACTTTTCTCAGAGCCCTTCTGATCCTGCTTCTTTGTGTCACCCCCTTGGTTCTGGGTTTTCTGCCTCACCCTGGTTCTGACCCACCTGTCTGCCTTCTTTCCCATTTCTTGGGGAGAGGTCAGATCCGAGTCTACCAGGTATTGATGCAACAACTGGTTCTGGCAATTATTAAGGATCTGTTCTCTCATCATTAGATTATACAATCCCATGAAATCAGTAACCCTACTGCCAACCAGCCAACCCTCCAGAGCCTTGGTTGCACAATATACAAAGTCAGTCCAGTCCTGAGTCTGTGCCTTCTGGGTGTCTCTGAACTTCAACCTGTACTGCTCAGTGGTTAAGCCAAACCCATCTATCAGTGCACTCTTCAGGACTTCATAGTCATCAGCATCCTCTTCTCTAACAGTGAGGAGCTTGTCTCTACCTTTATCTGAAAAGGTGAGCCACAAGATTGCTGCCCACTGCTTTAGGGGGACCTGTTGTACTCTACAGGCCCTTTCCAAAGCAGTTATCCACTTGTGGATATCATCCCCACTCTGGTAGGGAGGAACAACCTTGCTCAGGTTCCTATGGTCTGGAGTATTTTCTCTACCTCTAGGGACACTGTTGCTGCCACCAGGGGGTTCTAACCCCTCTCTTCTAGAAGCTTTCTGGAACTCAAAGGCTTCTTTGTCTAATGCCAACTGCTTGGTTTTGAGGGCAAATAATGCTTCCTCATACTGCAGCAGTTTGTACATCCTTTCAGAGGAGGTCTCTCTTCTTGGGAAGAAGGAGTTCCTCTGGTAGACAGTTTCCCTGCCAGAGTGAAAGGAGTGCTCAGATTCCCTGGAAAGGGACCTGTGCCTGTCTTCCACTATGTCAGTTCTCTTAGGGAGAATTCCTCTGTCTGCTTCAGACCCCTTTGGGCCTGGCCCTACAATCACAGAGTCCTGGTCATCCTGATTTTCATCATCTGACCCAGACACTATAACTGACCCACCCACTGATCCAGACCCCTTAGCTCCTAGAGGCTAATCTAAGGTCATCTGCTGTTAGCAGATCTATCAAGTGTAGTGTGGAGGGACTCTGTCCTATCTTCAGGTGCCTCTCAGCACACATGGCTTTCAAGTCAACGAAAGTCATGTCCTTATACTGAAGCTGGGTGGATCCACTGGGTCCATCCCTTGAGGACATTCTAGTGTTGTGCAGTGTTGTACTACCTACACTAGTTTGTGGCCTACTGATACTAGCTTGAGCTGTAGACAGGGTGTGCTATCCCTTTTGCACACAGCTCTAAGTTCAGTAGAACTTATTGATACTAAGCTTGACTTTATATGTATCTTGAGTACCTATAGTGGTTTTCAGTTAGTAATTCAAATAGAGATTTTCTGGTAAAACAATAGCAAGCTGGAATCCCACACGCTGCCACCAATGTGAGAAGTTGGCCTGGAATATGCAGTTCACTAATTAAAGTGGACACCTTGCACCAGAACAATTCGACTCTTATGGTTGGTAGGTTTAAGACAACCTTTATAGAAAGCTATCCTAGTGGTAGCTGTGGAGAGCAGCCTTCAGGCTAAGTCTTGGAGGAATGTAAAGCAGCTTGTTTTACCACACAATCTCTTGAATCACCAAATGAAAAGACACCACACAGGTATATATTGTAGGAGAGTAGGATCTGCTTCACATGGGTACCCCCACTTTTTGCTGATGCTTCACTGTTTTTCAACCTTAGTCTGGCTCGGGCCCTGCTAATCAGAACCCCAGCCTAGCTGCTTCCTCTTTAAAATGGTTTCCATGTGCCTTAGGCACATCTCTGATTGGAATCTGGAGTGCCCTTATAAGTCCCTAGTATATGGTATACTATGTACCCAGGGCATAGGTACCTCAGAGGCCTACCAGGGGCTGCAGCATGTATTGTGCCACCCCTGGAAGGCCATCCAAAATGACACCACAGGTCTGCTACTGCAGCCTGGGTAAGGTGGTGCATGCACCCCTTACTGTGATATAGGCTACCTATATCACTACATACATACACACATATAAACCTATAAGTCACTCCTATGGCAGGCCTTATCAATCCTGAAGGCAGAGTGCGTGGTTCCTATGTGAGAGGGTGCCCCTGCATGAGCTGGGCCCCTCTGCAGCGTTCAGAGACCCTTCTCTGATGCTGTTTGTAGTGCAGCCCGACCATATACTCTTAAGCGCATTATAACCTCGCGTTAAATGCTAACTTTGGGATGGCTGCACGGAAACATGTCGTGTTTGGTGTCAAACATCTTGGAATACTACCCCCCTGACAGTTCTGGCGGCGGGGGTAGCATTCCACCCTTCTAGAGGGAGAGACATGTACACACTGGTATACCCGGTACTGACTTTCCAGAGCCCTGGCATCACAAAATGGATGCCGCTGCCACAAACACGAGTCTGGCCTCCTGCTGCTGACCGAAACTCCGGCAGGGGAGGCCTGGACAATAGGTTTCCTGTCCCAGGGAGGTGTAACCACCTCCCCAGACAGGATAGTGTGTATTGGGGCTGGGCGGGAGCACTCTCTGGTGCTTTGAAGTCCTGCACTGGGGGCACATTTGGTGTCCCTGTGCATACCCCAGTTCAAACCGGCTCAGGGGCTTCCAGCCCCTGCTCTGGCGTGAAACTGGACAAAGGGAAAGGGGTGTAACCACCCCTCTGCCCTGACCCTCCCATAGGTGGGTCCACAGAGTATGTCCAACCCCCTACCTTAGTATAAGTATGGGACCCCAGTCCTTAGGACTTTAGATTAACCTGGACGAAACTCTGACACAGAATCCTGGACCTTCGACGCTCTACTTCAAGATTAGAGGACTGAAGAATCTCCCTTGGGGTCAAGGAGTGACTCCCTGCTTGGCAGGCACCAAAGAAGCAATTGTCTGGTCTGCATCGCTGAAGCTCCCGCCGGACGCCGAAGTCTTTGCATCACCAGAGGTGGATTTCCAGACTTCCCCGAGGCTGCCCTGAGTCCCCAGCAAAGCTGAGGCCCATAGCTGTCGTGGGTAACGTGGAACCGTGACCCCTGGACACCAATCGCATTTGCAAGTGCATCCTCTTCTGGGTCTGCCACGAAGTCGTGCTTTGGGCTCCGAGTAGCCCCAGCCTCCAGCACCAACTGCACCGAAGATCACTGGCCTCCACTCCACGAGTGTCCCGTGAGCCAGCTCCACGTGCGTCGACTCGAGGCTCCTTTGCGGTCGCTAGTCCGTTGGCTAGTAGGCCCTCCCGAAGGCCAATCTTCTTCTGCTTGGGCTCCCTGGTTGCTCCAGGCGTGCCCTGACTTACCCTCACTGGGTGAGTCCCACAGACCTTGCTGGTCTGCAACATCGTCCTTCTTCCATTTCCACAAGACTTGCCGTTGCCAAGGCTTGTTGGGTCCAATCCGGTCGCCGATACCCCTGCAATCGACAGACGTCATGGCACAGCTCGAATCCAGCTCCTGGTCATTGTCGACACCTCCTGGACCTCGTGGCTGAAGAGTCAAGACGACCGTCAACCTACCTGAAGCACTCGACATCGGTGGGCATCTGCTCATCGCCTTCCTGGTCACTGGCTAGTGACCCAGACTCTGTCCCCTCTGCTTTCAGGTTCTTCAGATCTTCGATCCACCTTTGGATCCACCCGAACACTTTCGACTTGGCCGCCAGCAGCACTTTGCAGCAGATCGCCATTGAAAGCGACGACGAAACCCGACCCCGAAAGACACCTATGCACCCGGCTCCCCTGGGTGAGGTAACTCGAGTACTCCGGTGCTCCCGTGGGTATTGACACTAGAACAGCCTAGTTCTCAAAGGGTTTGCTCCAAGTCCTCCTCTAAGTGTCCCTTTTCTTTTAAATTCAAACCGCGACTTTCCCCATAGAAGTTAACGGCGATTCGCGGCTGTGTTCATACACTGCACGCGTCCCCCGTGGGTCCCCTGTGTCACTACCTTGGGTGGTTCCTTGTGGTCCAAGCACTTCTACAGGCTCTAGGCCCTGTGTCTAGCTCAGTCGTGGTTCTTATACCACTTTATTGGTATATGGTTTGGTACGCCCCTAGGGCTCAAACGTGTATTTGTGCTATTACTGTAGATAACTAACTTATAACTTATGTACTTCGAACTCTAGCCTCATAAAGAGACTAGAGGGGTGTGTTTAGCAATAAATACATATATTTTGAATATATACCTGGTGTGGTCCTCTTTCATTTGGTCACTCAAGAGATTATAGACTGGTAAAACAAGCTGCTTTACATTCCTTCAAGACTTAGCCTGAAGGCTGCTCTCCATAGCTACCACTAGGATAGCTTTCAATAAAGGTTGTCTTTAACCTATCTCCAATAAGGGGTTGTTTGGACTGGTGCAAGGTGCCCACTATAATTAGTGGACAGCATATGCCAGGCCAACTTCTCACTATATATATCAAATATATATGTATTTATTAATAAACAACTCTCTACTAATCTCTTTATGAGATTAGAAGTCAGGAACATATGTACACATCAAATGTTATCAAAATAAAGTTAGCACAATCAAATATCACAATCTTAGTTTGGCTAGACCTAGGTCTAGAGCAGTTAGAATCGAGGGACCCCTAAGAACCACCCCAGGTAGTTGTAGGAGACCCACAGGGGACGGACGCGGTGTCCTGGCACCGGTGCGAGTCCTGTGCGAGTCTATGCGAACAGACGCGATTTAGATTTCAATGTTAAAGGTCCCTTGCGTGTTCGAAGCGAACACACCGATCGGTCCTTGTACGAGTCGAAGGACGCGGTTACAGATAGAGTTGCAAGAGAGATGGACGCGCTGTGTCTAACACAGACGCGAACCTTGTACGAGTCAGCACAATGGAGATTTCAATGTTACAGGCCCCTTGTGTGTTCGAGGCGAACACCGATCGGACTCAGTACGAGTCGAAGGACACGGGTATAGATAGTGTTACCAGGGAGATGGACGCGATGTGTCTAACACAGACGCGAACCCTGTACGAGTCAGCGCAATTGTCGCACTTAGAAAATAAGAGTTTTAGGGCACTTCTAGGGTAGCTACAAGCAAGGCACTTACAGGGTAAGTAGTTCTAGGGCCCACACCCACGGGAGCACCGTAATGCTAGAGTTACCTCACCCAGGGGAGCCGGGTGCATAGGTGTCCTTTGGTGTCGGGTCGCGGCGCCGTTTTCAATGGGAGCCAGTGAAGACTTGCTGCTTGCGGCGACAGAAGAAGTGTCCAGTGGAATCCAAGCCTGGATTCGGAAGGAGGATAGACCTGAAAGCAGAGGGGACAGTGTTCAAGGGCACTTGGCAGTGGCCCGGGGCAAGGAAGATGAATGCCCACCGTCGTCGACAGATTCAGGTCATTCACTGGTGTCTTGACTCTTCAACCACGAGGTCCAGGAGGTGTCGAGGATGGCCAGGAGCTGGATTCGGCGTGACCACGAAGTCTGCAGCTGACTGCGGTGTCGGCGCCCCGATTGGAGCCAACAAGCCTTGGTAGCAGCAAGTCTTGTGGTGGAACGGAAAAGTCAATGGTGCAGACCAGCAAGGTCTGAGGAACTTACCCAGTGAGGGTAGGTCAGGGCAGGCCAGGAGCAACCAGGGGAGCCCTTTGGTTTCTTTGGAAAGTCTTCTGGGGACCCACAAGCCGGCTGGCAAGGGATCGCGAAGACGCTTCAGGAGGATTCACTCAATAAGGGCCCACGGTCACTCGGGACAGTGTAGGCCTCTGATTTTGGGAGGGATCTCTGCTGGAGGTTGAGACCACACGTGGTCCAAAGCACAAGTTCGTAGAACGTCGTGAAGGGGTTGCACTTGACAATAGTGTACGGTACCCAGGGTCTGCGGTTCCTCGTCGCTCGTGGGGACCACTTGCCTCAGATTCACTGGAGACTCACGATGGCCTTGGTGAAGTCAGGAAATCTTCTTCCTGGGCTGCAGGGACTTTGGGCTCCGGCGGGAGTGGCGTAGTTTGCAACCGTCATTGCAGTTTTTGGTGCCTGCCAGGCAGGGGTGTCACTCCTTGACTCCAAGGGAGATTCTTCAGTCTTCCAAAGGTAGTGGAACGTCGAAGGTCTGGGATTCTTCTTGTAGAGCGTCGTCCAGGGGTATCTAGTTTGCAATGCACAGGGTCCCCCTCTTATACTAAAAGAAAGGGAGGGACTAGCTCTATGACCCCATCTATGGGAGGGTCAGGGGAGTGGGTGGTTACACCTACTTCCCTTTGTCCAGTTTCGTGCCAGAGCAGGGGCAGGTAGCCCCTGAGCCGGTTTGAACTGGGGTATGCACAGAGGAGCCTTCTGCTCCCCCAGTGCAGGACTTCAAAGCACTCTAAGAGTGCACCCACCCAGCCCCAATACACTAAACCCTGTCTGGGAGATGGTCACACCCCCTTGGGACAGGATATCTATTGTTGGGCTTCCTCCACTGCGAGTGTTGGTCATCAGCAGGAGGGCAGCCCCGTGTCTGTGACTGGTGGCATCCTTTTTGATGGCGAATGATTTCAAGCAATGAATCATGAGATCGTGATTGTCTCAGTTAAGCTCGGTATAACCGAATTGTAGTATGGGAAATGTAGTGCGCTCAACTCACCAGTGATTTGTGAAAGTAGTTTTGACAATAGGAAAGGCCAATCAGTGAACCCATTGGAGCATATTTAAAAAGCGGGAGGGAAGACGGGATGAATAATGATTTCCTGTAATGGAGACGAGTAAGGGTGGTGGTAAACACCAGCGGCAGGTATGTGTTCAGCAATGACGTTCACAGTAATTGAAAATAGAGTTGAGGATTTAAGTACGGGTGAAAAAGGGATCGGATGAATTTGAATGTATACATTATAAAGAGATCACGAAGGAGAAGGAATTGAAGCTATAATAGACTCGAGTCAAACTGTTTAAATTGGAACGCTGTTAAAGTCTATGGAGAGAGAAGTAGGGTGGGGATGTCAGTGTGGGACACTTGGGCGGACCGTGAGGAGGCAGTAGCGATAATTTTATGAAGGAATAGGAAGGTTGATGGAGTTTCATGGGGGAACGATTAAACGGAGACATTGGCACGTTGAGTAAGGTGGGAGGTTTATCGCACACGGAAGAAAAGGCTTTATGAGGGTGAATAAGAGCAGGCAGAAAAGTAGAGAGTATTTTTTGATTTATCGAGCATTAACTCGTGGTGATAAATAGAGTCAAATGTCAAAGCATTGTCATTACTAATTGGTTATTATTTTCATTGCATTTATAGTGACCCCCGACGAAGGGCTTTTTATAGCCCGAAATGCATTGGGTTTTATTTGAATAAACACTGCCTTTGATGAACTTCGCAATGGTCATGTTCTTTCAAGAGGTCCAGAGGGGCACAGTCTGAACATTAAGAAACTTGGAAAATGGCGTATGACTTTGTGTGGGGACTACATTTCAAGAGAAATTAAGAGGAGTACATGAATGAAAAAATTGAAGTAATGAGATAAACGGCAAAAGATGATTAACTGCTTGCCATTGTGGCACATTTCGCAGTGCGTTTGATTGAGGCGAAATGTCGCCCCACCCCTTTGTGTTCGTTAATTTTGGTGCCATTTGGGCAAGGCACTACCATCAAGCTGCACGCATATCTTGGACAATTAACAGATAATTTCTAAAAGTCAAGTAAAATTGGTGTGCATTCCATTCCCCAAACAGTATAACTTACAATGATTGCCCAGCCATTTGGGATTGCACCCGCCTGGTGAATATGTTAAAAAAGTAAAAATCGTTGAATAATGCATTACCCACACTGTCAAAGTAAAATCTGGGTTCGATTTAAAAGTTGGTGTTAATTCGCAATGGCAATGAAATTTTTAAGGTTGTTTAAACTTTATTAAGTTAATTATTTTGACAGTAATTGTTTTGATGGCGAATGATTTCAAGCAATGAATCATGAGATCGTGATTGTCTCAGTTAAGCTCGGTATAACCGAATTGTAGTATGGGAAATGTAGTGCGCTCAACTCACCAGTGATTTGTGAAAGTAGTTTTGACAATAGGAAAGGCCAATCAGTGAACCCATTGGAGCATATTTAAAAAGCGGGAGGGAAGACGGGATGAATAATGATTTCCTGTAATGGAGACGAGTAAGGGTGGTGGTAAACACCAGCGGCAGGTATGTGTTCAGCAATGACGTTCACAGTAATTGAAAATAGAGTTGAGGATTTAAGTACGGGTGAAAAAGGGATCGGATGAATTTGAATGTATACATTATAAAGAGATCACGAAGGAGAAGGAATTGAAGCTATAATAGACTCGAGTCAAACTGTTTAAATTGAACGCTGTTAAAGTCTATGGAGAGAGAAGTAGGGTGGGGGATGTCAGTGTGGGACACTTGGGCGGACCGTGAGGAGGCAGTAGCGATAATTTTATGAAGGAATAGGAAGGTTGATGGAGTTTCATGGGGGAACGATTAAACGGAGACATTGGCACGTTGAGTAAGGTGGGAGGTTTATCGCACACGGAAGAAAAGGCTTTATGAGGGTGAATAAGAGCAGGCAGAAAAGTAGAGAGTATTTTTTTGATTTATCGAGCATTAACTCGTGGTGATAAATAGAGTCAAATGTCAAAGCATTGTCATTACTAATTGGTTATTATTTTCATTGCATTTATAGTGACCCCCGACGAAGGGCTTTTTATAGCCCGAAATGCATTGGGTTTTATTTGAATAAACACTGCCTTTGATGAACTTCGCAATGGTCATGTTCTTTCAAGAGGTCCAGAGGGGCACAGTCTGAACATTAAGAAACTTGGAAAATGGCGTATGACTTTGTGTGGGGACTACATTTCAAGAGAAATTAAGAGGAGTACATGAATGAAAAAATTGAAGTAATGAGATAAACGGCAAAAAGATGATTAACTGCTTGCCATTGTGGCACATTTCGCAGTGCGTTTGATTGGGGCGAAATGTCGCCCCACCCCTTTGTGTTCGTTAATTTTGGTGCCATTTGGGCAAGGCACTACCATCAAGCTGCACGCATATCTTGGACAATTAACAGATAATTTCTAAAAGTCAAGTAAAATTGGTGTGCATTCCATTCCCCAAACAGTATAACTTACAATGATTGCCCAGCCATTTGGGATTGCACCCGCACTGGTGAATATGTTAAAAAAAGTAAAAATCGTTGAATAATGCATTACCCACACTGTCAAAGTAAAATCTGGGTTCGATTTAAAAGTTGGTGTTAATTCGCAATGGCAATGAAATTTTTAAGGTTGTTTAAACTTTATTAAGTTAATTATTTTGACAGTAATTGTTTTGATGGCGAATGATTTCAAGCAATGAATCATGAGATCGTGATTGTCTCAGTTAAGCTCGGTATAACCGAATTGTAGTATGGGAAATGTAGTGCGCTCAACTCACCAGTGATTTGTGAAAGTAGTTTTGACAATAGGAAAGGCCAATCAGTGAACCCATTGGAGCATATTTAAAAAGCGGGAGGGAAGACGGGATGAATAATGATTTCCTGTAATGGAGACGAGTAAGGGTGGTGGTAAACACCAGCGGCAGGTATGTGTTCAGCAATGACGTTCACAGTAATTGAAAATAGAGTTGAGGATTTAAGTACGGGTGAAAAAGGGATCGGATGAATTTGAATGTATACATTATAAAGAGATCACGAAGGAGAAGGAATTGAAGCTATAATAGACTCGAGTCAAACTGTTTAAATTGGAACGCTGTTAAAGTCTATGGAGAGAGAAGTAGGGTGGGGGATGTCAGTGTGGGACACTTGGGCGGACCGTGAGGAGGCAGTAGCGATAATTTTATGAAGGAATAGGAAGGTTGATGGAGTTTCATGGGGGAACGATTAAACGGAGACATTGGCACGTTGAGTAAGGTGGGAGGTTTATCGCACACGGAAGAAAAGGCTTTATGAGGGTGAATAAGAGCAGGCAGAAAAGTAGAGAGTATTTTTTTGATTTATCGAGCATTAACTCGTGGTGATAAATAGAGTCAAATGTCAAAGCATTGTCATTACTAATTGGTTATTATTTTCATTGCATTTATAGTGACCCCCGACGAAGGGCTTTTTATAGCCCGAAATGCATTGGGTTTTATTTGAATAAACACTGCCTTTGATGAACTTCGCAATGGTCATGTTCTTTCAAGAGGTCCAGAGGGGCACAGTCTGAACATTAAGAAACTTGGAAAATGGCGTATGACTTTGTGTATGGGGACTACATTTCAAGAGAAATTAAGAGGAGTACATGAATGAAAAAATTGAAGTAATGAGATAAACGGCAAAAGATGATTAACTGCTTGCCATTGTGGCACATTTCGCAGTGCGTTTGATTGGGCGAAATGTCGCCCCACCCCTTTGTGTTCGTTAATTTTGGTGCCATTTGGGCAAGGCACTACCATCAAGCTGCACGCATATCTTGGACAATTAACAGATAATTTCTAAAAAGTCAAGTAAAATTGGTGTGCATTCCATTCCCCAAACAGTATAACTTACAATGATTGCCCAGCCATTTGGGATTGCACCCGCCTGGTGAATATGTTAAAAAAAGTAAAAATCGTTGAATAATGCATTACCCACACTGTCAAAGTAAAATCTGGGTTCGATTTAAAAGTTGGTGTTAATTCGCAATGGCAATGAAATTTTTAAGGTTGTTTAAACTTTATTAAGTTAATTATTTTGACAGTAATTGTTTTGATGGCGAATGATTTCAAGCAATGAATCATGAGATCGTGATTGTCTCAGTTAAGCTCGGTATAACCGAATTGTAGTATGGGAAATGTAGTGCGCTCAACTCACCAGTGATTTGTGAAAGTAGTTTTGACAATAGGAAAGGCCAATCAGTGAACCCATTGGAGCATATTTAAAAAGCGGGAGGGAAGACGGGATGAATAATGAT
This sequence comes from Calotriton arnoldi, assembly GCA_963921515.1. Lineage (NCBI taxonomy): Eukaryota > Metazoa > Chordata > Amphibia > Caudata > Salamandridae > Calotriton > Calotriton arnoldi. The sequence continues at coordinate 200,755 of CAWUFW010017655.1, read as the reverse complement.
TTCCTGTAATGGAGACGAGTAAGGGTGGTGGTAAACACCAGCGGCAGGTATGTGTTCAGCAATGACGTTCACAGTAATTGAAAATAGAGTTGAGGATTTAAGTACGGGTGAAAAAGGGATCGGATGAATTTGAATGTATACATTATAAAGAGATCACGAAGGAGAAGGAATTGAAGCTATAATAGACTCGAGTCAAACTGTTTAAATTGGAACGCTGTTAAAGTCTATGGAGAGAGAAGTAGGGTGGGGGATGTCAGTGTGGGACACTTGGGCGGACCGTGAGGAGGCAGTAGCGATAATTTTATGAAGGAATAGGAAGGTTGATGGAGTTTCATGGGGGAACGATTAAACGGAGACATTGGCACGTTGAGTAAGGTGGGAGGTTTATCGCACACGGAAGAAAAGGCTTTATGAGGGTGAATAAGAGCAGGCAGAAAAAGTAGAGAGTATTTTTTTGATTTATCGAGCATTAACTCGTGGTGATAAATAGAGTCAAATGTCAAAGCATTGTCATTACTAATTGGTTATTATTTTCATTGCATTTATAGTGACCCCCGACGAAGGGCTTTTTATAGCCCGAAATGCATTGGGTTTTATTTGAATAAACACTGCCTTTGATGAACTTCGCAATGGTCATGTTCTTTCAAGAGGTCCAGAGGGGCACAGTCTGAACATTAAGAAACTTGGAAAATGGCGTATGACTTTGTGTGGGGACTACATTTCAAGAGAAATTAAGAGGAGTACATGAATGAAAAAATTGAAGTAATGAGATAAACGGCAAAAGATGATTAACTGCTTGCCATTGTGGCACATTTCGCAGTGCGTTTGATTGGGGCGAAATGTCGCCCCACCCCTTTGTGTTCGTTAATTTTGGTGCCATTTGGGCAAGGCACTACCATCAAGCTGCACGCATATCTTGGACAATTAACAGATAATTTCTAAAAAGTCAAGTAAAATTGGTGTGCATTCCATTCCCCAAACAGTATAACTTACAATGATTGCCCAGCCATTTGGGATTGCACCCGCCTGGTGAATATGTTAAAAAGTAAAAATCGTTGAATAATGCATTACCCACACTGTCAAAGTAAAATCTGGGTTCGATTTAAAAGTTGGTGTTAATTCGCAATGGCAATGAAATTTTTAAGGTTGTTTAAACTTTATTAAGTTAATTATTTTGACAGTAATTGTTTTGATGGCGAATGATTTCAAGCAATGAATCATGAGATCGTGATTGTCTCAGTTAAGCTCGGTATAACCGAATTGTAGTATGGGAAATGTAGTGCGCTCAACTCACCAGTGATTTGTGAAAGTAGTTTTGACAATAGGAAAGGCCAATCAGTGAACCCATTGGAGCATATTTAAAAAGCGGGAGGGAAGACGGGATGAATAATGATTTCCTGTAATGGAGACGAGTAAGGGTGGTGGTAAACACCAGCGGCAGGTATGTGTTCAGCAATGACGTTCACAGTAATTGAAAATAGAGTTGAGGATTTAAGTACGGGTGAAAAAGGGATCGGATGAATTTGAATGTATACATTATAAAGAGATCACGAAGGAGAAGGAATTGAAGCTATAATAGACTCGAGTCAAACTGTTTAAATTGGAACGCTGTTAAAGTCTATGGAGAGAGAAGTAGGGTGGGGGATGTCAGTGTGGGACACTTGGGCGGACCGTGAGGAGGCAGTAGCGATAATTTTATGAAGGAATAGGAAGGTTGATGGAGTTTCATGGGGGAACGATTAAACGGAGACATTGGCACGTTGAGTAAGGTGGGAGGTTTATCGCACACGGAAGAAAAGGCTTTATGAGGGTGAATAAGAGCAGGCAGAAAAGTAGAGAGTATTTTTTGATTTATCGAGCATTAACTCGTGGTGATAAATAGAGTCAAATGTCAAAGCATTGTCATTACTAATTGGTTATTATTTTCATTGCATTTATAGTGACCCCGACGAAGGGCTTTTTATAGCCCGAAATGCATTGGGTTTTATTTGAATAAACACTGCCTTTGATGAACTTCGCAATGGTCATGTTCTTTCAAGAGGTCCAGAGGGGCACAGTCTGAACATTAAGAAACTTGGAAAATGGCGTATGACTTTGTGTGGGGACTACATTTCAAGAGAAATTAAGAGGAGTACATGAATGAAAAAATTGAAGTAATGAGATAAACGGCAAAAGATGATTAACTGCTTGCCATTGTGGCACATTTCGCAGTGCGTTTGATTGGGGCGAAATGTCGCCCCACCCCTTTGTGTTCGTTAATTTTGGTGCCATTTGGGCAAGGCACTACCATCAAGCTGCACGCATATCTTGGACAATTAACAGATAATTTCTAAAAAGTCAAGTAAAATTGGTGTGCATTCCATTCCCCAAACAGTATAACTTACAATGATTGCCCAGCCATTTGGGATTGCACCCGCCTGGTGAATATGTTAAAAAAAAGTAAAAATCGTTGAATAATGCATTACCCACACTGTCAAAGTAAAATCTGGGTTCGATTTAAAAGTTGGTGTTAATTCGCAATGGCAATGAAATTTTAAGGTTGTTTAAACTTTATTAAGTTAATTATTTTGACAGTAATTGTTTTGATGGCGAATGATTTCAAGCAATGAATCATGAGATCGTGATTGTCTCAGTTAAGCTCGGTATAACCGAATTGTAGTATGGGAAATGTAGTGCGCTCAACTCACCAGTGATTTGTGAAAGTAGTTTTGACAATAGGAAAGGCCAATCAGTGAACCCATTGGAGCATATTTAAAAAGCGGGAGGGAAGACGGGATGAATAATGATTTCCTGTAATGGAGACGAGTAAGGGTGGTGGTAAACACCAGCGGCAGGTATGTGTTCAGCAATGACGTTCACAGTAATTGAAAATAGAGTTGAGGATTTAAGTACGGGTGAAAAAGGGATCGGATGAATTTGAATGTATACATTATAAAGAGATCACGAAGGAGAAGGAATTGAAGCTATAATAGACTCGAGTCAAACTGTTTAAATTGGAACGCTGTTAAAGTCTATGGAGAGAGAAGTAGGGTGGGGGATGTCAGTGTGGGACACTTGGGCGGACCGTGAGGAGGCAGTAGCGATAATTTTATGAAGGAATAGGAAGGTTGATGGAGTTTCATGGGGGAACGATTAAACGGAGACATTGGCACGTTGAGTAAGGTGGGAGGTTTATCGCACACGGAAGAAAAGGCTTTATGAGGGTGAATAAGAGCAGGCAGAAAAGTAGAGAGTATTTTTTTGATTTATCGAGCATTAACTCGTGGTGATAAATAGAGTCAAATGTCAAAGCATTGTCATTACTAATTGGTTATTATTTTCATTGCATTTATAGTGACCCCCGACTGAAGGGCTTTTTATAGCCCGAAATGCATTGGGTTTTATTTGAATAAACACTGCCTTTGATGAACTTCGCAATGGTCATGTTCTTTCAAGAGGTCCAGAGGGGCACAGTCTGAACATTAAGAAACTTGGAAAATGGCGTATGACTTTGTGTGGGGACTACATTTCAAGAGAAATTAAGAGGAGTACATGAATGAAAAAATTGAAGTAATGAGATAAACGGCAAAAGATGATTAACTGCTTGCCATTGTGGCACATTTCGCAGTGCGTTTGATTGGGGCGAAATGTCGCCCCACCCCTTTGTGTTCGTTAATTTTGGTGCCATTTGGGCAAGGCACTACCATCAAGCTGCACGCATATCTTGGACAATTAACAGATAATTTCTAAAAAGTCAAGTAAAATTGGTGTGCATTCCATTCCCCAAACAGTATAATTTACAATGATTGCCCAGCCATTTGGGATTGCACCCGCCTGGTGAATATGTTAAAAAAAGTAAAAATCGTTGAATAATGCATTACCCACACTGTCAAAGTAAAATCTGGGTTCGATTTAAAAGTTGGTGTTAATTCGCAATGGCAATGAAATTTTTAAGGTTGTTTAAACTTTATTAAGTTAATTATTTTGACAGTAATTGTTTTGATGGCGAATGATTTCAAGCAATGAATCATGAGATCGTGATTGTCTCAGTTAAGCTCGGTATAACCGAATTGTAGTATGGGAAATGTAGTGCGCTCAACTCACCAGTGATTTGTGAAAGTAGTTTTGACAATAGGAAAGGCCAATCAGTGAACCCATTGGAGCATATTTAAAAAGCGGGAGGGAAGACGGGATGAATAATGATTTCCTGTAATGGAGACGAGTAAGGGTGGTGGTAAACACCAGCGGCAGGTATGTGTTCAGCAATGACGTTCACAGTAATTGAAAATAGAGTTGAGGATTTAAGTACGGGTGAAAAAGGGATCGGATGAATTTGAATGTATACATTATAAAGAGATCACGAAGGAGAAGGAATTGAAGCTATAATAGACTCGAGTCAAACTGTTTAAATTGGAACGCTGTTAAAGTCTATGGAGAGAGAAGTAGGGTGGGGGATGTCAGTGTGGGACACTTGGGCGGACCGTGAGGAGGCAGTAGCGATAATTTTATGAAGGAATAGGAAGGTTGATGGAGTTTCATGGGGGAACGATTAAACGGAGACATTGGCACGTTGAGTAAGGTGGGAGGTTTATCGCACACGGAAGAAAAGGCTTTATGAGGGTGAATAAGAGCAGGCAGAAAAGTAGAGAGTATTTTTTTGATTTATCGAGCATTAACTCGTGGTGATAAATAGAGTCAAATGTCAAAGCATTGTCATTACTAATTGGTTATTATTTTCATTGCATTTATAGTGACCCCCGACGAAGGGCTTTTTATAGCCCGAAATGCATTGGGTTTTATTTGAATAAACACTGCCTTTGATGAACTTCGCAATGGTCATGTTCTTTCAAGAGGTCCAGAGGGGCACAGTCTGAACATTAAGAAACTTGGAAAATGGCGTATGACTTTGTGTGGGGACTACATTTCAAGAGAAATTAAGAGGAGTACATGAATGAAAAAATTGAAGTAATGAGATAAACGGCAAAAGATGATTAACTGCTTGCCATTGTGGCACATTTCGCAGTGCGTTTGATTGGGGCGAAATGTCGCCCCACCCCTTTGTGTTCGTTAATTTTGGTGCCATTTGGGCAAGGCACTACCATCAAGCTGCACGCATATCTTGGACAATTAACAGATAATTTCTAAAAGTCAAGTAAAATTGGTGTGCATTCCATTCCCCAAACAGTATAACTTACAATGATTGCCCAGCCATTTGGGATTGCACCCGCCTGGTGAATATGTTAAAAAAAGTAAAAATCGTTGAATAATGCATTACCCACACTGTCAAAGTAAAATCTGGGTTCGATTTAAAAGTTGGTGTTAATTCGCAATGGCAATGAAATTTTTAAGGTTGTTTAAACTTTATTAAGTTAATTATTTTGACAGTAATTGTTTTGATGGCGAATGATTTCAAGCAATGAATCATGAGATCGTGATTGTCTCAGTTAAGCTCGGTATAACCGAATTGTAGTATGGGAAATGTAGTGCGCTCAACTCACCAGTGATTTGTGAAAGTAGTTTTGACAATAGGAAAGGCCAATCAGTGAACCCATTGGAGCATATTTAAAAGCGGGAGGGAAGACGGGATGAATAATGATTTCCTGTAATGGAGACGAGTAAGGGTGGTGGTAAACACCAGCGGCAGGTATGTGTTCAGCAATGACGTTCACAGTAATTGAAAATAGAGTTGAGGATTTAAGTACGGGTGAAAAAGGGATCGGATGAATTTGAATGTATACATTATAAAGAGATCACGAAGGAGAAGGAATTGAAGCTATAATAGACTCGAGTCAAACTGTTTAAATTGGAACGCTGTTAAAGTCTATGGAGAGAGAAGTAGGGTGGGGGATGTCAGTGTGGGACACTTGGGCGGACCGTGAGGAGGCAGTAGCGATAATTTTATGAAGGAATAGGAAGGTTGATGGAGTTTCATGGGGGAACGATTAAACGGAGACATTGGCACGTTGAGTAAGGTGGGAGGTTTATCGCACACGGAAGAAAAGGCTTTATGAGGGTGAATAAGAGCAGGCAGAAAAGTAGAGAGTATTTTTTGATTTATCGAGCATTAACTCGTGGTGATAAATAGAGTCAAATGTCAAAGCATTGTCATTACTAATTGGTTATTATTTTCATTGCATTTATAGTGACCCCCGACGAAGGGCTTTTTATAGCCCGAAATGCATTGGGTTTTATTTGAATAAACACTGCCTTTGATGAACTTCGCAATGGTCATGTTCTTTCAAGAGGTCCAGAGGGGCACAGTCTGAACATTAAGAAACTTGGAAAATGGCGTATGACTTTGTGTGGGGACTACATTTCAAGAGAAATTAAGAGGAGTACATGAATGAAAAAATTGAAGTAATGAGATAAACGGCAAAAGATGATTAACTGCTTGCCATTGTGGCACATTTCGCAGTGCGTTTGATTGAGGCGAAATGTCGCCCCACCCCTTTGTGTTCGTTAATTTTGGTGCCATTTGGGCAAGGCACTACCATCAAGCTGCACGCATATCTTGGACAATTAACAGATAATTTCTAAAAAGTCAAGTAAAATTGGTGTGCATTCCATTCCCCAAACAGTATAACTTACAATGATTGCCCAGCCATTTGGGATTGCACCCGCCTGGTGAATATGTTAAAAAAGTAAAAATCGTTGAATAATGCATTACCCACACTGTCAAAGTAAAATCTGGGTTCGATTTAAAAGTTGGTGTTAATTCGCAATGGCAATGAAATTTTTAAGGTTGTTTAAACTTTATTAAGTTAATTATTTTGACAGTAATTGTTTTGATGGCGAATGATTTCAAGCAATGAATCATGAGATCGTGATTGTCTCAGTTAAGCTCGGTATAACCGAATTGTAGTATGGGAAATGTAGTGCGCTCAACTCACCAGTGATTTGTGAAAGTAGTTTTGACAATAGGAAAGGCCAATCAGTGAACCCATTGGAGCATATTTAAAAAGCGGGAGGGAAGACGGGATGAATAATGATTTCCTGTAATGGAGACGAGTAAGGGTGGTGGTAAACACCAGCGGCAGGTATGTGTTCAGCAATGACGTTCACAGTAATTGAAAATAGAGTTGAGGATTTAAGTACGGGTGAAAAAGGGATCGGATGAATTTGAATGTATACATTATAAAGAGATCACGAAGGAGAAGGAATTGAAGCTATAATAGACTCGAGTCAAACTGTTTAAATTGGAACGCTGTTAAAGTCTATGGAGAGAGAAGTAGGGTGGGGGATGTCAGTGTGGGACACTTGGGCGGACCGTGAGGAGGCAGTAGCGATAATTTTATGAAGGAATAGGAAGGTTGATGGAGTTTCATGGGGGAACGATTAAACGGAGACATTGGCACGTTGAGTAAGGTGGGAGGTTTATCGCACACGGAAGAAAAGGCTTTATGAGGGTGAATAAGAGCAGGCAGAAAAGTAGAGAGTATTTTTTTGATTTATCGAGCATTAACTCGTGGTGATAAATAGAGTCAAATGTCAAAGCATTGTCATTACTAATTGGTTATTATTTTCATTGCATTTATAGTGACCCCCGACGAAGGGCTTTTTATAGCCCGAAATGCATTGGGTTTTATTTGAATAAACACTGCCTTTGATGAACTTCGCAATGGTCATGTTCTTTCAAGAGGTCCAGAGGGGCACAGTCTGAACATTAAGAAACTTGGAAAATGGCGTATGACTTTGTGTGGGGACTACATTTCAAGAGAAATTAAGAGGAGTACATGAATGAAAAAATTGAAGTAATGAGATAAACGGCAAAAGATGATTAACTGCTTGCCATTGTGGCACATTTCGCAGTAGCGTTTGATTGGAGCGAAATGTCGCTCCACCCCTTTGTGTTCGATTAATTTTGGTGCCATTTGGGCAAGGCACTACCATCAAGCTGCACGCATATCTTGGACAATTAACAGATAATTTCTAAAAAGTCAAGTAAAATTGGTGTGCATTCCATTCCCCAAACAGTATAACTTACAATGATTGCCCAGCCATTTGGGATTGCACCCGCCTGGTGAATATGTTAAAAAAAGTAAAAATCGTTGAATAATGCATTACCCACACTGTCAAAGTAAAATCTGGGTTCGATTTAAAAGTTGGTGTTAATTTGCAATGGCAATGAAATTTTTAAGGTTGTTTAAACTTTATTAAGTTAATTATTTTGACAGTAATTGTTTTGATGGCGAATGATTTCAAGCAATGAATCATGAGATCGTGATTGTCTCAGTTAAGCTCGGTATAACCGAATTGTAGTATGGGAAATGTAGTGCGCTCAACTCACCAGTGATTTGTGAAAGTAGTTTTGACAATAGGAAAGGCCAATCAGTGAACCCATTGGAGCATATTTAAAAAGCGGGAGGGAAGACGGGATGAATAATGATTTCCTGTAATGGAGACGAGTAAGGGTGGTGGTAAACACCAGCGGCAGGTATGTGTTCAGCAATGACGTTCACAGTAATTGAAAATAGAGTTGAGGATTTAAGTACGGGTGAAAAAGGGATCGGATGAATTTGAATGTATACATTATAAAGAGATCACGAAGGAGAAGGAATTGAAGCTATAATAGACTCGAGTCAAACTGTTTAAATTGGAACGCTGTTAAAGTCTATGGAGAGAGAAGTAGGGTGGGGGATGTCAGTGTGGGACACTTGGGCGGACCGTGAGGAGGCAGTAGCGATAATTTTATGAAGGAATAGGAAGGTTGATGGAGTTTCATGGGGGAACGATTAAACGGAGACATTGGCACGTTGAGTAAGGTGGGAGGTTTATCGCACACGGAAGAAAAGGCTTTATGAGGGTGAATAAGAGCAGGCAGAAAAGTAGAGAGTATTTTTTTGATTTATCGAGCATTAACTCGTGGTGATAAATAGAGTCAAATGTCAAAGCATTGTCATTACTAATTGGTTATTATTTTCATTGCATTTATAGTGACCTCCGACGAAGGGCTTTTTATAGCCCGAAATGCATTGGGTTTTATTTGAATAAACACTGCCTTTGATGAACTTCGCAATGGTCATGTTCTTTCAAGAGGTCCAGAGGGGCACAGTCTGAACATTAAGAAACTTGGAAAATGGCGTATGACTTTGTGTGGGGACTACATTTCAAGAGAAATTAAGAGGAGTACATGAATGAAAAAATTGAAGTAATGAGATAAACGGCAAAAGATGATTAACTGCTTGCCATTGTGGCACATTTCGCAGTGCGTTTGATTGGGGCGAAATGTCGCCCCACCCCTTGTATCCTTTTTGTGATGCCAGGGCTCTGCAGGATTCTACCACGTTGCCACAGTAGGTACATGTCTTTCCCTCTAGAAGGGTGGAATGCTACCCCCGCTGCCAGGTTTGACACCAAACACGACATGTTTCGATGCAGCCATTCCAAAGTTAGCATTCTACCGCGAGGATATAATGCACTTAAGAGTATATGGTTTAACCGCATCCACAAACAGCCCCAGAGAGACTCGGAGAGCTGCAGAGGGGCCCTGCTCAGGCAGAGGCACCCCCTCACATGGAAACTAAGCACCCTGCCCTCAGGATTGATAGGGCCTGCTTTAGGGGTGAATGATAAGTCTCAATGTGTGTGCAGGAGAGATATAGGGGACCTATATCTCAGTGAGGGGTGCTAGCACTTCCTCACCCAGGCTGCAGTGGCAGGCCTGTGGTGTCAGATTTAGTCTGCTTCCCAGGGGTGGCATAATACATGCTTCAGCCCCTGGTAGGCCTGTGAAGTACCTATGCCCTTGGTACCTAAGGTACCATATACTAGGGACTCATAAGGTACCACAGTATCCAATCACTAGTGCACCTAGAGTGCACTCCAAATCGTTTAGAGAGAACAGAGAGGCTGGGGCCCGGATTGGCAGGGTCCCAGCCAGACTATAGCCAGAAAATGACCACAGAGACTCCATGTTGTGTTGACATGCTCTCAGCAACCTGGTAAAGAATTGCTTTCTGTGTCTCTGTTTGAGCTTGCTTAACCTTCCCCGCTCCTTGTGGTTGAGCCTGAGAAGCTGCTTGTGTACCCCGCCCCCGGTTGCGCCAGAGACTTAGCCGCATCCTGTCCACTGTTGATAATTCAGCCTCCCACGACCAACAACTGTGCTTCGTGACCACGCCATCTGGGCACAGAAGTCAGAGGCTGTGTGTATTGTGCAATCAGAAACAGATGCTCTGTGACCACGCCATCTGGGCACGGAAGTCAGACCCGATGAACAATGTGCAACAAGAGGCAGATGCTCCCTGGCTACGATTGCGCCACCCGAGGCTGATGAGGAACTTGTATTGTGTAACGAGTGTGTCTAGTGCTATAATTATGTGTGCGCTGCGGAGTAAAGCAGCAGCCTCCGTAGAATTGTCTTTGTGCCATTCTGGGACCCTGTCCTTAGCTCGAGCTAATAAAATAACTTACTTCCCTCCATAGCTAAGTTGTCCTGGTCTCTTTGGTAACATAAGATTGAGAAGGAGAACCCGTAGATTCCAGGTGTTCCCTGCACCGCTGGCTTTGACCCTCCAGTGGGGAGGGGTCTCCATAAAGCCGGTTCTACAAGTAGCAGACCTGTGGTGTCAGATTTAGTCTGCTTCCCAGGGGTGGCATAATACATGCTTCAGCCCCAGGTAGGCCTGTGAAGTACCTATGCCCTTGGTACCTAAGGTACCATATACTAGGGACTCATAAGGTACCACAGTATCCAATCACTAGTGCACCTAGAGTGCACTCCAAGTCGTTTAGAGAGAACAGAGAGGCTGGGGCCCTGATTGGCAGGGTCCCAGCCTGACTATAGCCAGAAACCAGTGTAAACATCAGAAAAAAAGTGGGTGCAACATAAGAGGCAGATCCTACTCTCCTACAAAAAGGATGCAGAAAGAAGCAAGAGGGGTGTAGAAAGAAGTAAGGGAAGTGCAGAAAGAACCACGTGAGTACAGAAAGAGGTAAGAGAAGTGCAGAAAGAGGCAGGAGAGGTACAGAAAGAGGCAAGAGAGGTGCAGAAAGAGGGAAAAGGGTGCAGAAAGAGGTAGGGGAAGTGCAGAAAGAAACAAAAGGGGTGCAGAAAGAGGCAAGGCAGGTGGAGAAAGAGGCAAGAGAGATACAGAAAGAAGGATAAGGGGTGCTGAAAGAGACAAGAGGGGTGCAGAAAGAAGTAAGAGAGGTACAGAAAGAAGCGAGAGAAGTGCAGAAAGAAGCAACAGAGGTGCAGAAAGAGGCTAGAGGGGTGCAGAAAGAGGCAGGAGAAGTGCAGCAAAAAGCAACAGAGGTGCAGAAGGAGGGAGGAGAACTGCATAAAGAGGCAACAGAATTGCAGAAACTGGCAAAAGAGGTGTGGGAAGAGGGAACAGTGGTGCAGAAAGAAGCAAGAGAGGTGCAGAAAGAGGAAGAGGAGTACAGAAAGAGGCATTAGGGGTACGGAAATTTGCAAGTGAGATGCATAATGAGGCAAGAGGGGTGCAGAAAGAAGCAAAAGAAGTGCAGAACGAAGTAACAGAGGTGCAGAAAGTGGCAAGATAAGTGCAGAAAGAGGCACGAGAGGTACAGAAACAGGCAGGAGAGGTGCAGAAAGAGGGAACAGGGGTACATGAAGATGCATGAGAGGTACAGAAAGAGGGAAGAGGGGTGCAGAATGAGGCAAGAGGGGTGTAGAAAGAATCAAGTGAGGTGCAGAAAGAGGAAAGAGAGCTGCAGAAAGAGGCAAGAGTGCTGCAGAAACAGATGAGAAGTGCAGAAAGAGGCAAGAGAATTGTTGAAAGAAGCAACAGAAGTGTAGAAAGAAGCAGAAGAAGTGCAGAAAGAGGCAAGTGAGGTGTAGAAAGAGGCAAGAGAGGTGCAGAAAGAGGCAAGAGAACTACAGAAACAGGCAAGAGAGATGTAGAAAGAGGCAGCTGAGGTACATAAACAGACAAGAGGGGTGCAGAAAGAGGCAAGAGAAGTGCAGAAAGAAGCAAGAGAGGTGTAGAAAGAGGAAAGAGGCGTGCAGAAAGAGGCAAGAGGGGTGCAGAAAGAAGCAACAGAGGCACGAAAAAAAGCAAGAGAAGTGCAGAAAGAACCAACCAAGGTGCAGAAAGAGGCAAGAGGGGTACATAATGAGGCAACAGAAGGGCAGAAAGAGGGAAAAAGGGTGCAGAAAGAGGGAAAAGGGGTGCAGAAAGAAGCAAGAGTGGTGCATAAAGAAGCACGAGAAGTGCAGAAAGCAGCAAATGAGGTGCAGAAAGAGGCAAGAGAAGTACAGAAAGAAGCAAGAGAGGTACAGAAAAAGGCAACAGAGGTGCAGAAAGAGGGAAGAAGGGTGCAGAAAGAGGGAAGAGGGGTGCATAAAGAAGCAAGAGAGGTAAAGAAAGAAGCAAGAGAAGTGCAGAAAGTAGCAACAAAGGTGCATACAGAGGCTAAAGGGATGCAGAAAGAAGCAAGAGGGGTGCAGAAAGAAGCAAGGGAAGTGCAGAAAGAACCAAGTGAGGTACAGAAAGAGGCAAGAGAAGTGCAGAAAGAGGCAAGAGAGGTGCAGAAAGAGGATATAGAGGTGCAGAAAGAGGTAAGAGTGGTGCGGAAAAAAGCAACAGAAGTGCAGAAAGAACCAACGGAGGTGAAGAAACACCCAAGAGGGGTGCAGAAAGGGGCAAGAGTAGTGCACAAAGAAGCAATAGAGGTGCAGAAAGAGGCAAAGGAACTGCAGAAAGAGGCAAGACAGTTGCAAAAGAGGTGCGGGAAGAATGAACAGGGGTGCAGACAGAGGCAAGAGAGTAGCAGAAAGAGGGAAGCGGGGTGCAAAAAGAGGCAAGAGGGGTACAGAAATTTGCAAGAGAGGTGCAGAAAGAAGCAGAAGCAGTGCAGAAAGAACCAACAGAGGTGCAGAAAGAGGCAAGAGGGGTGCAGAAAGAGGCAACAGTAGTGCAGAAAGAGGGAAGAGGGGTGCAGAAAGAGGGAAGAGGGGTGCAGAAAGAAGCAATTGAGGTGCAGAAAGAAGCAAGAGAAGTGGAGAAAGAAGCAAAAGAGGTGCAGAAAGAGGCAAGAGAAGTGCAGAAAGAGGCAAGAGAAGTGCAGAAACTGGCAACAGAGGTGCTGAAAGAGGGAAGAAGGGTGCAGATAGAGGGAAGAGGGGTGCAGAAAGAAGCAAGGGAAGTGCAAAAAAAACAAGTGAGGTACAGAAAGAGGCAAGAGAAGTGCAGAAAGAGGCAAGAGAGGTGCAGAAAGAAGGATGAGGGGTGCAGATAGAGGCAAGAGGGGTGCAGAAAGAAGCAAGAGAGGTACAGAAAGAAGTAAGAGAAGTGCAGAAAGAAGCAACAGAGGTATAGACAGAGGCTAGAGGGGTGCAGAAAGACAAGAGAAGTGCAGAAGAAAGCAAGAGAGGTGCAGAAGGAGGCAAGAGAACTGCAGAATGATGCAAGAGAGTTGCAGAAACAGGCAAAAGAGGTGCAGGAAGAGTGAACAGGGGTGCAGACAGAGGCAAGAGAGGTGCAGAAAGAGGCAAGAGGAGTGCAGAAAGAGGCAAGAGGGGTATATATATTTGCAAGTGAGGTGTAGAACCAACAGAGGTGCACAAAGAGGCAAGAGAAGTACAGAAAGAAGCAAAAGAGGTGCAGAAAGAGGCAAAAGAGGTGCACAAACAGGGAAGAAGGGTGCAGAAAGAGGCAAGAGGGGTGCAGAAAGAAACAAAAGAAGTGTAGAAAGAAGTAACAGATGTGCAGAAATTGGCAAGAAAAGTGCATAAAGAGGCAAGAGAGGTGCAGAAACAGGTGGGAGAGATGGAGAAAGAGAGAACAGGGGTGCAGAAAGAGGCAAGAGTGGTGCAGAAAGAGGCAAGAGAATTGCTGAAAGAAGCAACAGAGGTGTAGAAAGAAGCAAAAGAAGTGCAGAAAGAGGCAAGTGAGGTGCAGAAAGAGGCAAGGGAGGTACAGAAAGAAGCAAAAGAGGTGCGGAAAGAGGCAAGAGAACTGCAGAATGAGGCAAGAGAGGTGCAGAAAGAGGCAAAAGAGGTGCACAAAGAGGGAAGAGGGGTGCAGAAAGAGGCAAGAGGGGTGCAGAAAGAAGCAAAAGAAGTGTAGAAAGAAGTAACAGATGTGCATAAATTGGCAAGAAAAGTGCATAAAGAGGCAAGAGAGGTGCAGAAACAGGTGGGAGAGATGGAGAAAAAGAGAACAGGGGTGCAGAAAGATGCAAGAGAGGTACAGAAAGAGGGAATAGGGGAGCAGAAAGAGGCAAGAGGGGTGCAGAAAGAAGCAAGTGAGGTGCAGAAAGAGGCAAGAGAGCTGCACAAAGAGGCAAGAGTGGTGAAGAAATAGACAAGAGAAGTGCAGAAAGAGGCAAGAGAATTGCTGAAAGAAGAAACAGAGGTGAAGAAAGAAGCAAAAGAAGTACAGAAATAGGCAAGAGGGGTGCACAAAGAAGCAAGTGAGGTGCAGAAAGAGGCAAGAGAGTGCAGAAAGAGGCAAGAGTGGTGCAGAAACAGACAAGAAAAGTGCAGAAAGAGGCAAGAGAATTGCTGAAAGCAGAAGCCAAAGAAGTACAGAGAGAGGCAAGTGCGGTGCAGAAAGAAGCAACAGAGGTGCAGAAGGAGGCAAGAGAACTGCAGAAAGAGGCAAGAGAGGTACAGAAAGAGGAAAGAGGCATGCAGAAAGAGGCAAGAGGGGTGCAGAAAGAAGCAACAGAGGTGTGTAAAAAAGCAAGAGAAGTGCAGAAAGAAGCAACAGAGGTGCAGAAAGAGGCAAGAGGGGTGCAGAAATGTGCAAGAGAGGTGCAGAAAGAAGATAGAGCAGTGCAGAAAGAACCAACAGTGGTGCAGAAAGAGGCAAGAGGGGTGCAGAAAGAGGCAACAGAAGTGCGGAAAGAGAGAAGAGGGTTGCAGAAAGAGGGAAGAGGGTTTCAGAAAGAAGCAAGAGAAGTGCTGAAAGAAGCAAGAGAAGTGCAAAAAGTGATCGAACAAACTATGGAACCCATCTCGTTCAACCTGGGACTCCACTGACCCCAGATCTTCCTTGGTGACTTCAATCTTCACTGGAATGACCCGAATGATCAGGCAGTGATCAGTCTCAAAAACGTCTTAGCTGACCTCAACCTGACACAATTCTGTGACAGCCCAAAGCACAATTTAACGCTCTACCCTCGATATAATCATCTCCAATCCCAACTTCATTCAGCTTGAATCTATTGACCCTTGTGACTCGTCGGATCATCACTATATCACCTTCCGAATCCTAGAAAGATGGAACTCCAAAAGATTCCAACCCTTAAACAAAAACATTGGAAAAGAACGCTGCAAAACACAAACGTAAATGAGCTCAGATCTCACTGCAATTTGTCCCTACTGCCGCCTGCTTGCATGTCCGACGTTCACGAACTCACTGAACACTACAACAACTCCATGTTGACTGCCCTGAATGCAATTGCCCCCCTACAACTAAAAAGAAAGTCCAACAAAGACTCCAAACCATGTTTCAGTGACAGCTTAAACGCAGACAGATGCAACCTGAGACAGGCAGAACGCTCCTGGAGATCCTCTCCATCTATTGATCTCCTTAAGATTTTAAGACTGAGAAGGAGTAGGTACAACAAACACATCAGATCGGCGAAAGTGCCCTTCTTCAAATCCCAGCTACAATCCAATAACACTCCTATCCAATCACCTCTCATCTCCTGCCCTCAGCCAAACTGCGATGACTTTGCCGACTTCTTCCTTGAAAAGGCGAGCACGATTAAATTGGATCTAAGGTCTGCCCTGATCGATCTAGCACTCTCTCCGGACTCCTCCTTACCCTCGCTCCCTCTTATTGTGCCCTGTCTCTCCCCTAAAAACAATGCCTCTTGGAGTCAATTCAAACCCCTCAACGACACATCCATCTTCAACTTTTGTTTTCATTCTCTTAACCCTGAAACCTTCAAATAACTTCAATTATCCCCCCCAGCCCCCATTTCTTTAAAGAAATGATAAGATCGCTAGTCCCGCTCTGGACCAAGATTATCAATGCTTCTCATCTTCAAGGTGTGATCCCTGACTGGCTGAAGTTGGGTCTGGTTCTTCCTATTCTTAAAAAACTGACGGCTGACCCTAAAGATCTGAATAATTTTCGACCAATCACAAACATCCCTACTATGGCAATACTCCTTGAGAAATGTTTTCATGAACAACTGTGTAACCACATTGAGGAATTCCAACTTCTTGATCAATTCCAATCGGGCTTTTGTCACGGCCACAGCACCAAAACAGCCATCACTCATATTGTTGACAACGCTCTCACAATGCTTGACCAGAACGAATGTTGCCTACTAATCCTACTCGACCTCTCATCGGCATTTGACATTGTCAAACATGACAATCTACTTAGCCTTCTGGAACGTAGGATGGGGTTCTCAGGCATTTTACTAAAATGCTTTTCCTCTTTTCTCAATAACAGAACGCAGAGAGTCACATCCAATCAAACTCTATCCAATTCCAGTGCCTGCACTCTGGGGGTGCCAGAAGGGTCCTCTCTCTCCCCCATGCTGTTCAACCTATTCATTGAACCTCTTACTGTAATCCTCAAAGCATCTAACATCCAATATCACATGTATGCGGATGACACCCAATTGTACATGAAAATCTCTTCCCTAAAGATATTAAGATACTCAACGGAACCCTGCACAAAACCCAAAATTGGTTAACCTCCAACCACCTCAAACTAAATGCCCTCAAAACAGAATTCCTACTTATCTCACCGATAAAGCCCCATTGTGGAGCAAAGCCCCATTGTGGAGAAATATTTGAAAAACCTCTCCGCTCTCAACTGCACACCTCACATGATAGACTCTACCAAATCACTAGGAATAGTGCTGGATAAGAACTTAAACATGCAGGATCACATCAGTGCATCTAACAAAGGAGCAAATTTCCAACTGAGCACCCTAAGGAAACTTAAACCCTTCCTTCCCCAGGATAATTTCAAATCTGCCGTGCAAGCGTTAGTCATCTCACGGCAGGATTGCGGTAGTGCCACACTCTGCGGGCTACCGAGATACAGATTAGCTCCCCTCAGAGCATCTCTGAATGCGATGGCTTGGCTCATCATTGGCTCCAAAAAATCCAACCACATTTCGCCAGGCCTGAAATCTTTTAACTGGCTTCCGTTTGAGGCAAGGATTCAATTAAAACTTGCATGTATGACTCATAAAGCACTGCATTTCAACACTCCTTTGTACCTGGCGAATAAGCTTGAACTGTCGGGTGGTGCCCGTTTCTCAAGAAGCTCCAGTACCTTGCTTCTCAAGCCAAAGAAATTTTTAAAAATGGAAACCTATAATCGTACATTCTCAGGTATTGCCCCGAGAATCTGGAACTCCCTATCAGCAGAAACTAGACTGATTCCTTCAACACTTGCCTTCAAAAAGGAAGTGAAAACTTTACTGATGAACACAGCGCTGAGCTAGAAACTGTTGTCTTTTTAGCTTCTATCATGTACTGCTGACTAATGGCCTACTTGGGAATTGTATGGCACCATTGCCTGCCTCTTTTATCTAATTTTGTACTTGCTGTTATATCTATATATCATTGCTTTTCTCCCACAATTATCAACCTATGTGTTCCACAACTCGTATGTAAAGCGCTCTAATACCCACGGTGAGAAGTTGGCCTGGCATATGCTGTCCACTAATTATAGTGGGCACCTTGCACCAGTCCAAACAACCCCTTATTGGAGATAGGTTAAAGACAACCTTTATTGAAAGCTATCCTAGTGGTAGCTATGGAGAGCAGCCTTCAGGCTAAGTCTTGAAGGAATGTAAAGCAGCTTGTTTTACCAGTCTATAATCTCTTGAGTGACCAAATGAAAGAGGACCACACCAGGTATATATTCAAAATATATGTATTTATTACTAAACACACCCCTCTAGTCTCTTTATGAGGCTAGAGTTCGAAGTACATACGTTACGAGTTAGTTATCTACAGTAATAGCACAAATACACGTTTGAGCCCCAGGGGTGTACCAAACCATATACCAATAAAGTGGTATAAGAACCACGACTGAGCTAGACACAAGGCCTAGAGCCTGTAGAAGTGCTTGGACCACAAGGAACCACCCAAGGCAGTGACACAGGGGACCCACGGGGGGTGCGTGCAGTGTATGAACACAACCGCGAACCACCGTTATCTTCTATGGGGAAAGTCGCGAGTAGAATTTAAAAGAAAAGGGACACTTAGAGGAGGACTTGGAGCAAACCCTTTGAGAACTAGGCTGTTCTAGTGTCAATACCCACGGGAGCACCGGAGTACTCGAGTTACCTCACCCAGGGAAGCCGGGTGCATAGGTGTCTTTCGGGGTCGGGTTTCGTCATCGCTTTCAATGGCGATCTGCTGCAAAGTGCTGCTGGCGACCAAGTCGAAAGTGTTCGGGTGGATCCAAAGGTGGATCGAAGATCTGAAGAACCTGAAAGCAGAGGGGACAGAGTCTGGGTCACTAGCCAGTGACCAGGAAGGCGATGAGCAGATGCCCACCGATGTCGAGTGCTTCAGGTAGGTTGATGGTTGTCTTGACTCTTCAGCCACGAGGTCCAGGAGGCGTTGACGACAACCAGGAGCTGGATTCGAGCTGTCCCACGACGTTTGTCGATTGCAGGGGTGTCGGCGACCGGATTGGACCCAATTAGTGATACAATAAATGTTGCAGGTCTTACCTTTTGGTACGGCATTTGGTCTAAGGACGAAACAAAATTCACAAAAGAATTAATTATGGACTGCCTAGCACTCGATCAGAGTAGGAAGATTCCATGGCTGGAGCATATTCACAATATTTTAAAACTTTGCAAACCTGACATGGATAGAAGAGACCCCCTTCTATACAGGAGCTTAGTAAACAGGAACTTAAGCACAAATATTTAAAAATAATGGAAAATGAAAGAGAACGGTCTGTCAGTCAAAAATACACTGTCATGTCATATTGTGAACGACCGCTTGTGAGAGGCCTACAGCCGTACTTAATATTGGTGAAAAACGTACAACAGAGATTTTACCTTACAAGGCTAAGGATGGGTACGTTACACCACCTAGTTGCTTTCCCTAGAGTGGAAAAATGGTGTCAGAAACTTCCGAATTGCCAATGTGATGGAAAATCTATGCAATCCACGATGCACTTTATTCTCTTTTGTAGTTTTTATAAGGATATCCGGAAATCAGTTTTAAAACCTCTTTTTATCAAACATGCTTTTTAATTATAAATATGCATTCAACCTTGTATGTAGTCTAGAAAATGTGAAAATTATAAGTACTGTTATTCGTTTTATACAACTTGCAGTTAGGAAACGAAAAGATTATTCACATCTAGATGCACTGATATATGAAAATTTAGATGATTATTTTTAATACCGTTCTTTTTAAGTATGTACTGCTTGCCAAGATGTTCACTTTGTATTCTAGGTTTTACTATGTACTTCTTGCACTAGCACTTTATTTCCCACGATCGAATGTATTTACTCTTGATCAGTTTGTAAATCCTTAGTCCTTTCAGATCACCAAGAATGATTAATGATGGTCATATGGATTTCAAAAATATTCCAAAAATAATTTATAAATGTATTTTAAATCTTTTAAATGATCCAGAACGACAATGTACATTTAGGAATGTTTTTATAGTATGCTTTTATGGTGAGATTTGTTACACCGAATAAAGCTGATTTTGATTTGATTTGACCCAACAAGCCTTGGCAACGGCAAGTCTTGTGGAAATAGAAGAAGGACGATGTTGCAGACCAGCAAGGTCTGGGGGACTCACCCAGCGAGGATAAGTCAGGCCACATCTGGAGCAACCAGGGAGCCCAAGCAGAAAAAGATTGGCCTTCGTGAGGGCCTACTAGCCAACGGACTAGCGACTGCGAAGGAGCCTCAAGACGGTGCACGTGGAGCTGACTCACAGGACACTCAGGGAGTGGAGGCCAGTGATCTTCGGTGCAGTTGGTGCTGGAGGCTGGGGCTACTAGGAGCCCAAAGCATGACTTCGTGGAAGACCCAGAAGAGGATGCACTTGCAAATGCGTTCGGTGTCCAGGGGTCACGGTTCCACGTTACCCACGACAGCTACGGGCCTCAGCTTTGCTGGGAACTCAGGGCAGCCTCGGGGAAGTCTGGAAATCCACCTCTGGTGATGCAAAGACTTCGGCGTCCGACGGGAGCTTCAGCGATGCAGATGGGACAATTGCTTCTTTGGTGCCTGCCAAGCAGGGGAGTCACTCCTTGACCCCAAGGGAGATTCTCCAGTCCTCTAATCTTGAAGTAGAGCGTTGAAGGTCCAGGATTCTGTATCAGAGTTTCGTCCAGGTAAATCTAAAGTCCTAAGGACTGGGTTCCCCTACTTATACTAAGGTAGGGGTTGGACATACTCTGTGGCCCCACCTATGGGAGGGCCAGGGCAGAGGGGTGGTTACACCCCTTTCCCTTTGTCCAGTTTCGTGCCAGAGCAGGGCTGAAGCCCCTGAGCCGGTTTGAACTGGGGTATGCACAGGGACACCAAATGTGCCCCCAGTGCAGGACTTCAAAGCACCAGAGAGTGCTCCCGCCCAGCCCCAATACACACTATCCTGTCTGGGGAGGTGGTCACACCTCCCTGGGACAGGAAACCTATTGTCCAGGCCTCCCCTGCCGGAGTTTCGGTCAGCAGCAGGAGGCCAGACTCGTGTCTGTGGCAGCGGCATCCATTTTGTGATGCCAGGGCTCTGGAAAGTCAGTACCGGGCATACCGGTGTGTACATGTCTTTCCTCTAGAAGGGTGGAATGCTACCCCCGCCGCCAGAACTGGTGGGGGGTAGTATTCCAAGATGTTTGACACCAAACACAACATGTTTCCGTGCAGCCATCCCAAAGTTAGCATTTAACGTGAGGTTATAATGCGCTTAAGAGTATATGGTCAGGCTGCACTACAAACAGCATCAGAGAAGGGTCTCCAAACGCTGCAGAGGGGCCCTGCTCATGCAGGGGCACCCTCTCACATAGGAACCACGCACTCTGCCTTCAGGATTGATAAGGCCTGCCATAGGAGTGACTTATAGGCTTATATGTGTGTATGTATATAGTGATATAGGTAACCTATATCACAGTAAGGGGTGCATGCACCACCTTACCCAGGCTGCAGTAGCAGACCTGTGGTGTCAGTTTGGATGGCCTTCCAGGAGTGGCACAATACATGCTGCAGCCCCTGGTAGGCCTCTGAGGTACCTATGCCCTGGGTACATAGTATACCATATACTAGGGACTTATAAGGGCACTCCAGATTCCAATCAGAGATATGCCTAAGGCACATGGAAACCATTTTAGAGAGGAAGCAGCTAGGCTGGGGTTCTGATTAGCAGGGCCCCAGCCAGACTAAGGTCGAAAAACAGTGAAGCATCAGCAAAAAGTGGGGGTACCCATGTGAAGCAGATCCTACTCTCCTACACCCACTACGGTCATGATCGCGCTATATAAAACTTTTTAAAATAAAAATAAAAAAGCAAAAGAGGTGCAGAAAGAGGCAAGAGAAGTGCAGAAAGAGGCAAGAGAGGTGCAGAAACAGGCAACAGAGGTGCAGAAAGAGGGAAGAGGGGTGTATAAAGAGGCAAAAGGGGTGCAGAAAGAAGCAAGAGGGGTGCAGAAAGGAGCAAGGGAAGTGCAGAAAGATCCAAGTGAGGAACAGAAAGAGGCAAGAGAGGTACAGAAAGAGGCAAGAGAGGTGCAGAAAGACGAAAGAGAGAGCAGAAAGAGGTAAGAGAAGTGCAGAAAGAAGCAACAGAGGTGCAGAAAGAGGCAAGAGAGGTGCAGAAAGAGGGAAGGGATGTGCAGAAAGAGGGATGAGGGGTACAGAAAGAGGCAAGAGGGGTGCAGAAAGAAGCTACAGAGGTACAGAAAGTAGCAATAGAAGTGCAGAAAGAAGCAACAGAGGGGCAGAAAGAGGCTAGAGGGGTGCAGAAAGAGGCAAGAGCAGTGCAGAAATAAGCAACAGAGGTGCAGAAGGAGGCAATAGAAACCACAGAAAGAGGCAATAGAATTGCAGAAACAGGCAAAAGAGGTATGGTAAGAAGGAACAGGGGGGCAGACAGAGGTAAGAGAGGTACAGAAAGAAGGAAGAAGGGTACAGAATGAGGCATGAGGGGTACAGAAATTTGCAAGTGAGGTGCAGAAAGAAGCAAGAGCAGTGCAGAAAGAACCAACAGAGGTGCAGAAAGAGGCAAGAGGGGTGCAGAAAGAGGCAAGAGGGGTGCAGAAAGAGGCAAGCGAAGTACAGAAAGATGCAAAGGAGGTGCAGAAAGAGGCAAGAGAACTGCAGAAAGAGGCAAGTGAGGTGCAGAAAGAGGCAAGAGGGGTGCAGAAAGAGGCAAGAGGGGTGCAGAAAGAGGTAAGAGGGGTGCAGAAAGAGGCAAGCGAAGTACAGAAAGATGCAAAGGAGGTGCAGAAAGAGGCAAGAGAACTGCAGAAAGAGGCAAGTGAGGTGCAGAAAGAGGCAAGGGAGGTGCAGAAAGAAGCAAAAGAGGTGCGGAAAGAGGCAAGAGAACTGCAGAATGAGGCAAGAGAGGTGCAGAAAGAGGCAAAAGAGGTGCACAAAGAGGGAAGAAGGGTGCAGAAAGAGGCAAGGGGTGCAGAAAGAAGCAAAAGAAGTGTAGAAATTAGTAACAGATGTGCAGAAATTGGCAAGAAAAGTGCATAAAGAGGCAAGAGGGGTGCAGAAACAGGTGGGAGAGATGGAGAAAGAGAGAACAGGGGTGCAGAAAGATGCAAGAGAGGTACAGAAAGAGGGAATAGGGGAGCAGAAAGAGGCAAGAGGGGTGCAGAAAGAAGCAAGTGAGGTGCAGAAAGAGGCAAGAGAGCTGCACAAAGAGGCAAGAGTGGTGAAGAAATAGACAAGAGAAGTGCAGAAAGAGGCAAGAGAATTGCTGAAAGAAGAAACAGAGGTGAAGAAAGAAGCAAAAGAAGTACAGAAATAGGCAAGAGGGGTGCACAAAGAAGCAAGTGAGGTGCAGAAAGAGGCAAGAGAATGCAGAAAGAGGCAAGAGTGGTGCAGAAACAGACAAGAAAAGTGCAGAAAGAGGCAAGAGAATTGCTGAAAGAAGAAACAGAGGTGTAGAAGAAGCCAAAGAAGTACAGAAAGAGGTAAGTGGGGTGCAGAAAGAGGCAACAGAAGTGCGGAAAGACAGAAGAGGGTTGCAGAAAGAGGGAAGAGGGTTTCAGAAAGAAGCAAGAGAAGTGCAGAAAGAAGCACGTGAAGTGAAAAAAGTGATCGAACAAACTATGGAACCCATCTCGTGCAACCTGGGACTCCACTGACCCCAGATCTTCCTTGGTGACTTCAATCTTCACTGGAATGACCCGAATGATCAGGCAGTGATCAGTCTCAAAAACGTCTTAGCTGACCTCAACCTGACACAATTCTGTGACAGCCCAAAGCACAATTTAACGCTCTACCCTCGATCTAATCATCTCCAATCCCAACTTCATTCAGCTTGAATCTATTGACCCTTGTGACTCATCGGATCATTACTATATCACCTTCCGAACCCTAGAAAGATGGAACTCCAAAAGATTCCAACCCTTAAAACAAAAACATTGGAAAAGAACGCTGCAAAACACAAACGTAAATGAGCTCATATCTCACTGCAATTTGTCCCTACTGCCGCCTGCTTGCATGTCCGACGTTCACGAACTCACTGAACACTACAACAACTCCATGTTGACTGCCCTGAATGCAATTGCCCCCATACAACTAAAAAGAAAGTCCAACAAAGACTCCAAACCATGTTTCAGTGACAGCTTAAACGCAGACAGATGCAACCTGAGACTAGCAGAACGCTCCTGGAGATCCTCTCTGTAGGAGAGTAGGATCTGCCTCTTATGTTGCCCCCACTTTTTTTCTAATGTTTACACTGGTTCTGGCTATAGTCAGGCTGGGACCCTGCCAATCAGGGCCCCAGCCGCTCTGTTCTCTCTAAACGACTTGGAGTGCACTCTAGGTGCACTAGTGATTGGATACTGTGGTACCTTATGAGTCCCTAGTATATAGTACCTTAGGTGCCAAGGGCATAGGTACTTCACAGGCCTACCAGGGGCTGAAGCATGTATTATGCCACCCCTGGGTAGCAGACTAAATCTGACACCACAGGTCTGCTACTGCAGCCTGGGTAAGGTGGTGCATGCACCCCTTACTGTGATATAGGCTACCTATATCACTACATAGATACACACATATAAACCTATAAGTCACTCCTATGGCAGGCCTTATCAATCCTGAAGGCTTGGTTCCTATGTGAGAGGGTGCCCCTACATGAGCAGAGCCCCTCTGCAGCATTCGGAGACCCTTCTCTGATGCTGTTTGTAGTGCAGCCTGACCATATACTCTTAAGCGCATTATAACCTCGCGTTAAATGCTAACTTTGGGATGGCTGCACGGAAACATGTCGTGTTTGGTGTCAAACATCTTGGAATACTACCCCCCCGCCAGTTCTGGCGGCGGGGGTAGCATTCCACCCTTCTAGAGGGATAGACATGTACCTACTGTGGAAACGCAGTAGAATCCTGAAGAGCCCTGGCATCACAAAATGGATGCCACCAGTCACAGACACTGGGCTGCCCTCCTGCTGATGACCGAAACTCGCAGTGGAGGAAGCCCAACAATAGGTATCCTGTCACAGGAGGGTGTGACCACCTTCCAGACAGGGTTTAGTGTATTGGGGCTGGGTGGGTGCACTCCTAGAGTGCTTTGAAGTCTTGCACTGGGGGAGCAGAAGGCTCCTCTGTGCATATGCCAGTTCAAACCAGCTCAGGGGCTACCTGCCCCTGCTCTGGCGTGAAACTGGACAAAGGGAAGTGGGTGTAGCCACCCACTCCCCTGACCCTCCCATAGGTGGGGTCTTAGAGCTAGTCCCTACCTTCCTTTTAGTATAAGGTAGGGAACCCTTGCCATTGCAAACTAGATATCCCTGGATGACGCTCTGAAGAATAATCCTGGACCTTCGATGTTCCACTACCTCTGGAAGACTGAAGAATCTCCCTTGGAGTCAAGGAGTGACTCCCCTGCTTGGCAGGCACCAAAAACTGAAACGACAGTCGCAAACTACGCCGCTCCCGCCAAAGGTCCCTGCAGCCCATGATGAGGATTTCCTGACTTCTCCAAGGCCATCGTGAGTCCGCAGTGAAGCTGAGGCCAGTGGACCCCACGAGTGACAAGGAACCACAGTCCCTGGGTAATGTGCACTATTGTCAAGTGCAACCCCTACACGACGTTCTATGAACTTGTGCTTTGGACCACGTGTGGTCCCAGCCTCTAGCAGGAATCCCTCCGAAGAACAGAGGCCTACCCCATCCCGAGTGACCGTGGGCCCCTGTTGAAGGAATCCTCCCGAGGCGTCTTTGCCATCCCTTGCCAGCCGGCTTGTGGGTCCCTTGAAGACTTTTCTAAAGAACCAAAGGGCTCTCCTGGTTGCTCCAGGCCTGCCCTGACTTACCCTTGCTGGGTGAGTTCCCCAGACCTTGCTGGTCTGCACCATTGACTTTTCACGCTTTCCACAAGACTTGCTGCTACCAAGGCTTGTTGGCTCCAATCGGGGTGCCGACACTGCAGTCAGCTGCAAACTTTGTGGGACACGCCGAATCCAGCTCCTGGTTGTCGTCGACACTCCTGGACCTCATGGCCGAAGAGTCAAGACACCCGTGAACGACCTGAATCTGTCGACGACGGTGGGCATTCATCTTCCTTGCCCCGGGTCACTGCCCAGTGACTTTGAACACTGTCCCCTCTGCTTTCAGGTCTTCCTTCTTCCGAATCCAGGCTTGGATTCCACCGGACACTTCTTCGGACTTCACAAGCAGCAAGTCTTCATTGGCTCCCATTGAAAACGACGCCGCGACCCGACACCAAAGGACACCTATGCACCCGGCTTCCCTGGGTGAGGCAACTCCAGCACTACGGTGCTCCTGTGGGTGTTGGCCCTAGAACTACTTACCCTGTAAGTGACTTGCTTGTAGCTACTCCCGAAGTGCCCTTAAACTCTTAATTTCCAACCGCGACTTGCCCCATTGAAGTCTACGACGATCTGCGCCTGTGTTCACGCACTGCACGCGTCCCCCGTGGGTCCTTTACTTACCTGCCTTGGGTGGTTTCGTGAGGCCACAACACTTCTGAAGGCCCTGGACCTTGTCCCTTTGCAAGTCGTTGTTCTTAAGTCTCTTTTTTAGTATATGGTCTGGTACGCCCTTAGGGCCCCAGCCATATTTGTGCTTAATTTATTGTGAAACGTTGATTTATGCATATGTTCCTGTCTTCTAATCTCACAAGAGATTAGTAGAGAGTTGTTTAGTAATAAATACATATATATTTGATATATATACCTGTGTGGTGTCTTTTCATTTGGTGATTCAAGAGATTGTGTGGTAAAACAAGCTGCTTTACATTCCTCCAAGACTTAACCTGAAGGCTGCTCTCCACAGCTACCACTAGGATAGCTTTCTATAAAGGTTGTCTTAAACCTACCTACCATAAGAGTCGAATTGTACTGGTGCAAGGTGTCCACTTTAACTAGTGAACAGCATATACTAGGACAACTTCTCACATTGGTGGCAGCGTGTGGGATTCCAGCTTGCTATTGTTTTACCAGAAAATCTCTATTTGAATTACTAACTGAAAACTACTATAGGTACTTAAGGTACATATAAAGTCAAGCTTAGTATCAATAAGTTCTACTGAACTTAGAGCTGTTTGCCAAGGGATAGCACACCCTTTCTACAGCTCAAGCTAGTATCAGTAGGCCACAAACTAGTGTAGGTAGTACAACACTGCACAACACTAGAATGTCCTTAAAGGGTGGACCCAGTGGATCCACTCAGCCTCAGTATAAGGACATGGCTTTCTCTGAGTTGAGAACCATGTGTGCTGCAAGGCACCTGAAGCTAGGACAGAGTCCCTCCACACTACACCTGATAGATCTGCTGACAGCAGATGATCTTAGATTAGCTCTAGGAGCCAATGGGTCTGAATCAGTGGGTGGGTCAATTACAGTGTCTGGGTCAGATGTTGAACATCTGGATGACCAAGACTCTGTGATTGTAGGGCCAGGTCCCAAGGGGTCTGAACAGAACAGAGGAATTCTCCCTAAGAGAACTGACATGGTGGAGGAGAGGCCTAGGTCCCTTTCTAGGGAATCTGAGCACTCCTATCACTCTGGCAGAGAATCTGTCTACCAGAGGAACTCCTACTTCTCAAGAAGAGAGACCTCCTCTGACAGAATGTACAAACTGCTGCAGTATGAGGAAGCAAGGTTTGCCCTCAAAACCAAGCAGTTGGCATTAGACAAGGAAGCCCTGGAGCTCCAGAGAGCTTCTAGAAAAGAGGGGTTAGAAACCCCTGGTGGCAGCAACAGTGTCCCTAGAGGCAGAGAATATATTCCAGACCATAGGAACCTGAGCAAGGTTGTTCCTCCCTACCAGAGTGGGGATGATATCCATAAGTGGGTAACTGCTATGGAAAGGGCCTGTAGGGTACAACAGGTCCCCCAAAAGCAGTGGGCAGCAATCTTGTGGCTCTCCTTTTCAGATAAAGGTAGAGACAAGCTCCTCACTGTTAGAGAAGAGGATGCTGATGACTATGAAGTCCTGAAGAGTGCACTCATAGATGGGTTTGGCTTAACCACTAAGCAGTACAGGTTGAAGTTCAGAGACACCCAGAAGGCACAGACTCAGGACTGGACTGACTTTGTAGATTGTGCAACCAAGGCTCTGGAGAATTGGCTGGTTGGCAGTAGGGTTACTGATTTCAAGGGATTGTATAATCTAATGATGAGAGAACAGATCCTTAATAATTGCCAGAACCAGTTGTTGAATCAATACCTGGTGGACTCAGATCTGACCTCTCCCCAAGAATTGGGAAAGAAGGCAGACAAGTGGGTCAGAACCAGGGTGAGGCAGAAAACCCGGAATCAAGGGGGTGACACAAAGAAGCAGGATTCTAAGGGCTCTGAGAAAAGTGGGGATAAGTCAAAAGACCAGAAGTCTTCACAAGGGCCCCAAAAATCTGCATCTGGTGGGGAGTCACAATCCAACAAGGGAAAAGGCCAAAAGAAGCCCTGGTGCAAATTCTGTAAACAGAAAGGGCACTGGACTTCTGATTGTAACAAGTCCAAAGACCAAACCACCACCACTCCTGCCCCTAAGGCAACTGTTCCCCTAGTTAAGCTACTGGTGGAGGTGGTACTCAGAATAAGTGTGTAGTAGGGTTGACCCTGGGTTCTGAAGTGGACTCTGGCCTAGTCAGAGTACCCACTCAGGCAATGCTGATTTGTGATGGAGACATGGACATGTCCTTCCTTGTGAGCCCCAGTAATCTGGTCAAATACAAACAGCAGCCTGTAATAAATGGCAAACAGGCTTTGGCATTTAGGGACACAGGTGCTAGTGTCACCATGGTGGCAGAGGATCTTGGGGACCCTGGACAGATCATCCTGGGCGAAATGTACCAGGTGACCAATGCAAGCAATGTCAGGACCAACCATAGTCTGGCAGTTGTGAATTTCTCCTGGGGAGGGGTAACTGGCCTCAAGAAGGTTGTAGTCAGTGCAGACCTCCCTGTAGAATGTCTATTGGGCAATGATCTAGAAACTTCAGCCTGGTCTGAAGTAGAGTTATGAACTCATGCTAAGATGTTAGGCATCCCTGCAGAGGTATTTGCTGTGACCAGGTCACAGGCCAAAATGCATGACACTGAACCAGCTCTGGATCCTGAAACTATGGACCAGATGCTTCCCAAGAAGAGGAGCAGTAGGGTTAAGGCAGTTCCTTCCCCTCTGTCTCAGATCATTGATTCCCCTCTTAAGGGAGGAGGAGCATACCCTGAAGAAGGAACTGCCCCAGAGGAACTTGAGCCTGATCAGGTTGAGTTCTTGGGGGCAGGGGGCCCTTCTAGGGAAGATCTGAGTAAGGAGCAACAGTGCTGCCCTCTCTTGAACCCCTCAGACAGCAGGCTGCTGCTGAGGCTGCTGGGAGTGCTAGTGGGTCCCATAAAGTGTATTGGGATGAGGGACTCCTATATTCTGAGGGTAGAGATCCAGCCCCTGGAGCCACCAGGAGGTTGGTAATACCTCAGAAGTTTAGGGGTTCCTCTTGACCCTAGCACATGATATCCCTTTAGCAGGTCACTTGGGCCAAAACAAGACCTGGGACAGTCTTGTTCCACATTTTCATTGGCCACATATGTCAGAGGACACAAAGGAGTTGTGTCGCTCCTGTGTCACATGCCAAGCCAGTGGCAAGGCAGGTGGCACCACAAAGGCCCCCCTGATACCACTACCTGTGGTGGGGGTACCCTTTGAAAGGGTAGGGATTGACATTGTTGGTCCCCTTGACCCTCAAACTGCATCTGGGCACAGATTTATCCTGGTGGTAGTGGATCATGCCACCAGGTACCCAGAGGCAATTCCTCTGAGGACCACCACAGCCCCTGTGGTGGCAAGAGCCCTCATTGGAGTTTTCTCCAGAGTGGGTTTCCCAAAGGAGGTCATCTCTGACAGAGATACAAACTTCATGTCAGGATATCTGAAGGCAATGTGGAAGGAGTGTGGTGTAACTTACAAATTCACCACCCCCTATCACCCACAATGTAATGGGTTTGTAGGAGAGTAGGATCTGCCTCTTATGTGGCCCCCACTTTTTTTCTGATGTTTACACTGGTTTCTGGCTATAGTCAGGCTGGGACCCTGCTAATCAGGGCCCCAGCCTCTCTGTTCTCTCTAAACGATTTGGAGTGCACTCTAGGTACACTAGTGATTGGATACTGTGGCACCTTATGAGTCCCTAGTATATGGTACCTTAGGTACCAAGGGCATAGGTACTTCACAGGCCTACCAGGGGCTGCAGCATGTATTATGCCACCCCTGGGAAGCAGACTAAATCTGACACCACAGGCCTGCTACTGCAGCCTGAGTGAGGAAGTGCTAGCACTCCTCACTGAGATATAGGTTCCCTAAATCTCTCCTACACACACATATAACCCTATCAGTCACCCCTAAGGCAGGCCCTATCAATCCTGAGGGCAGGGTGCTTGGCTTATATGTGAGGGGGTGCCTCTGCCTGAGCAGGGCCCCTCTGCAGCTCTCAGAGTCCATTCTCTGGTGCTGTCTGTGGATGCGGTTAAACCATATACTTTTAAGTGCATTATATCCTCGCGGTAAAATGCTAACTTTGGAATGGCTGCATCGAAACATGTCGTGTTTGGTGTCAAACATCTTGGAATACTACCCCCCCACCAGTCCTGGCGGTGGGGGTAGCATTCCACCCTTCTAGAGGGATAGACATGTACCTACTGTGGAAGCGCGGTAGAATCCTGCAGAGCCCTGGCATCACAAAATGGATGCCACCAGTCACAGACACTGGGCTGCCCTCCTGCTGATGACCAACACTCGCAGTGGAGGAAGCCCAACAATAGATATCCTGTCCCAAGGGGGTGTGACCACCTCCCAGACAGGGTTTAGTGTATTGGGGCTGGGTGGGTGCACTCTTAGAGTGCTTTGAAGTCCTGCACTGGGGGAGCAGAAGGCTCCTCTGTGCATATGCCAGTTCAAACCGGCTCAGGGGCTACCTGTCCCTGCTCTGGCGCGAAACTGGACAAAGGGAAGTGGGTGTAGCCGCCCACTCCCCTGACCCTCCCATAGGTAGGGTCATAGAGCTAGTCCCTCCCATTCTTTTAGTATAAGAGGGGGAACCTGTGCATTGCACCCTAGATTTTCCCTGGACGACGCTCTGAAGAAGAATCCCGGACCTTCGACGTTCCACTACCTTTGGAAGACTGAAGAATCTCCCTTGGAGTCAAGGAGTGACTCCCCTGCTTGGCAGGCACCAAAAACTACAAACGACGGCCGTAAACTATGCTGCTCCCACCGGAGTCCGAAGTCCCTGCAGGCCAAGAAGTGGATTTCCTGACTTCTTAAAGGCCATCGTGAGTCCCCAGCGAAGCTGATGCCAGTGGACCCCAAGAGTAACGAGGAACCATGACCTCTGGGTACTGTGCACTATTGTCGAGTGCAACCCCTCACAACATTCCACGAATTTGTGCTTTGGCTCACGTGTGGTCCCAGCCTCCAGCAGGAATCCCTCCTAAGATCAGAGGCCTACCACGTCCCAAGTGACCGTGGGCCCCTGTGAGAGAATCCTCCTGAGGCGTCTTCGTGATCCCTTGCCAGCCGGCTTGCAGGTCCCCAGAAGACTTTCCAAAGAAACCAAAGGGCTCCCCTGGTTGCTCCAGGTCTGCCCTGACTTACCCTTGCTGGGTGAGTTCCACAAACCTTGCTGGTCTGCGCCATTGTCTCTTCACACTTTCCCCGAGACTTGCTGTTACCAAGGCTTGTTGGCTCCGATCGAGTTGCCGACACCGCAGTAAGCCGCAGACATCATGGGACACGCTGAATCCAGCTCCTGGTCGTCGACGACGCCTCCTGGACCTCGTGGCTGAAGAGTCAAGGCAACTGCGGACGACCTGAATCTTGCGACGACGGTGGGCATCCATCTTCCTTGCCCCGAGTCACTGCCAAGTGACTTTGAACACTGTCCCCTCTGCTTTCAGGTCTTCCATCTTCCAAATCCAGGCTTGGATTCCTCCGGACACTTCTCCTGTCGCCGCAAGCAGCAAGTCTTCACTGGCTCCCATTGAAAACGACGCCGCGACCCGACACCAAAGAACACCTATGCACCCGGCTCCCCTGGGTGAGGTAACTTCAGCACTACGGTGCTCCTGTGGGTGTGGGCCCTAGAACTACTTACCCTGTAAGTGACTTGCTTGTAGCTTCCCTCGAAGTGTCCTAAAACTCTAATTTTCCCAGTGCGACTATCGCACTGACTCGTACCTGGTTCGGCGTCTGTGTTAGACACACCGCGTCCAACTCCCTTGCAATACCATCTGTAACTGCGTCCTTCGACTCGTACAAGGACCGATCGGTGTGTTCACCTCGAACACGCAAGGGACCTTTAACATTGATATTTCAATCGCGTCTGAGTGCATAGACTCGTACAGGATTCGCATCGGTGCCAGGTCACCGCGTCCGTCCCCTGTGGGTCTCCTGCAACTACCTGGGGTGGTTCTTGGGGGTCCCTCGATTCTAGATGGCCTAGACATAGGTCTAGCAAACTAAGATTGTAACATTCAATTGTGCTAAACTTATCCTGATAATATTTGACTTGTACATATGTTCTCTGACCTCTAATCTCATAAAGAGATTAGTAGAGAGTGTTTATTAATAAATACATATATATTTGATATATATACCTGTGTGGTGTCTTTTCATTTGGTGATTCAAGAGATTGTGTGGTAAAACAAGCTGCTTTACATTCCTTCAAGACTTAGCCTGAAGGCTGCTCTCCACAGTTACCACTAGGATAGCTTTCTATAAAGGTTGTCTTAAACCTATCTACCATAAGAGTCGAATTGTTCTGGTGCAAGGTGTCCACTTTAATTAGTGAACAGCATATACCAGGCCAACTTCTCACAGGGTTGGTTGAACGTTTCAACAAAACCCTGAAGGGAATGATTAAAGGACTCCCAGAGAAGCTTAGGCGGAAATGGGACCTTCTTCTTCCCTGCCTGTTGTTTGCATACAGAGAGGTTCCACAGAAGGGGGTTGGTTACAGCCCATTTGAGCTTCTGTTTGGGCATCCTGTAAGAGGTCCATTATGTTTAGTAAAAGAGGGCTGGGAGTTACCTCTCAAACCCCCAAACAGGATGTGATGGACTATGTACTTGGTCTCCGCTCCAGGATGGCCGAATACATGAAAAAGGCAACCAAAAACCTGGAGGCCAGCCAAGAATTGCAAAAAGCTTGGCATGACCAAAGGCTGTGCTGACTGTGTACCAGCCAGGACAGAAAGTGTGGGTGTTGGAGCCTGTGGCCCCAGCAGCCCTCCAAGACAAGTGGAGTGGCCCCCATACCATAGTTGAGCAAAAGGGAGAAGTCACCTATCTGGTGAATCTTGGAACTCCCAGGAGCCCCCTGAGGGTACTCCATGTCAACAGATTAAAGCCATATGTTGACAGGGCTGACATGGGCTTGCTCATGGCAACTGATGAGGACCAGGAGGAGGAGAGTGACCCTCTCCCTGACCTGCTCTCACAGAACCCTGATGATGGGTCAGTAGATGGTGTTGCTTTGGCAAGCAGCCTCACTGACCATCAGCAAACTGAGTGCAGACAAGTTCTGCAACAGTACAGACATATGTTTAGCCTGACCCCTAGTCAGACTACCTGGTGCACCCATGAGGTGGACACTAGAGACAGTCTGCCTGTCAAGAGTAAAATCTACAGGCAACCTGACCATGTCAGGGACTGTATCAGGACTAAAGTCCAGAAAATGTTGGAGTTAGGTGTGATTGAGCCTAGTAGTCCTAGTGCCCAAGCCTCATACCCAGGGTGGTAAGAAAGAAATGAGGTTTTGTGTAGACTACAGAGGCCTCAATGCAGTCACCAGGACTGATGCCTATCCCATACCAAGGGCAGATGAGCTGATTGATACTTTGGCCTCAGCCAAGTATCTAAGTACATTTGACCTAACAGCTGGCTACTGGCAGATCAGGTTAGCTGATGACGCAAAAGCCAAAACAGCATTTTCGACCCCTGGTGGGCACTACCACTTTGTGGTGATGCCCTTTGGATTGAAAAATGCACCTGCCACTTTTCAGAGGTTGGTGAATAAAGTTCTGGCAGGGATGGCCGACGGGAGAGGAGCTCACTAGGAGAGCTCCGCTAGCTTGGGATCACTATGCTGGATATCCCTATTTTAGCTCCATCAGACGCCCTACCGATCTACAGAAAAGAGGAAATAACACTACGAGTAACAGGAATATATACTCTGCTTACCTCTACTACAGCGTGGCAGTCTGCAAGGTCTGTAACTCAGCGTGCGTCTCCCCATCTAGAATAACCACAGATCTCGGAGCCCAGAGCTGTCGCTGTCGGTGCTGCTGCTGACGGTCCCCTCCAGAGTGCCATCGCAGAACGCTGCCTGCTGAATCGTCCATTGTGCGGGAATCGATTGCAGACTCCGGAGCACTCTGAAGACCGGATCCCCCCCCACAGGAGTGAAGACCACGACAATCAGTGCGGTCTCTAATTGCAGGCACCGGAGTACACTGAAGACCGGGCTGCCCCCCCCCCGCCCCGCAGGAGTGAAGAGCTCAACAACGGAGCAGAATCATCACAGAGCCCAGAGGAGAAAATTAGGAGGATGAGACGCTGAGAGAGGAGAGACTGCACGAAGGCACAGAGTTCTCCCGGACAGGCGCCCTGCCGCGATCCCCCCCCCCTGTCTGCTACAGCGCTGGATCTATCACACGGAGCTCTCTCCCTCTCGGCAACGAAAATATTCCAGCTAGGCTCAGAGGCCGGGAGGCGCTGAGCTGCCTATCACGTGGAAGAGCTCGAGCCTGGCGTGTCCGAGGAACTCGGCAGGCATTGATTAGGCACCCCACCACCCCTCTTTATTTTCGAGCAAAGCCAACGCATACTGGGACGAAGGCAGAACACAGCGGAACATGCCATCTCAGGTCAGTTCACAGCGCCCGCTCTATTTTACTACCGTTTTCTATGTCCTCGAACTTGCCACATGATACATACTCAGCCTGAATGTGAGCAAGGAGCCCAGGCTGGACCCCCAACGCCCTTCACTGCATCTGAGGTCTGCATTACCTCCCGGGCAATATCCTCATTCTTTGCACTCTTGCCACATTGCTTCCGTTCACTCACAAGGCCACTTAAGCTACTCCTGACTCTGAAGGCACACAGATCCATCACAGCCTGACGGCTAAAAACTAGGAATACCTCCCAGAAACTTTAATTCCTGGATAGGGAAAGAACATCAGCTGCCTATACAGAATTCACAAAATGGCCGCATTAGCTCAGTAGATAAACAAAGAAAAAGGACTGCATTCCAAGAGGACCTTTAATCGGAAATAGACAGAAGACTTCATTGCAAGCACTGATCTAGTCAGTTAACAGGGTGGCCATCTTGGACCGATTCATCCAGAATCGGTGGGTACTCTAAGAACACAGGCAACAGCCGCATCTCACAACCTCATCCCGCACCTCAAACCTAGCTACATCTTCCCCCAAAAGAGCAGCACACCGCATATACACCACCCCATCTGCCCCCGCTAATCAAGTGTTACCCCGCACTATGGAGCGCACCGGTAACTACACTTACTCCATCACATACCCCCCAACCTCTCAAAAAAGCGGCTAAAGGTTTTAAACACAACTTTTTAAAATCTCACCCTGAAACCCCAATCACTGATCCATACTTCTCAATGAACAAAGGGCTCATTACTAATGACATCATCTTCTATACTAAAAGAAGAGCTCAATGGAGAAAAGCCTTTCTCGCTCTCTTTAAGGTCTCTAACATGAGGAAAACAGCGCACGGATTCACGTTAGCTATCCTCCCATCCCTATTCTATAATGCAGCAGCCACCATCACTATATATCATAATGGAATCATCCTCATCCAATCATCCGCCCGCAACCTAAATCTGATAGATCACATCTTCCCGCTCATCAAGGAAAGAGTCTCTATAACACACCCCTCCTCACCAGCCAATCACACCTAAACTACCAACACCCAACCTGATCCCCAATTAAGTCAGGATACCCAGCTGTCCCCGTCTACACGGACACTAACTCTAGACCTAAACGACACCCTAGCTAACAACACATCCCACCCTAAAACCGTCTCGCACCTCAACACCACCAATACACACACTATCCCCCCTCACCCCGCACTACCACTCCCACCATCCCCCCGCACCTTTACTCCCAGCACCCCACTCACACCCCTTAGCCTAGCCATCAACCATCCTCTTAATGCCACTCATCTCCCCTATTCCTTCTCCTCCCCCAACATCATCACTAATCATTCGGCTCTAACCCCACATATAACCACCACCTCCCATCAGCCCGACAGCCCCACTGCCCCCTCTATCCTCACCTACACCACTACAGATCCTGACATAGCCGACCTCTCCTCCCCCAACACCATCACTAATCATTCGGCTCTAACCCCACATATAACCTCCACCTCCCATCAGCCCGACAGCCCCACTGCCCCTCTATCCTCACCTACTCCACTACAGATCCTGACATAGCCGACTTTCAGTCCCCTCCCCATCCAGCTTCCTCTCTCCCCCCCTCCATTAACATACACACAGAAAGAGCTCTACGCAACGATCCCGACCACGACTCCCCTTAAACGGCACTAAAGACGCAACTACTCTTCCTGCACCCTCAGTCCATTCTTCTAATAAGGACATTCTCACTCCAGACCCCAGACTTGACATGATCTTATCAGCCCTTCAGCAAGTCAAAACTGACATCCAAACCCTACACAACCTGATCTTACAGCAACCCAAGCTCACACGCACTAACCAGGAATACAGATCTTTCCCACACATCAAAAACTCTAGTCGCACCCAACATCTATTTGCAAGCTCCCAGGATCATGTCTCCCCACGTTGGAGCACAGTGCCTTACCCCAATGCCTTATCCCGCCCAATCAGGATAAAAACCCTTTATCTGCTAAAGAAATAGGGGACCTACTTCGCTCTTACGAACTATCTCACCTCCCACATAACTCTATGCCTCCAGTTAACTTGCATCCAGATTCCTTAATCCAATCTATCCCGATCAACACACAAATAGCCACTAAACACAACTCCAGAGGCATAGTTGAAAATAACCTCACGAGAATCCCCCTCACCATCGAACCCACCATAGTATCCAACAAGACGCGGCTAAAATGTATTCTCCTAAACTGCAGGTCCGCATCTAGACATGCAGCCGATATAGCTGACCTGCTACTCACTAACGAACCAGACATTATTATCCTGACGGAAACATGGCTTAATGAAGCATCTACTCCCATCATGGACATTCTGCTACCCCCTAACTACGACATCACCAGACTAGACAGAACGGATAGGCCAGGTGGCGGGATAGCCTGCATACATCAGAACAATCTAACAGCGACCAACTCCAATGCCACCGCTTTATCCTCCTGTGAATACCTCTGCTTAAACATCGCTAGTAATAACAAACAAATTTGTACTTTACACACATTCTACCACCCTCCTGGTGATAACCTCACTTTCATTGAACACCTCATGGATATTCTAGCGTCAAATGACAGCCAACAAAATAAGCAAATATTCCTGGGGGACTTCAACCTGCACTGGGATGACCAGAACGACCCAGGGGTAAACAGCCTCAAAGCTTTCCTCTCAGACCTTAATCTTAACCAAATATGTAACAGCCCAACTCACGACAAAGGCGCAACCCTCGACCTAGTAATTTCTAAAGTGGACTCCACACAGCTCGACTCTATCCTCCCCTGCGATTGGTCTGACCATCATGTCATTACATTCCAAGTCATGGAATCGGTTAAACGACTTCCAACACAACCCCTGAGAACAAAGATCTGGAAGAGAAACCTGAAAAACGTCGGCTCCGACCTTCTAGCATCCTCTAATTCAAACTTTCTATGTCCCCCGGAAGACCTAGCCGATGTCCAAGGGCTGACCAATCACTACTTTCACTCCATGAACAACCTACTAGACAAAATAGCCCCTCTTCAACTGAAAAGAACTACAACAAAAGACTCAAAACCTTGGTATGATGGTAGGCTAAATGAAGACAGACGCTCACTTAGAGTAATTGAACGACGGTGGAGATCCGCACCCTCAGCTGACCACCTCAAGCTACTAAGAACAACCAGAAACTCCTACTTCAGAAAGATCAGAAGATCAAAAACTGACTTCTTCAGGATCCAACTAGACCAAGCCAAGAACCGTCCCAAGAAGCTCTTTGATCTTATCAAAGCTCAAACCAAGAGCGCACCCATTCTCCCCAAGGCTATCCCTGACACACTACCCAATTGTGATGAATTTGCCTCCTTCTTCACTTCAAAAACAGAATCCATAAAAACAGACCTACTTAAGGACCTCTTATCCCTCTCGGTCATGCAAAAGAACTCATCACTGCCCCCTGCAGGTGCCCAAGCTTACTACTCTACAAAATTCAACCTAAAAAACAACGCAACTTGGTCCTACTTCAACACTTACAGTGAAGACACCATCCGAAAGACGCTAACCGCCCTGAAACCTTCCAACCACTTCACAGACCCGCTTCCTGCCAACTACTTAAAATACTTCATTCCTCTGTTACTGCCTCTCTGGACCAAGATCATAAATACCTCCCTCCTTCAAGGATCCATTCCAGACATCCTGAAAACTGGTCAGGTATCCCGTATCCTAAAGAAACCAACAGCTGACCCTTCGGAGCTAAATAACTATCGTCCGATATCCAACATACCTATGCTAGCCAAACTCTTGGAAAAATGCGTTAACATGCAGCTGAACAGACACATCGAACAATTCAACCTGCTTAACCAATTTCAATCAGGCTTCCGAGCAGGTCACAGTACCGAATCAGCCATGACACACATAATTGACGACGCTCTAAAAATCCTGGACCAAAACGAAGCCTGTTTACTAATCTTACTCGACCTGTCATCTGCATTTGACACCATCAAACATGGCAACTTGCTAGAGCTCCTGAAACACAGAATGGGATTGTCTGGAGCTGTATTTAACTGGTTCGCCTCATTCCTCCAAAATAGATCTCAAAGTTTCAAGGTCAATCAATCCCTGTCCAACCCCATGCCAGTCACGTTAGGAGTTCCGCACGGCTCCTCCCTCTCACCCACTCTCTTCAACCTTTTTATGGAACCACTCACCGAACTTCTCAGTCTCTCCAACATTCACTTCCATATGTATGCAGACGACACCCAAATATACATCAAGATCCACTCACTTGAAGACATCAAATCGCTCAACACAACTCTACAAAAAACCCAATCATGGCTGGCCGAAAACCATTTGAAACTAAACTCCCTCAAAACGGAGTTCCTCTTAATCGCTCCCCTAACAAAGCATCCACTATCCTGGACTGGATGAAGCACTTAACAGCTCTCAAAGGACAACCTCTCATTGTCGAATCAGCGAAATCGCTAGGTGTGACTCTGGACAGTAACCTAAAGATGCAAAAGCATATCAGCACTTCCACAAAAGGAGCTAACTTCCACATGAAGACCCTGCGAAAACTGAAACCCTTCCTGCCAGCCTACGATTTCAAACAAGCAGTTCAAGCCCTAGTAATCCCAAGAGTGGAATATGGGGCTGTAACCTTATGCGGCCTCCCAAGATCATCGACAGCCCCGCTAAGAGCCGCGATCAACTCAGCGGCGAGACTCATCACGGGCTCAAAGAGATCCTCTCGCATCTCTCCAGACCTTAGAGCTCTCAACTGGCTACCGTTTGAAGCTAGAATTCATCTGAAAATCGCCTGTATGACGCACAAGGCCCTACACCACAATTCTCCGCTCTACCTAGCTCAGAAACTGGTGCTCTCTGCGGGTAATAGAGC
Source organism: Calotriton arnoldi (assembly GCA_963921515.1). Classification (NCBI taxonomy): domain Eukaryota; kingdom Metazoa; phylum Chordata; class Amphibia; order Caudata; family Salamandridae; genus Calotriton; species Calotriton arnoldi. The sequence continues at coordinate 161,361 of CAWUFW010017655.1, read as the reverse complement.
CTCCAGGAGTGCCAAGACTCTTCTACTGAAACCACAACGATTTGCCAAGAAAAAAACCTATAACCGATCCTTCTCTGGTATGGCTCCCAGGATCTGGAATGCTTTGCCCAATGAAACAAGACTGAACCCTTCCACCGCCTCCTTCAAAAAAGAAGTGAAAGCGATTCTCATGGCTAAATTCACGTGAATTTACTGACTTATTCCGTATTTTAACTACTAGTTCTGTTTTTGAGCTCCATATCTTAATCGTTAGTTTTTTTACCATTCTGAGTATCGTATATCTGAATCACTTATAACTATGTTTGTTATGTCTACTATTGTTTCCTACATCTGACATGTAAAGCGCTCTGATACCCGCAAGGGTCTTGTTCGCGCTATATAAAACCTTCAAAATAAAAAATAAAATAATAGATGGAAACTTATTGCTCAGCTTATCTAGATGATATTGCTACCTTTAGTTCCTCCTGGCAGGATCACCTGGTCCACCTCAGAAATGTTTTGGAGGCTCTGCAGAAAGCCGGCCTCACTATCAAGGCCACTAAGTGCCAGATAGGGCAGAGTCAGGTTGTGTACCTGGGCCACCTTGTGGGTGGAGGCCAGGTTCAGCCTTTACAGAGTAAAATCCAAACCATAATGGAATGGGTTGCTCCAACCACCCAGACACAGGTGAGAGCCTTCTTAGGCCTGACTGGGTATTATTGGAGGTTTGTAAAGGGATATGGATCTATAGTGACCCCCTTGAATGATCTGACCTCAAAGAAAATGCCAAAAAAGGTTCAGTGGACAGCTAGCTGTCAGAAGGCATTTGAAGACTTAAAGCAGGCCATGTGCACTGCCCCCATCTTACAGAGTCCAGACTACACCAAAAAGTTCATTGTCCAAACAGATGCTTCTGAGCTGGGTGTGGGAGCTGTACTGTCTCAACTGAATGAAGATGGTCAAGACCAGCCAGTAGCTTTTATTAGCAGAAGGCTGACCCCTAGAGAGAAACGTTGGTCAGCTATAGAGAGGGAGGCCTTTGCTGTGGTGTGGGCCCTGAAGAAGCTGAGGCCATACTTGTTTGGCAATCACTTTATAGTTCAGACTGACCACAAGCCCCTCCCTATGGCTTAAACAGATGAAAGGTGAAAACCCAAAACTTTTGAGGTGGTCCATTTCCTACAGGGGATGGACTATACAGTGGAACATAGGCCTGGGACCCAACATGCCAATGCAGATGGACTCTCAAGGTATTTCCACTTAGAGCACGAAGACTCAACTGGTCAAGGTTAGTTTAGTGTCCCTGCGTTTGGGGGGGTTGTGTAGGAGAGTAGGATCTGCCTCTTATGTTGCCCCCACTTTTTTCTGATGTTTACACTGGTTTCTGGCTATAGTCTGGCTGGGACCCTGCCAATCAGGGCCCCAGCCTCTCTGTTCTCTCTAACGACTTGGAGTGCACTCTAGGTGCACTAGTGATTGGATACTGTGGTACCTTATGAGTCCCTAGTATATGGTACCTTAGGTGCCAAGGGCATAGGTACTTCACAGGCCTACCTGGGGCTGAAGCATGTATTATGCCACCCCTGGGAAGCAGACTAAATCTGACACCACAGGTCTGTTACTGCAGCCTGGGTAAGGTGGTGCATGCACCTCTTACTGTGATATAGGCTACCTATATCACTACATAGATACACACATATAAACCTATAAGTCACTCCTATGGCAGGCCTTATCAATCCTGAAGGCAGAGTGCTTGGTTCCTATGTGAGAGGGTGCCCCTGCATGAGCAGAGCCCTCTGCAGCCTTCGGAGACCCTTCTCTGATGCTGTTTGTAGTGCAGCCTGACCATATACTCTTAAGCGCATTATAACCTCGTTAAATGCTAACTTTGGGATGGCTACACGGAAACATGTCGTGTTTGGTGTCAAACATCTTGGAATACTACCCCCCATCAGTTCTGGCGGTGGGGGTAGCATTCCACCCTTCTAGAGGGATAGACATGTACCTACTGTGGAGACGCGGTAGAATCCTGAAGAGCCCTGGCATCACAAAATGGATGCCACCAGTCACAGACACTGGGCTGCCCTCCTGCTGATGACCGAAACTCGCAGTGGAGGAAGCCCAACAATAGGTATCCTGTCACAGGAGGGTGTGACCACCTTCCAGACAGGGCTTAGTGTATTGGGGCTGGGTGGGTGCACTCCTAGAGTGCTTTGAAGTCCTGCACTGGGGGAGCAGAAGGCTCCTCTGTGCATATGCCAGTTCAAACCAGCTCAGGGGCTACCTGCCCCTGCTCTGGCGTGAAACTGGACAAAGGGAAGTGGGTATAGCCACCCACTCCCTGACCCTCTCATAGGTGGGGTCATAGATCTAGTCCCTCCCTTCCTTTTAGTATAAGAGGGGAACCTGTGCATTGCAAACTAGATACCCCTGGACGATGCTCTGAAGAAGAATCCTGGACCTTCGACGTTCCACTACCTCTGGAAGACTGAAGAATCTCCTTGGAGTCAAGGAGTGACTCCCCTGCTTGGCAGGCACCAAAAACTGAAACAACAGTCGCAAACTACGCCGCTCCCGCTGGAGCCCGAGGTCCCTGCAGCCCAAGACAAAGATTTCCTGACTTCCCAAAGGCCATCGTGAGTCCCCAGTGAAGCTGAGGCCAGTGGACCCTACGAGTGATGAGGAACCGCAGTCCCTGGGTACCGTGCACTATTGTCGGGTGAAACCCCTTCACGACATTCTATGAACCTGTGCTTTGGACCACGTGTGTTCCCAGCCTCTAGCAGGCATCTTTCTGAAGATCAGAGGCCTACCCCGTCCCGAGTGACCGTGAGCCTCTGTTGAAGGAATCCTCCCGAGGTGTCTTTGTGATCCCTTGCCAGCCGGCTTGTGGGTCCTCTGAAGACTTTTCTAAAGAACCAAAGGGCTCCCCTGGTTGCTCCAGGCCTGCCCTGACTTACCTTCGCTGGGTGAGTTCTCCAGACCTTGCTGGTTTGCACCATTGACTTTTTACGCTTTCCACGAGACTTGCTGCTACCAAGGCTTGTTGGCTCCAATCGGGTTGCCGACACTGTTGTCAGCTGCAAACTTTGTCAGATACACCGAATCCAGCTCTTGGTTGTTGTCAACACCTCCTGGACCTCGTGGCCGAAGAGTCAAGACACCCGTGAACAACCTGAATCTGTTGACGACGGTGGGCATTCATCTTCCTTGCCCCGGGTCACTGCCCAGTGACTTTGAACACTGTCCCCTCTGCTTTCAGGTCTTCCTTCTTCCGAATCCAGGCTTGGATTCCACCGGACACTTCTTCGGACTTCACAAGCAGCAAGTCTTCATTGGCTCCCATTGAAAACGACGCAGCGACCCAACACCAAAGGACACCTATGCACCCGGTTTCCCTGGGTGAGGTAACTCCAGCACTACGGTGCTCCTGTGGGTGTTGGCCCTAGAACGACTTACCCTGTAAGTGACTTGCTTGTAGCTACTCCCGAAGTGCCCTTAAACTCTTAATTTCCAACCGCGACTTGCCCCATTGAAGTCTACGGCGATCCGCGCCTGTGTTCACACACTGCACGCGTCCCCCGGGGGTCCTTTACTTACCTGCCTTGGGTGGTTTCGTGAGGCCCCAACACTTCTGAAGGCCCTGGGCCTTGTCCCTTTGCAAGTCGTTGTTCTTAGGTCTCTTTTTTAATATATGGTCTGGTACGCCCTAGGGCCCCAGCCATATTTGTGCTTAATTTATTGTGAAACGTTGATTTGTGCATATGTTCTCTGACTTCTAATCTCATAAAGAGATTAGTAGAGAGTTGTTTAGTAATAAATACATATATATTTGATATATATACCTGTGTGGTGTCTTTTCATTTGGTGATTCAAGAGATTGTGTGGTAAAACAAGCTGCTTTACATTCCTCCAAGACTTAGCCTGAAGGCTGCTTCCACAGCTACCACTAGGATAGCTTTCTATAAAGGTTGTCTTAAACCTACCTACCATAAGAGTCGAATTGTACTGGTGCAAGGTGTCCACTTTAACTAGTGAACAGCATATACCAGGCCAAATTCTCACATGGGGTGCAGAAAAAGGCAACAGAAGTGCAGAAAGAAGCAAAAGAGGTGCAGAAAGAGGGAAGAGAACTGCAGAAAGAGGCGAGAGAGGTGCAGAAAGACGCAAGAGAGGTGCACAAAGTGGGAAGAAGGGTTCAGAAAGAGGCAAGAGGGGTGCAGAAAGAAGCAAGAGAAGTGCAAGCAACAGAGGTGTAGAAAGTAGCAACAGAGGTGCAGAAAGAGGCAAGAGAAGTGCAGAAAGAGGCAACAGAGGTGCAGAAACAGGCAGGAGAGGTCTAGAAAGAGGGAACAGGGGTGCAGAAAGAGGCAAGAGAGGTACAGAAAGAGGGAAAGGGGTGCAGAAAGAGGCAAGAGGGGTGCAGAAAGAAGCAAGTGAGGTGCAGAAAGAGGCAAGAGAAGTGCAGAAACAGGCAAGAGGGGTGCAGAAAGAGGCAAAAGAAGTGCAGAAAGAAGCACCAGAGTTGTAGAAGGAGACAAGAGAACTGCAAAAAGAGGCAAGAGAGTTGCAGAAACTGGCAAGAGATGTGCAGAAAGAGGGAAGAGGGGCGCAGAAAGAAGCAAGAGAGGTGGGGGGAAAAGGAAAATAAATGTAGAAAGAACCAACAGAGGTGCAGAAAGAGGCAAGAGAAGTGCAAAAGGAGCAACAGAGGTGCAGAAAGAGGCAAGAGAACTGCAGAGAGAGGCAATAGGGGTATAGAAAGAAGCAAGAGAGGTGGGGAAAAAGCAAGAGAAGTGCAGAAAGAACCAACAGAGGTGCAGAAACATGCAAGAGGGGTGCAGAAAGAGCCAAGAGAAGTGCAGAAAGAGGCAAGAGAACTACAGAAAGCGGCAAGAGAGTTCCATAAACTGGCAAGAGATGTGCAGAAAGAGGTAAGAGGGGTGCTGAAAGAGGAAGGAGGGGTACAGAAAGAAGCAAGAGAGGTGGGGAAAAAAGCAAGAGAAGTGCAGAAAGAAGCAACAGAGATGCAGAAAGAGGCAAGAGATTTGCAGAGAGAGGCAACAGAAGTGCAGAAAGAGGCAAGAGATTTGCAGAAATAGACAACAGAGGTACAGAAAGAAGAGTGCTGAAAGAGTAATGTGGGGTGCAGAAAGAAGCAAGAGAGGTGCAGAAAGAAGCAAGAGAAGTGCAGAAAGAAGCAACAGAGGTGCAGAAAGAGGCAAAAGGGGTACAGAAAGAAGCAAGAGAGGTTTAGAAATAAGCAAGGGAAGTGCCGAAAGAAGCAAGCAAGTTGCTGAAGGAGGCAAAAGAAGTGCAGAAAGAGGCAAGAGAGGTGCAGAAAGATGCAAGAGAGGTGCAGAAAGAGGGAAGAGTGGTGCAGAAACAGGCAAGAGGGGTGCAGAAAGAAGCAACAGAGGTGCACAAAGATGCAAGAGAGGTGCAGAAAGAAGGGAGGTGCAGAAAGCAGATGCGATTGCAGAAAGAGGCAAGAGAAGTGCAGAAAGAGGAAGAAAGATTCAGAAAGAAGCAAGTGAAATGCACAAAGAGGCAAGAGAGGCGCAGAAAGAAGCAAGAGTGGTTTGCGCACCATTAGTACCAATATAACACCCACATTTAGCAATAAGTAACAGGTGACCATTCCAGCTTTGCAAATGGCCTTCAACCACGCTGTACCACTTGTTGCTGCATTTTTAGTAAAGTTTGAGCTGTTTGAGCTAGAAACGAGTTTTTTTTGTTCAAATCTGCAGATTATGTGGCAGATGATCGATTATGTGGCAAAATGCAGAATATAATTATTCAAAAATTGCTGCAGCCGAACAGTCGCATAATTCCAATGGCCCTGCTCATACCTCTGACTAGGTCCAGAAGTGCTCCTCAGGAGTTCATTCTTTTTTTGTGTCTCATTGAGCTTATAGTTTAGCTTCTATGGAAATGAGGAAGACTAAACCTGAGGTTAGCACTCCACAACACAGACTACCATACCACATAATTACTCTCTATAAGACATAATCCCACTCTACATAATTTCTATACACTAAATACCACATACTTTCTATCCACATAATTTCACTACACAACATACCACATAATTCCATTACACACAACGTACATCCACTCCACTCCTAGAAACATTAGTAACAAACTTTTACATTTACAACACCAATAGCTCTACTCTCACAAATGCCAGACCTATTGCATTGCAATTGCTTCTTTACCTAGTAGTTGCGTTTCCAGAGTGGCGGAGACAGGGGGCTGGGCCTCCAACCAGTGCTCAGGATTTCTGCTGCGTAGGACTTACAGGAGGTACCAGGATGCCTTCTTGGCCCCCAAAGTCCCTTAGGAGTAAAGTGGACTTCATCCCCCAACTGGTAGTGTGCGAAGAGGCGTGTTTACAGAGTGGTGGACAAATGGGGGCATGGCCTCCGAAGATCTGTTAGCAATCTCGCTGTGTGTGGCTTACTGGAGGTAACAGATGGGGTAGTTGGCCACCAAGAAAATTCTCGGGGGCCAACTATACCTCCTACTACCTCCACTAAGTCTCACACAGCAGGATTGCTAAGTTCTGATAGCAGGCCATGCCCCCTTTGCCCAACACTCTGCAAACACGCTTCCTGGCATGCTCTGGGTTGGGGGATGAAGTCCCCTTGGGGGTCCCTGGGGACCAACTAGCACTCCTGTTACCTCCAGTAAGCCCCACACAGTGGGATTGCTGAGAGGTGGTCGCAGGCCGTGCCACCTTTCTCCACCATTCTGCAAACGCGCCTCCTGGCATGCTTTGGGTTGGGGATGAAATCCCCTTGCCTCTTGAGGGTCCCTGGGGGCCAACTAGCCATCCTGTTACCTCCAGTAAGCCCCATGTGAGAAGTTGGCCTGGCATATGCTGTCCACTAATTATAGTGGGCACCTTGCACCAGTCCAAACAACCCCTTATTGGAGGTAGGTTATAGACAACCTTTATTGAAAGCTATCCTAGTGGTAGCTATGGAGAGCAGCCTTCAGGCTAAGTCTTGAAGGAATGTAAAGCTGCTTGTTTTACCAGTCTATAATCTCTTGAGTGACCAAATGAAAGAGGACCACACCAGGTATATATTCAAAATATATGTATTTATTGCTAAACACACCCCTCTAATCTCTTTATGAGGCTAGAGTTCGAAGTACATAAGTTATAAGTTAGTTATCTACAGTAATAGCACAAATACACGTTTGAGCCCTAGGGGCGTACCAAACCATATACCAATAAAGTGGTATAAGAACCACGACTGAGCTAGACACAGGGCCTAGAGCCTGTAGAAGTGCTTGGACCACAAGTAACCACCCAAGGTAGTGACACAGGGGACCCACGGGGGACGCTTGCAGTGTGAGAACACAGCCGCGAATCGCCGTTGACTTCTATGGGAAAAGTCGCGGTTGGAAGTTTAAAGAAAAGGGACACTTAGAGGAGGACTTGAAGCAAACCCTTTTAGAACTAGGCTGTTCTAGTGTCAATGCCCACGGGAGCACCAGAGTACTCGAGTTACCTCACCCAGGGGAGCTGGGTGCATAGGTGTCTTTCGGGGTCGGGTTTCGTCGTCGTTTTCAATGGCGATCTGCGGCAAAGTGCTGCTGGCGGCCAAGTCGAAAGTGTTCGGGTGGATCCAAAGGTGGATCTAAGATCTGAAGAACCTGAAAGCAGAGGGGACAGAGTCTGGGTCACTAGCCAGTGACCAGGAAGGCGATGAGCAGATGCCCACCGATGTTGAGTGCTTCAGGTAGGTTGACGGTCGTCTTGACTCTTCAGCCACGAGGTCCAGGAGGCATTGACGATGACCAGGAGCTGGATTCGAGCTGGCGCACGAAGTCTGTCGATTGCAGGGGTGTCGGCGACCGGATTGGACCCAACAAGCCTTGGCAACGGCAAGTCTCGTGGAAATAAAAGAAGGACGATGGTGCAGACCAGCAAGGTCTGTGGGACTCACCCAGCAAGGGTAAGTCAGGGCACACCTGGAGCAACCAGGGCGCCCAAGCAGAAGAAGATTGGCCTTCGGGAGGGCCTACTAGCCAACAGACTAGCGACCGCAAAGGAGCCTCGAGTGGACACACTTGGAGCTGGCTCACAGGACACTCGTGGAGTGGAGGCCAGTGATCTTCAGTGCAGTCGGTGCTGGAGGCTGGGGCTACTAGGAGCCCAAAGCACAACTTTGTGGGAGACCCAGAAGAGGATGCACTTGCAAATGCGATCGGTGTCCAGGGGTCACAGTTCCCCATTACCCATGACAGCTACGGGCCTCAGCTTTGTTGGGGACTCAGGGCAGCCTCGGGAAAGTCTGGAAATCTACCTCTGGTGATGCAAAGACTTCGGCGTCCGGCGGGAGCTTCAGCAATGCCGACCGGACAATTGCTTCTTTGGTGCCTGCCAAGCAGGGGAGTCACTCCAAGGGAGATTCTTCAGTCCTCTAATCTTGAAGTAGACCGTCGAAGGTCCAGGATTCTGTGTCAGAGTTTCGTCCAGGTAAATCTAAAGTCCTAAGGACTGGGGTCCCATACTTATACCAAGTTAGGGGGTTGGACATACTCTGGGGACCCACCTATGGGAGGGTCAGGGCAGAGGGGTGGTTACACCCCTTTCCCTTTGTCCAGTTTCGCACCAGAGCAGGGGCTGGAAGCCCCTGAGCCGGTTTGAACTGGGTATGCACAGGGACACCAAAAGTGCCCCCAGTGCAGGACTTCAAAGCACCAGAGAGTGCTCCCGCCCAGCCCCAATACACACTATCCTGTCTGGGGAGGTGGTTACAGCTCCCTGGGACAGGAAACCTATTGTCCAGGCCTCCCTGCCGGAGTTTCGGTCAGCAGCAGGAGGCCAGACTCGTGCTCTGTGGCAGCGGCATCCATTTTGTGATGCCAGGGCTTGGAAAGAAGTTACCGGGCAGGCCGGTGTGTACATGTTTCTCCCTCTAGAAGGGTGGAATGCTACCCCCGCCGCCAGAACTGGTGGGGGGGTAGTATTCCAAGATGTTTGACACCTAACACGACATGTTTCCGTGCAGCCATCCCAAAGTTAGCATTTAACGCGAGGTTATAATGCGCTTAAGAGTATATGGTCAGGCTGCACTACAAACAGCATCAGAGAAGGGTCTCCGAATGTTGCAGAGGGCCCTGCTCATGCAGAGGCACCCTCTCACATAGGAACCACGCACTCTGCCTCCAGGATTGATAAGGCCTGCCATAGGAGTGACTTATAGGTTTATATGTGTGTATGTATGTAGTGATATAGGTAGCCTATATCACAGTAAGGGTGCATGCACCACCTTACCCAGGCTGCAGTAGCAGACCTGTGGTGTCATTTTGGTTGGCCTTCCAGGGTGGCACAATACATGCTGCAGCCCCTGGTAGGCCTCTGAGGTACCTATGCCCTGGGTACATAGTATACCATATACTAGGGACTTATAAGGGCACTCCAGATTCCAATCAGAGATGTGCCTAAGGCACATGGAAACCATTTTAGAGAGGAAGCAGCTAGGCTGGGGTTCTGATTAGCAGGGCCCCAGCCAGACTAGAGTCGAAAAACAGTGAAGCATCAGCAAAAAGTGGGGGTACCCATGTGAAGCAGATCCTACTCTCCTACACCCCACACAGCTTGATTGCTGAGAGGTAGTCAGAGGCCACGCCCCCTTTTTACACCACTCTGCAATTGCACCTCCTGGCGCACTTCTGCTTGGGCAATGAAGTCCACTTTAGTCCTGAAGCCCTCAGGATGCAAGGGGAACTCATCGCTTCATCAGCAGTGCGCCTAGAGGCACGTTTGCAGACTGGTGGGAAAAGGGGCATGGCCTCCAACCACCTCTCAGAAATACCACTGTGTGGGGCTAACTGGAGGTAAGAGCTGGGTTAGTTGGCCCCTAAGGACCATCAGTTGGGAAGGGGACTTTATGCCCCAACCTAGAATGTGCCAGGAGATGCATTTTCTGAGTAGTGGTGAAAGGGGGCAGGACTTCCTGCAAGTTGTGGGGCTTCCTTTTTATTTATTTTTATTTTAGGAAGGGGGCTGTGTGGCCCCCCTTCCCCTGACCTTGGGCCCCAGGGACCCACCCTCCGGGGCCAGACCCACTTTTCATTTTTTTTAAAGAAAAATTCAAAGGGAGGGGGCGCAGGCCCTCCTCCCGAGGCCGATTCTGGCCCCGGGGAGCCCATCCCCTGGGGCTAGGCCTTTGCTTATTTCATTTTTTTAAAGGGGAGGGGCCATGCAGCCCTCCTCCCCAGGCTATTTTCGGCCCCGGGGACCCCATCCCCCGGGTCTTGGCCATTTAAAAAAAGATATATATTTATTTCTTTTTCAGGGAGGGGGACTGCGTGGCCCCCCTCTCCTGGCCGATTGCGGCCTCGGAAACCCCATCCCCCTGGGCTTGGCCTTTTAAAAAAAAACAATTCAGGGAGGGGGGCAGAGTGGCCCCCCTCCCGGGCCATTTTTGGCCCTGGGCCCCCATTCCCCGGGGCATGGCCATCTTTAAAGGGACTGCGGTGGGGGCCTTCAGGCCCCCATGGTCCCGGGCAGCTCCCACCTCCTGCGGGGGGCGGCATTGCTTTTTACCCCCAGGGAGCTGATAACATTCTGCTAGGGCACAGGTACCCACTAATCTGGTAGCAAGCGAGTTCCACAGGAGCGAAGAGAATCTCCCCACACTCCCAAAAAACAGCCTCCAAACGAGAGGTGATTGCTTCTCAATTAGGAACACTGCCTAGAGGGAGAGAAGGGAAAGAGTTGACCACCGTCTACTTCACTCTTCCCTTGTAGATAGAACAGGCCACTCTCAGAAGGAATGCAGGGGCAGCGAAAACTGAAAAAGTATTTGAGGAGGCAATCAATTGTCTGTCTGCATGATCATGACAACCCAAAAATACCCACTCACAGTGCATGCCAGATATAAGGAGACTCCTCTTACCAAATAATTTCTCCCAAGAGGCTCTGTATAAAATGTGTAGAGTTAATAACACTCTACCTCCAAGGCCGGTAAATACTTCTTTACCGGTAAGTAAATTAAGGTCCAGTAATCAAAATCAGGATACCAAATAAAGGAAAAGTAGTTTAAGCTTCAAATGACCAAAGGCAGGATTGCTTCAGCAGGACTTTGAGACCGGGGATGAATGAATTAAGATGAGAAGGGAACAGGGTAAATAGAAATGAAATTGTGATAAGGGACTAAGCTGCATGGGAAAGGACAGTGGGATTGGGCACTGGTTAATAAAAAAAAATGCCTCCAGTAAAATGAAATACACGCACGTGGGAAGCGCGCGTCAATAAGCAGTCTCGTGGAAAATGGAGGCGGGCTACAAAGAAACAATATCAACGAAAACCGACAAAAAATGGCAGGCGTCGGGCTGAATACATGTTTCTTTAAAATAAGCCTTCGGCGTATATCAGCAAAGGAAAAATAACACGCGCCTCGGTGGAAACAAAGTAACAAACTTCCAGCGGGAGACTCGGCGCGTTCAAAGAAATACAAAGTTGCTGATCCGCCGCCGAGCGAGAAAGGAAGCTCGCGGTAATGGAAACTGACTCAAAGACAGTCCCGAGTCAAGGTAGGAAAGGTCCTTCGAGTTAGCTCAGGGAAAAGGAGTCAGTCACGGGGAGCCAGAAATCAAGGGACTCGATGGGTGCTGGAGAGACCGGGAAAAGCTGACAGCCAGGAAATGATCTCAGAGAAAGAAGGGGGCGTGGAAACCGATACAGACAGGAAGCCAAGCGCTGTCTCTGTCTCCTGACGATGGGATAAGCAAGTAAGGGAACGTGTCCAAATGCAGCTTCTGCCCTCAAGGTATAAGGGAGTCTCTTTAAAGAGGGATGTTTCTCCATATCTGATATGCACTGTGACACTATAGTATAGTCAGTGGTACAGAACACGTGGCTTGGGTCCTGACATATGCAGCTCCTTGGGGGTAAAAAACAAAGTGTACTCTTTTTGAACAAGCGAGAGCAAAGTGCTCTCGCTTGTTCAAAGAGAGTACACTGTTTGCTATGAAAGGGCGGGAGCACTGCTCCCGCCCTCCCATAGCAAACTGTAATGTCCCGGGGGTGGGCACCTCGGGACATTGCTGGAGCTGGCCCTGGGGGGGTAGCGGTCCCCAGGGCCATGGAAGGCTCCTGGAGGGGGGCCGCTCGGCCTCCCTCCCAACTGTTTCAAAGCCCTGGGGAGGTGGGTGTCCCTGGGGGCAGTGTGGGGAGGGGCAGGAGCCCCCCCACACTTCCTCATTTTAATTGAAGCCGTGGGGAGGTGGTGGTCCCCGGGGCTTGGGGAGGCCCTCGGGCCCCCTTGCCCATAATAAAGCTAATGCCCCGGGGAGCTGGCGGTCCCTGGGGCAGTGTGGGGGCCACGTGCCCCCTGCACATTATTAACCATGCCCGGGGAGGTGGTGGCCCCGGGGCTGTGGGGCCCCCACGGCCCCCGCAACATAAATAAGGATTGCCCCCGAGAACTGGCTCACCCGGGGGCTTAAAAAAAGCGAAGCGTAGGAGACCGCGCTTCGTTATTTTTTCTTTTTCCGGCAAGATTCGCGCACTGTACGCGAATCCCTATGAATTAAAAAAAAATGCTTCTTTTGGCCCCCGAGGTCCCTGTGGGACCCCCTGAGCAGGCCTAGGGGGTCAGGGGGTTTCTACCCTGCCCCCTTTTCTTGTTTTTTAATCTTTTTTATTGTGACTCAGTTCAACCGAGTCACAAGATGGCTGCCAACACTTCCTAGTTTGAAGTGTTGGCAGCCAATCAGAATCAAGCTCGTGCTCGGGAGGGTTTGCGGATCCACCGCGGTCACCAGAATTTTTTTATATGTATGTTTTTCTCAGAAACTACTGAATGGATTTACACCATTTAAAAAAAAGGTCGCTTTCTGAACCAAGACCTACATTTTTGTCAATTTTGGTGTAATTCCATTCAGCAGTTCGGGCTGTAGCCTTGTCTAAAGTTTCCTATGGAAATTAACATGGAGAAAATACATTTTGGGATCCCCTTTTTTCTCGGGCCCGCGCTTGATGAATCACCTCGAAACTTTCAATACAGGAGCTGACCTTAGTCATTAGTTTTGAAACTTTCACGAAGATTCGTCAAACGGCACCAAAGATATTGGCAAAACAAAAAACACTTTTTGAATAGAAACAAGGTCCTATCTATAACTACCTACTGGCGACCGCGTAGGTAATAACCATATATATATTAATGTATATGTGCTTTTATTTTTGCAAATAAGTATAATAGTTATATTTATTTTAAAATTAATTAAATATCTATTTTTGTATTTTACTGTTATTTTTTAATATATTTAATGTTTACTATTTATATCTATATATATTTTAAAATACAATATTTTCAACGACAATATTAGTGACAACAATATTTGTTTCCGATATTTTAGTTATTTACATTATAACTGTAGGATGACAGTATTTTTGACATCGATATTAATGTCATGATATTTTTGTAGTACGAAATTTCCAGTTTCGATATTTTGTCACTGAATCATCTTTAAGAGGGCTCGATGGTACAGGACCATCCTGGCTGGTGTCCCTGTGGTGTGTGCAGATGGTGATGGCTTGTGCTCTAGTGGGGGGTCTCCAGGGGAGGACCAGGCTATAATTCCATCCTCAGTGAACTGGATAGACATCCTGAGTTTGGACAACAGGTCCTGTCATAATATATTGGTTAGGGAGGATGGATAGTACAATAACTGTTCAATGATCTTATTTCCTCCTATTTCCACCTCAAGGGGTTCTGTGAGGGGACCTCAGCCACAGATTCCCTGTTTTTCAGCAGTGGTCTTTGATATGCGGGCTGCCCCTTTCTGTAAGCAGGACCTTGCTGCCTCTGTATCCAACAGGAGGTGGTATGGTGTCTTGCTTAGGAACATCATGACCACGGGGTCCTCCTCATGGCTGCCTGGGGCTGCCAGTGGACTGAGCGTGTTCTTACGTATGTTGGTGGGCTTTGGCGTGCTCTCCCTGTCAACCCCTGGGTGGACACCCTACCCTATGCTTCCGCCCTCGCTATCGGATTCAGAGGAACTGGAGCCTTTACTCCCTGCTGTTGCTAGTTCTTTGGTCGTGTATGTTGTGTGTTGAGACCACCCTGTGGTTGGACCACATTCTTAATAGGGCCATTCGCATATATCTCTCTTGGCCCATATGTCTGGCCTGGATGTAAGTTTTGGTGACTCCTATGATGTTGGTATCAATTGTTCCCCCCTTAGGCCAGGAAAATGCATGGGCTTTGGTATGGCTGTGCCACTCATGGCAGTGTTTCTCTAGTCTCCAATAACCCTGGGTGGTAAAATCCGCTCCACTCGCGAAGTTTGCGGATTTTTGGCAACTCCACGTTCCGCGTAGAACGCGGAGTCACCGAAAACTTTGCGATACGCGGTGTAGAGGAGTTTTTCCCTTGTTCGCGCTTTCAAAATGCGTTTTTGCGTGCACAGTAGCGACTTACCGGGATCCCTGTGTTCGCCGACGAGTTTTCCTATCCGTTCGCGTGAGGCACGAGATTTTGGTAGCCGGCTGCGCGATCCCGCGCGAGTGTGCGATCGCGAACACGTCATTCGGATGTGCCATCGGACATCCGCGTTCGTGAACAGTAAATACACATCGCGAATGGGCAGGACAAGTGAAAAACAAGATGGCCGCGCCCATTGGCGACCGAATGGGCAAGTTCGTGAGATATTTCCCCCCGAGCAAGCAAACAGCGTCCCGAACACGCAATACACGTTCCCGAACAGGAAAAACGCATCGCGAACTGGTGGAACAAGCAACTCAGCATGCTCGCGGAATTCTGCGTAGCTCGCAGAGTTTTTTTACCACTTCGCGGAACTCAACGTAGTGCAACTACGCGAACTCCACCCAGGCTTAGTCTCCAAGCGTGGGTGGGGAACACTGCTTGCATGTGGCTTAAAGGCCTGGGCGAAGTGACCCAAAAACTCTGCCATGCTACTCGGAGTTCCGCAATCGACGGAGTGCATTTGGTTATGCCGTTCACATTGATTTGCAGTGCCAGGTGTTTATCTCACTCTGTAAAATCAGTGCGAATGGTACCATGAGCAGCGCAAGAGGGCGCTGCTTCTTTTCTTGCCACTCGAGTAGATTTTCTACCCAAGCGGCTGCTTTCTCAACAAGAACGGAATGTCTCTCAATGCGAGTGCTTGCCAACCATGCACGACCACCCACTTTGAAAAATCTGAACACCCGCGTTGAGAAATCTCGCCAAGAGGTGGATTTTCCTTGCTCGCCAACTTGATGTTGGCAAGAGCAAGGAAAAAACGCTGCTTCGCGCAGCAGAGTTTTTGAGTACTCCACATGCTCTGCCGAGTGTAGAAAACTCCCCAAACTCCGCGGACGGAGCAGAGTTCACCGCCCAGGCCTATGGATTAGTGGAGTTTCCATGACGGATTGGGGATCTTGTTTTAATGATTTTGCAAATTTGGATTGTCTTGAGAGACTTTCAATAATTACAAATTCTACTCTAATTTTTGGGGAATAGTGTACACAAGGTGGTACTGAAAACAATCTACTGGTTACAAAACAGAGAAGGAGCTGTGCACCCACAAATATAATCAGTAAATCTTCAAGTATATTCTTTAGAAAAAAGTCCTTTTTATTTCCATTCACTTAAAAAAAAATATATATATATAGTCCAGCAACCAGAACATACAGCCAACGCATTTCGTTCAGTGAATGGCAGGACGCTACAGGAGTGCTGCGATATGGATTCAGGTATTGGTAGCGGCATACCAGTGCCCTCTTGCTTGCATTGAATCTTATTTGTTGGACCTATGGAATGTTAGCACAAAATGCTATGGATAGTTGGGGACTAAGAAATCTTATGCGATCGGATACATAATACTAAAATTAACTGAACGAATATTTACCATCCTAGAATGAAGATTATAAAAGCCCTGATAAAGTTCAATGTATACTGAACGAAACGCGTTGGCTGTATGTTCTGGTTGCTGGACCATATAATTTTTTAAAAAAAGTGAATGGAAATAATAAGGACCCTGTTTCTGAAGAATACACTTAAAGATGTATTGATTATCCTTCTGTGATGCACCTCTCAGTCTCTGTTTTGAATCTTGCACTGCCATGCAATAATATCACACAATGGCTGATATTGGAGTGTACATGCACCAACCCATCATTTTTTGGAACTAAGGGTTAAGTGCAGTTTAGAAGTTCGCCGTTGGTGTTGTTACTTGATTTTTGTCTACAATCTACTGGATATCAGCTCTTAATAAAAATTAATGCATTGAAAAAAGGAAATTTAACACTAAATGAAAGACGAATGCAATGAAATAGTAACAACCTGAAACAGAAAGCAATTGTTAGTTCAGAGCAGTACGAGTTGATTTGTAGCAGTAAACTAGCAATCATGAACTTTTGATTTGAAAAAAATGGGTATTATTTCATAAAGCATAGACTCACTAGCATGACATAACATTTAACCCCTTCGCTGCTAGGCCTTTTCCCCCCTGTGCTAAGCCTTTTTATGGCTATTTGGGGTAGTTCGCACTTAGGCCCCTGTAACTTTTTGACCACATAAGGTATCCATGCCAAATTTGCATCCTTTTCTTCCAACATCATGGAGATTTTAAAGGTGCCCAGGCTTTGTTGATACCCCCAGGGGAGACCCAGAAATTAGCCAAAACACAGCTAAATTATTTTTTTTTAAATGGGAAAAAACTGTTGCAGAAGAAAGCGTCTGTTTTTTCCTATGCAAGTGGTATCAACAAAGGGTTTGTGGTGCTGAAATCACCATCTTCCCAGCTTTCAGGGTCAGAAAACCCAAATTTTTTAGACAGTTTTGCCATTTTACTGGGACATAGACTATTTCTGCTATTTTTTTAGCTTTCAACCTTCTTCCAGTTAGTTGTAGAAATGGGTATGAAAGCAATAATGGATCCTGAAAAGCTATACATTTCAGAAAAGTAGACAAAATTCTGAGTTCAGCCAGGGGTCATGTTTGTAGATCCTTCAAGGTTTTTTTTTATAGACACTAACAGCTGAAAATAGGAAAAATTGAAAATGAGTTGAAAAAAACAGCCATTTGTGCCTACGTTTTCACCTGTAACTTCTTCTAAGTATGACAGATATTTAAAATCAATATACCGTTATATCTGCTGGACCTTTCTGGTTTTGGAGCTATATAGGACTTGTAGGTTCACCAAGAACCCGAGGAACCCAGAGCCAATAACTGAGCAGTGTCTTGTAATTGTTTTTTATTGTGTACCGGGTATATAGCAATTCATTTGGGAAAATAAAAACAGTGAAAAATCGGTATGAAAGACACCTATGTATTTCTGAAATGGGAACAAAATATAGTTTAGAAACAGTAAAATTGTGGGTACCCATACTAGCATGTGAATTATAAGACATTTTTCAAAGTGACTTCTTTTACACATTGTCTTATATTTGGAAGGCAGAAATACATCAAAAGTCAATAGGTAATAACAGCTGCTCTACAATTCTGTGTTCCCCTAAGTCTCCCGATAAAAATTAAACCTCACTTGTGTGGGTAGGCCTAGTGCTTGTGACAAGAAACGGCCCAAAACGCAACGTGGACACACCACATTTTTAAAGTGATAACTGACCTTTTTTGAAAAGTGCCTAGCTGTAGATTTTGAACCCTAGCTCTGCCGGCACCTAGGGAAATCTAGCAAACCTAAACATTTTTGAAAACTAGACGCCCAGGGGAATACAGGATGGGGTGATTTGTGTGGCTCGCACCAGGCTCTATTACCCAGAATCCCTTCTAAACCTCAAACTTTGTAAAAAAAAAAAAACATTTTCCTCACATTTCTGTGATGGAAAGTTCTGGAATCTGCATGGATCCATAAAATTCCACCCACCCCACATTCCCCAAAGTCGTCCGATAAAAATTATACTTCACTTGTGTGGGTAGGCCTAGTGCCCGCAACAGGAAACAGCCGAAAACACAACGTAGACACACCGCATTTTTACAGTAAAACCTGACCCTTTCTTGGCAAGGTGCCTTGCTGTAGATTTTGAACTCTACCTCTGCCGGCACCCAGGGAAACCTAGCAAAACTATACATTTTTAAAAACTATATACCCAGGGGAATCCAGGATGGGGGGACTTGTGTGGCTCTCACCAGATTCTGTTACCCAGAATCCCTTGCAAACCTCAAACTTTGTAATAAAAAACCACATTTTCCTCACATTTCTGTGATGGAAAGTTCTGAAATCTGTGTGGATCCACAAAATTCCACCCACCCCACATTCCCCAAAGTCTTCCAATAAAAATGGTGCCTTACTTGTGTGGGTAGGCCTTGTGCCAGTGACAGGAAATGGCACAAAACGCAACGTGGACACATCACCTTTTTGCAGTGAAAAATGACACTTTTTTTGCAATGTGCCTAGCTGTGGATTTTGAACCCTAGCTCAGCTGACACCTACAGAAACCTAGCAAACCTATACATTTCTTGAAAACTATACACCCAGGAGAATCCAGGATGGGGTGACTTGTGTGGCTCTCACCAGGTTCTGGTACCCAGAATCCCTTGCAAACCTCAAACTTTGTAAAAAAAAGAAATTTTCCTCACATTTATGTGATGGAAAGTTCTGGAATCTGTGTGGATCCATAAAAATCCACCCACCCAGCATTCCCCAAAGTCGTCCGATAAAAATGATACTTCACTTGTGTGGGTAGGCCTAGTGCCCGCAACAGGAAACGGCCCAAAACGCGACGTAGACACACCACATTTTTACAGTGAAACCTGACCCTTTCTTGGCAAAGTGCCTAGACGTTGAATTCGAACCCTAGCTCTGCCGGCACCTAGGGAAATCTAGCAAACCTAAACATTTTTGAAAACTAGACGCCCAGGGGAATACAGGATGGGGTGATTTGTGTGGCTCGCACCAGGCTCTATTACCCAGAATCCCTTCTAAACCTCAAACTTTGTAAAAATAAAACACATTTTCCTCACATTTCTGTGATGGAAAGTTTAGGAATCTGCATGGATCCATAAAATTCCACCCACCCCACATTCCCAAAAGTCGTCCGATAAAAATTATACTTCACTTGTGTGGGTAGGCCTAGTGCCCGCAACAGGAAACGGCCCAAAACACGTGGACACACCGCATTTTTACAGTATATCCTGACCCTTTCTTGGCAAAGTGCCTTGCTGTAGATTTTGAACCCTACCTCTGCCGGCACCCAGGGAAACCTAGCAAACCTATACATTTTTAAAAACTAGATACCCAGGGGAATCCAGGATTGGGGTACTTGTGTGGCTCTCACCAGATTCTGTTACACAGAATCCCTTGCAGACCTCAAACTTTGTAATAAAAAAACAAATTTTCCTCACATTTCTGTGATGGAAAGTTCTGAAATCTGTGTGGATCCACAAAATTCCACCCATGGCACATTCCCCAAAGTCTTCCAATAAAAATGGTGCCTTACTTGTGTGGGTAGGCCTAGTGCCCATGACAGGAAATGGCACAAAACGCAACATGGACACATCACCTTTTTGCAATGAAAAATGACAATTTTTTTGCAATGTGCCTAGCTGTGGATGTTGAACCCTAGCTCAGCTGGCACCTACAGAAACCTAGCAACCCTATACATTTCTTGAAAACTGGACACCCAGGGGAATCCAGGATGTGGTGACTTGTGTGGCTCTCACCAGGTTCTGGTACCCAGAATCCCTTGCAAACATCAAACTTTGTAAAAAAAGACATTTTCCTCAAATTTCTGTGATGGAAAGTTCTGGAATCTATGTGGATCCATAAAAATCCACCCACCCCGCATTCCCCAAAGTCTTCCGATAAAAATGATACTTCACTTGTGTGGGTAGGCCTAGTGCCTGCAACAGGAAACAGCCCAAAACGCGACGTAGACACACCACATTTTTACAGTGAAACCTGACCCTTTCTTGGCAAAGTGCCTAGATGTTGATTTTGAACCCTAGCACTGCCGGCACCTAGGGAAACCTAGCAAACCTGTGCATTTTTTAAAACTAGACACCCAGGGGAATCCAGGATGGGGTGACTTGTGTGGCTCTCACCAGGTTCTGTTACCCAGAATCCTTTGCAAACCTCAAACTTTGTTAAAAAAACCCATTTTCCTCACATTTCTGTGATGGAAAGTTCTGGAATCGGCGTGGATCCACAAAATTCCACCCACCCCGCATTCCCCAAAGTCTTCCGATAAAAATGGTACCTCACTTGTGTAGGTAGGCCTAGTGCCCGCAACAGGAAAGGGCCCAAAATGAAACATGGACACACCACATTTTTACAGTGAAAACAGACCCCTTTTTTCAAAGTGCCTAGCTGTAGGTTTTGTACCCTAGCTTTGCCGGAACCCTGGGAAGCCAAGCAAGCCTAAACATTTTTTAAAACTAGAAACCCAGGAAAATCCAGGATGGGGTGACTTGTGTGGTTCTCACCAGGTTCTGTTACCCAGAATCCCTTGTAAACCTCAAACATTGCTGAAAAAAACACATTTACACCACATTTCTGTGATGGAAAGTTCTGGAATCTGCATTGGTCCACAAACTTCCACTCACCCTGCATTCTCCAAACTCTCCTGATAAAAATGGTACCTCACTCGTGTGGGTGGGTCAAGTACCCACTACAGGCAAGGGCCCAAAATGTATTGTGGAGAAATCAAAATTACCTATCACAATACAACCTGGGTTTGCAAGGAGGGGCAGCTTGGTTTTTCTCTCCAAGCTCAGCGGAAATCTGGGGAACTGACCAAACCCACACATTTCTGAAAACTAGACACCCTGGGGAGTCCAGTGAGGTATGGCTTGCGTGGATCCCCCAATGTTTCCCTACCCAGAATCCCCTGCAAACCTCAAATTTAGCTGAAACAAATCACATTTTCCTCACTTTTCTGTGTGGGAAAGTTGTGGAATCACCGGGCTAACACAAATTTCCTACAACCTAGCATTCCCCCAGGTCTCCCAATAAAAATGGTACCTCATTTGTGTGGGTAGGCATAGTGGCTGCAACAGGAAATGGCCCAAATCGTACTGCGGAGACTTCAAAATTACCTATCATAAAACTACCTGGTTTTGCAGGGGGGGACCTGGTTGTTTGGCCCCAGGCTCGCAGCCATCAAGGAAAACCTACCAAATCCACACATTTCTGAAAACTAGACACCCTGGGGAATCCAGTGAGGTATGGTAGGACATTTGTGCCGGCATTGTGATCCCACACAAAAATGTGTGGAAAAAGTGATTTTTTCAGCTAAATTTGAGGTTTGCAGGGGATTCTGGGTAGGGAAATGTTGGGGGATCCACGCAAGCCATACCTCACTGGACTCCCCAGGGTGTCTAGTTTTCTGAAATGTGAGGTTTGCTAGGTTTCCCTAGATGGCCGCTGAGCCCGGGCCAAAAACCCAGGTGCCCCCCGCAAAGCCAGGTCAGTTTATGATAGGTAATTTTGAAGTCTCCACAATACGTTTAGGGCCCTTGCCTGTTGCGGGTACTTGACCCACCCACACAAGTGAGTTACCATTTTTATCAGGAGACTTGGGGGAATGCAGGGTGGTGGGAAATTTGTGTCCGCCCGGTGATCCTACAACTTTCCCACACAAAAATGTGAGAATATGTTTATTTTTTCTGTAAAATTTGAGGTTTGCAGGGGATTCTTGGTAGGGAAACGTTGGGGGATCCAAACAAGCCATACCTCCCTGGACTCCCAGGGTCTCTAGTTTTCAGAAATGTCTGGGATTGGTAGGTTTCCCTAGATGGCCGCTGAGCGTCGGGCCAAAAACCCATGTGCTCCCCCTTGCAAAACCAGATCGTTTTGTGATAGATAATTTTGATGTCTCCACAATACGTTTTGGGTCCTTGCCTGTCGTGGGTACTTGACCCACCCACACGAGTGAGATCCCATTCTTATTGGGAGACTTTGGAGAATGCGGGGTGGCTGGAAGTTTGTGGGCTCATGCAGATTCCAGAACTTTCCATTACAGAAATGTGGGGGAAAAATTTTTTTTTTATAAACTTTGAGGTTTGCAAGGGATTATGGGTAACAGAACCTGGTGTGAGCCACACAAGTCACCCCATCCTGGATTCCCCTGGGTGTCTAGTTTTCCAAAATGTATAGGGTTGCTTGGTTTCCCTAGGTGCCGGCAGAGCTAGGGTTCAAAATGTACAGCTAGGCGCTTTGCAAAAAAATGGTCAGTTTTCACTGTAAAAATGTGGTGTGTCCACGTTGCGTTTTGGGCCATTTTCTATCGTGGGTAGTAGGCCTGCCCAAACAAGTGAGGTACCATTTTTATCAGGAGACTTTGGGGAATCCTGGATGGGTGGAGGTTTGTGGATCTGCGCAGATTCCAGAACTTTCCATCACAGAAATGTGAGGAATTGGTTTTTTTTTCAAAGTTTTAGGTTTGCAAGGGATTCTGGGTAACAGAACCTAGTGAGAGCCACACAAGTCACCACATCTTTAATTCCCCTGGGTGTCTAGTATTAAAAAATGTATAGGTTTGCCAGGTTTCCTTGGGTGCCGGCTGCGCTAGGACCCAAAATCCGCAGGTAGGCACATTCCGAAAAAAGTCAGTGCCTAGTGGGTTTTCTGCCGCCCTGGGGATGGGGGAATCGGGGGCTTCTGCCTCAATATGCCCCCAAGGGGAGCAGAAAGAGCATGGCTATTTTTTGGGGGGGTGAGGGCAATGTGATGTCCATTCTGGGCAGCCCCCAACCCTACGTATAAAAAAGCCAGCATAATTGCAGGCGCTTAGTGGGCTCTCTGCCCCCTGGGGGCAGATCAGGGGCTACTGCCCCCATATGCCTCCCTGGGGGGCAGAAAGACTGTGGCATCTTTTTTTGGGGGGCATTGGCATACCCATTCTGGGCAGCCCCCGCCCCTGAATTTTGAAAATAATGTGTCCCTGGTGTCTAGTGGGCTTCCTGCCTCCCAGGGGAGTAGATCAAGGGCTACTGCCCCCATCTGCCTCCTGGTGGGGCAGAAAGACTGTGGAATTTGTTTGGGGGGGATTGAGGGCATTGGCATGCCCATTTTGGGCAGCCCCCACCCCAAGGTATATAAAAAAAATCCCTGGTGCCTAGTAGGCTTTCTGACCCCCGGGTGGCAGATCAGGGGCTACTGCCTCCATCTGCCTCTTGGGGAGGGCAGAAAATCTTTTGCCTTCTTTTGGGGGTATGGTGGGGGCATTGGCATGCCCATTCTGGGCAGCTTCCACCCCTGGCCTATAAAAAAATAATCCCTGGCATCTAGGTTGCTTTCTGCCCCCCCAGGGGGGAAGATTGGCAGCTACTGCCCGCATCTGCCCCCCAGGGGGGCAGAAAGACTGTCTGCATCAAAATATTATGGGGGGGAGCAAAGGCCCTTGCCCAAGGGGCCACTCTCACCTCCCTGGTGGTTAGGGCAATCCCCAACCAGGGATCCACTAGGGAAGGGTACCATTGGAAAGGGGAGATTCTCCCCTTTTCAACAATACCCCTCCCAAGTGTTTCGGTGCTCAGGGGCTGAGATAGCCCCACGAGCACCAAAACATTGATTTTCAATGCAATGACGTCAGTGCGCCATGCGCGCAATCATCATTGTATTAAAAATTTTAAAATGGCCTCAGGAGGTTGGGGAAGCTCTTCCCCACCTCCCAAGGCCAACAAAAAAAGGCAATCCCTCTCCTGTCTGCAGCAGAGGGATTTAGGGGCATATTATCAAGAAACGGGTTTAAAATTATCGCCGCTTTAGCGGCTGAAAACTGCCGCTAAAGCGGCGATAATGGGCTTGATAATATGCCCTTGAGAATTCCAATAGAAGCCCATGTTCTGGTGTCAACATGGGCTTCTATTGGAATTCTCAAGGGCATATTATCAAGCCCATTATCGCCGCTTTAGCTCCAGTTTTCTGCCGCTAAAGCGGCGATAATTTTAACGCTGTTCTTGATAATATGCCCCTTAGTGCCCCTGTACTCATGAAGGAATGGTTCTGTCATGAGCACAGGAGCACTGGTGCTCTTGAAGGAACCATTCTGTTAAAAGCACCAAAAGGGTTTAACATGCAGCATAATTTGCAAAATTTCAACAGCACCACGACATCAATAAATGCAGAACTGGAAAAATCTAGAAGAGACAAAAAAGAGAAAAGATATTTTTCCCCAAAAAACTTGGCCCCCTCCTAGTGTCTACAGCCAGACAGCCACAGAAGCAATTACACATTCACACACACAGTACTTATGTATCAAGGATTAATAGAGCCATTGCAGACACTGTTACATCCCCCAATACTCGCTAACACAGTAAGCAAGCAATCCAAACAGCCACTTATATATACATTTAGAGACCCATATAGTTACTAAGAGAGCCAGTCATATACCGACATAGTTACTTATACATCCAGTGACACACCCACAGAGGGACTCACACAGTCATTCAGATACGTACTCACGTACTAACACTCCTAGTCACCCATCCAGACAAGTAGCCCTTCATACACGTCTCGGGTCTGCTACTGAAGAGCCTGTGTGTGCAGTTTTACTGCCAGCTCGAATTAGCATTCAAAACTCCTCGCCAAGCCTTAAACTCCCCTTCTACAACATATAAGTCGCCACTAATTAGACCATACTACGACTCATATCCCCTTGTTACAAAAGCATGCAGCCACTCACACACCCAGTCAGACAGCAACTGAGGTATTTACACATTCACTCACACAACTACACAGCACTTATGTATACAGCAGTAACAGACCCAGGTGAACAGTTACATACCCCAATACTCACTAACACAGCAAGTAAGCAATCCATAGAGTGGCTTATATACATATTTAGAGACCCATAGAGTTACTAAGAGAGACAATCATATATCAACATAGTTACTTATGCATCCAGTGACACACCCATAGAGGGACTCATACACACACTTAGATAAGTAGTCAAGTACTGACACTCTTAGTTACCCATCCAGACAATCAGCCCTTTATAAATGTCTTAGGCCTGCTACTGCAGATCCTGTGTGTGCAGTTTCACTGCCAGGTCAAATTAGCTTTTAAAACTCCTTGTCCAGCCTTAAACTCCCCTTCTACTACATATAAGTCACTCCTAAGGTAGGCTATAGGACAGGGTGCTATGTGCTTAAAAATGTAACACTTGTACTTTTAAGTTTTAGTGAGTTGCACGCACACTTACAGACCCAAATGCCCAGTTATACTGTCATAAGTCCAGTGCAGGCCCATTGTCATTTTCCCTATGTTAGCATGAGCAGAATAGGTGACGTTACAACGCATGCTATTACATCGCATGCCGTTGCAACGCAAACTTTTACTCCGACTTTCTGTCGGGGGGGCGCTGGAAGTTGGAATAGATTAATTTTCTATTCCAACTCCAGTGTGTGCAACAGTAAGGAAGGTGTTGGAGTTAAATCCAACACCTTCTACCCACTGCTGCACACCTTTTGCGTTGCAACGACATGCGATCTAAAGGCATGCGTTGTAACAGTTTCGTTGTAAAGGCTATCTCCCGCATGAGCACGTTGCAGACTGTCCTCTGCATATTTTGCTTTATGCCACAATGTACTTTCACACAAAACAAGCTGTTGTTTTTGCACTCCGTTCTTTCCTGGGATTTAGTCTGAACATGTAGAGAAGGTCAAACAACAATGCCCCTTGTAATTCTGTTCTGGTTAGGCCCTAGCACCTAGACAAAACACACAAATGCAGCTGTTGTTTGGGAATACATACTTTTTATCATATAGGTATGCACAGATAGGTAACACACACTTGGAGAGGAACCTTTCCAGGGAAAAGACTGTGACGGCACCTGGGATGTAGAACTTTCATCTGTGTATACTGAGGTACGGGATCTGCTGCTAACACCTAGAGATCATCTGATATATAGTCATTTTGATTTTGTAGAAGGGGAGAGCGGTTAGGCTACACTGTTGTATATAATGACAGCTCCATTTATGATTTAGAGACTACTTGCTATGCTAACCGAATTTATGTTAGGCATTTTTCTACTTGTTGTGGCACGTATACTGCATACTAGAGCACGATAGTTAAAATAAACATTTGTAACTTTCCTAATGTCTCTGTCAGAACTTATTGTGGACTAGTACGAGTGTGTGAGCGAAAGGGTGTGTCCTGCAACCGCGATTCCTGAGAGGGTCGGGAGTGTTGTATTCTGGGGTATCTAATCACTTCCTCCTCTGTGAGTGGGTAGGAGGGCAAGTGAAACACTATAGCTAGTCAGTCCTGGACTCATGGGCACTCAGGTGGTAGGAAGACTCAGTCCCTGCCTACCTACTAAGGTCCCATAATCCAAAGCATAGTTCCGAGACTCCACAGAATCCCTGCAACAATACATCCACTTCCCCGCTCACACTGTGTCTCACATACCTATTTGCAAAAGCATAGAGCTGCTCACACACCCATCCGGACAGTGACAGAGGCACTTATACATTCACTCACATACCCACAAAACATTTATGTTAAACCAGAACAGAGGCAGTTGCACACACAGTTAAGTACCCCAAAATTCAGTAACACGGCCAGTAAGCAATCCATACAGCCAATGACAAACACATTTAGAGACCCTTAGAGTTACTAAAAGAGCCAGTCATATACAGACATACAGCCTGATTTAGGAGTTGGCGGGCATACCACCAGCCTATGGCAGTGGCAGTCAGGAAAACTTCGACAAGCAGGCGGAATCCCGACTGCCGGATTATGACTTCACTGCCAGGCTAGCGGTGTGCCTGCGGCGGTATTGCGGTGGCAGCATGCTTTGGCTCATCTACAGAGCCAGAAGTCAATGCCGTCGCAATGTCGTCCCTGCCATGAAAAGGTTGGCTGGAAGGAAGATCGTATTCCCCATGGCGGTGCCAAAGCCAGCACAGCCTGCATTCACTGCCGCTTTGCCCACCGCCGACACCATGGGACCCAAGATCCTGGCGGTGGCGGCACTCTTGCAGTGGTATTGTGGCTGTCTCACCTACTGCATCCTAATTCTGCGGTTGAACCACCAGGTATGGGGGCAGTCAGATCGCCAAAAAGCAAAGGCGGTCCCAGGACTGCCAACTCCTAAATCAGGCCCAAAGTTACTTACACGTCCAGTGACACACCAACAGAAGAACTCATACACTCACTCAGATATGTAGTCAAGTACTGGGACTCCTAGTCAGCTATCCAGACAAGTAGCCCTTTAAACATGTCCTTTGTCTGCTTCTGTAGAGACTGTATGTCCAATTTACCTGCCAGGTCGACTTAGCATATAAAATCGCTTGCCAACCCTTAAATTCCCCTTCTACTACATATAAGTCACCCATAAGGTGGGCCATAGGTAGGCCATATGGTAATGTGGTACGTGCTTAAAAGTTACTACATGTACTTTTGAGTTTCAGTGAGCTACATTCGCACTGGCAGACCGGTACGCTCAGTTATACATCCAGTCTGCCACCCATAATGGCTCTCACATACCTAATTACAAAAGCAAAGAGCTGTTCACACACCCAGTCAGACAGTGACAGAGGCACTTACACATTGGCCTACAAACCCACACAGCACTTGTGTATCCAGCAGTAACAGAGCCAGCTGCGCACACTGTTACATATCCCAATACTTACTAACACAGCCAGCAAGCAATCCATACAGCTACTTACATATACATTTATAGACTCATAGTGTTCCTAAGAGAGACAGTCATACATTATTGTAGTTACTTACACATCCAGTAACAGCACCCACAGACAAACTCATACACTCACTCAGATTCATACTCAAGTACTGACACTTCAAGCCGCCCATCCAGACAAGTAGCCCTTTGAGCATGTCAAGGGCCTGCTACTGCGGAGGCTGAGTGTACAGTTTTATTGCCAGGTTGACTTGGCATTAAAACCCCTTGCCAAGCCTTAAACTCCCCTTCTACTATGTATAAGTCACCCATAAGAAGGGCCGTAGGAAGGCCAGAGGGTGCGGTGCAATGTGTTTAAAAGGTAACACATGTACGCTTAAGTTTCACTGAGTTACATGTGCAATTACAGGCACATTCGTCAAGTTATAAATCTAGTCTCTCATCCATACTGCGACTCATATCCTCGCTTTACAAAACCATAGAGCCGCTCACACACACAGTCAGACAACGACAGAGGCACTTACATATTTACTCACAAAGCACTTATGTATCCTGCAGTAACAAAGCCAATTACACACACTGCTACATACCCTAATACTCGCTAACACAGCTAGTAAGCAATCTATATAGCCACTTCTATACACATTTAGACACCCACAGAGTTACTAAGAGAGCTAATCATATATCTACATAGTTACTTGCAAATCAAATGACACACCCACAGAGGAATTCATACTCTCACTCAGATACGTACTTAAGTACTGACACTCCTAGTCATCCATCCAGAAAAGGAGCCCTTTAAACATGTCTCGGGCCTGCTACTGAAGAGCCTGTGTGTACAGTTTTACTGCCAGGTCAACTTGGCATTTAAAATAGACCGAGCGGAGTTCTTGGATACGCGCTATGCGGAACTCCACAGCATGGCTAAAAAACTCCACAACACTACATGAAGTTCCACAGGCGGGCAGAGTTTACTGGCACGCCCGTTCACGTTGCAAAACACAAAGAGGAGTGCGTCCTCGTGTTCCAAATAGCATGCAAACTTCACCACACGGTTCACATGGCCACGCACATCTTATTTTTCTACTCTGTTTATGGTGCTGGGCCTAATTTTCAACCCCTCTTTAATCTCTTTTATCCTCCCCCTATCAAAAGTATCTACCCCTCATTTTTATTTATTATATTAATGAGAGTTTTTGTGTTTGTGTTTATTATTTTTCCCCTTACTTCCTTATTCTTCATACCTTTTCTTCCTTTTCCTGTCTCTTTTCTAATCTTTCTGTACCCCACCCAGCGCCACGGCAGATGGTCGGGTACCTTGCCGCCCGGGTTTGCAGCCCCGGGCGATCTTCAGGGAGGAGCAGGTGGCAGCACTATTTTTTGTGCAGAGCCACCTCTCCTCTATGCTGGCAGCAGGCACCAGTCCTGCAGTGGATACCCCCAGAGAGATCATCGGCTGTGCAGAGGGAGGGTGCGCCGGTGCATGTGTCGCACCAGCCAGGTTCAACACACTGTCCACCAACTGACGCACCGCTGGTTGGATATTCTTGACCAGGAGTCAGACCTGCTCAACCTGCTTGGTGTTGATATTATGGAGCTCGGTAAGTATTAATTTAGTTGTGTTTCTACAATGTTAAAAAAAAAAATCCAAATAGCAGCTCACACTCAGAGGTAAGTTACATTTAGTTTATGTTAAGAATGTTATTATAATGTGATCCAGTTCAGCACTACCTAATTGTACTCAGCATTGGCACTCGTTTTGGCTGATTAATTAAAATGTTAAGATCACTTGTGGCAGTAAGCCAGAGTCTCACAAGGGTTGTATTGGAGACTTTCAACCACAAAACCACTTTGCGCTGTACATCTTGATTAATTAAGAAGCCAGTGCAGACTGCCCTCCTGTCACCATAATGAATCAGTGCTATTGTGAGTTAGCGTTCTCTCTATGACTTTGTGACAATGTGTACTATGCATCTATGAATTGCAAAAAAAGGGAGACTAAGTTGGTCCATCAAGGGAATTGAGAAAAAGGAATAGAATCAAAGATCATTCACTGCAATGCACTAGTTCCAAATGTAGTTTTTGGTAAGGAAATTTGGAATAGGGATTTTAGGATTAGTATGGGCAACTCAAAGATAGTCAATAGACTCAAAACTAGTACTATGGGCTATCTGTTCTTGAGAAGTACAATGTGACTGCGTTTGCCTGTCAATACTTTTGTAGAGATTACCTGAGGCACTAATCTATTTTTTTATCTTCTTCATTTCTTACATCAGCACCCAAGTGCTAGAAGAGGGGCGTTGTGGAGACAGGTCTGGGAAGAGCTGGGGAGGAGGCTCCGACAGCTGAGGTTTCTGCTGAGCCTAGTAAGTCCTATTATCTATTATTAATATTTCC
The DNA here is from genome assembly GCA_963921515.1 of Calotriton arnoldi. Lineage (NCBI taxonomy): Eukaryota > Metazoa > Chordata > Amphibia > Caudata > Salamandridae > Calotriton > Calotriton arnoldi. The sequence continues at coordinate 131,405 of CAWUFW010017655.1, read as the reverse complement.
CTAATGTTGGGTTTTATGATTGTTTGAGCTTAGGGTAGAATCTTAGGGTATTGGAATGTTGGTGCTGGGTTCCAGGATGGGAGTTGCTGCCTGGAGGCTGGTATTGCTGGTGAGAAATGAAGTTGCTCTGACACCCTAGCTGCAAAGCACAATGGGTTAGCTCTTTTTCCTCTGCCCCCTATTCTACTTTTTAAATGTTGGCTTGTTGATTTTTTATACGGTCTCCTTTTCAATCTTTGTTTCATTCCTGTTATCCCTGCATTATCTTTTTTTCCTTATATTGCATGATTTTCTTTTTAGGTAGTTGACCTTTTTCGATCTCTAGTTCACTTATCTTCTGCTTTGTTGGTAATAATCTTTCCCTCTCTCCTATATAACTTGTGGTATTGTAAAACTGAGAACACATGTGTGGTACTGTACTGTCTACCGTGAAAATTGCAGGCCTAAGTATTGAAAATTATAAATAATATTCACCATGTATGTTTGTTGAGAAGGCTTTCTTTTTCCTACTCATGCTCAAGCAGTTGAGTTCACGAGAGAGTGGCCATAATAATGGACCACCTCCCAATGTTGTGTGCTGTGCAATTAATTTTTACAGTATACCACCAGTTTCTATGACAGTGCAGCATGACTGGAAAAAAGGAGGAGGTCCCATTGCATTTGCCAACCAACATCATATGTATTTCATTGACCATTATTCCAGCCCTTCATTGTGCTTCAATTACTGAGTCATCATGATCATCATAGGTTATAGCTCTGCCCCTCTATTATGAAAAGTGTTTTTGGTTGGCTTCACTGCTTGGCTGGTCTAACATTGTCAACCAACCACATGTTCAGAGTGATATTTTTGTTATAAGATACTGCAGTGCTAACCAAACTGTAGTGATGTATTACAGTTGTATTTTTTTGATTGGAAAAATTAAGGGGACGTGTCTCTGGCATCTAAAATATGTATAATGTTTTATTCTAGTCACACAACCCACCAGTGATGCCAGCTCAAGTAGTACCGCTGCAGGAGGAGAGTCAGTTGGAAGGGGAAAAGCGGCAGCAGGGATGGGCACTGGTAAGTCACATAATTGCTTGCTTATGGACAGTTACTATTATACTCACTATCTAGTACCAGGGCATCATCAGCTCGAACTCCCCAGCTTTTCCGGCTGCAGCAGTGGTTGAGTTATTATGGCCTCTTCTTTCTCTAACTCAGCAAAGCACACATAATGAGCGTTGATGGCTTGAGGGAAACGTGAAATAACGGAAGGTTAAAAGAAAGGAAAATGGTATAAGAGTTAAAGGGTGGAGGGATGAAAGGGTGCACGGATTGTTAATGGATCAATGGGTAAAAGGATGGTTGAAAGAAAGGATGGATGTTGAATGGATGGACAGTGGATTGGAAATTATGGTTAAAGACTGGATGAGAGAAAGAAAAGCTTAAATCATGGTGGCTATGGGTGAATTAGAATGAAAGGATGAATTAATATTTGGATTGCTTGGATGAATAAGCAAGGCAGCTCTTCTCATAGTGAGGGGCATGCTGCTCACCTACTTTGCTTACTTTGTTTATGTAGGGTTATCAAAGCTATGGTTCAAAGTGGGGGTATTTTTTATTTTTTGTTCTACTGCCTTGACTCACTGTATTTGTTAAGTGAGGCAGATGTATCCCACTCATCATTCATCACCTCTCTCTCCACCCTTGCCGTTTTGCCACCCATGACCGAAGTGCAGTATGCTTCAATTTGTGACTGCAGTGTTGGATGTGCATCTGCTTCAGTTAATGCGACATTAACAAGGTTTTCAATGCATTGCAAACCAAACACACAAGGTACGTTTCCCTTCGCCCACTCAGTCATCTCTTAGTACTTTATTCCTTTATTTTTTCCTTAGTTCTTCGTTCCAAACCTATCAACAAATTGAAAAATCCATTCTTGGCATGTGCCACATTTGGTTTTATAGCCATGTGAAGTGATTCCAAAATATATTTAATGGTTTTACACCTGTTCATATTTTTCCCTTTCAACTTCCATTGACTAGTACAGTGACTGAATATGCTAAAGATGACGAATCGATGATCAGTGTAGTGACCCCTCTATTTTATATCAAAAGCTCTACCCTACCCTCCTGATCCCTCTCCTCTACCCTGCAGTAGGGTAAGTCAAGTTTCCTTTCCTTACTTCCCAGCAAATGAATTTGTTGGATATAATATTTTGTGGTGGGCGAGGCCAGTGAGTAAAGTGGGAGTAAGTAGTTGATTTGATATCAAGATTGGAATATTGGATACGCTGTGACGAATGTGTCAAATACAATCTAAATAGCACATTCTTTTCCCTGTAGTGCAATGCAGCATTTTCCCCAACGTCTACTTACGGCAGACAGGATAATAATATCTGCATTTCATACGTGTGGTTTGTGACGTAGTATTTTATTTATTATTCATCTGCCTCTTTGGAGTCAGGGTAGAAAGAGAAAGGCATTTGGAGAAGCGCAGGGCCATTGAAATTAAAAATAGATAATTGTCAACTACAGCTGCTCCAGCTGTAGACAGTAGTAAAATATCCATCGCGCTGACTAGCAATGGGCAAGGCTCCCTTAATTTAGCTCAACACACAACTTGTATGCCATAGTGCATAATGTCTTACTCAGTTTCAGTTTAATTATGTCTTTATTTCGATTGTCAAAAATCATAAAAGACAAACGTGCAGCAGCAAAACATACAAACTGACACAATACCACATTATCAGGTGTTCCCATAGAACAATTAAAATAGCCGAAAAAGAAAATAAAGAAAGGAATAAAAGTACATATGGTATAACATTATATCAAATTGTCTAAAAAACTGATCTTATATCATATAAATAGCTAAAAATCACAAGGGAACAGGCGACATAAAAAACAATGACAAATATGAACATGATACATAAAAAATACTAAAACTGTGACAGATTATTAATAATTTAATATAAATGGCCATATTAACAATCCCTCATCTTGTTGGCTCTGAATGACCCACAGCCAGCTCAAGAATTTGGCCACTGCTATAATAATAGGATCCTCTGTGTTGGTTTTCAGAATCCTTAAAGCCTCATAGCTACTCTAATGCCCATATTCTTACAAATGGGTTTCAACCATTTGTGCCTGGGTGACCTATAGGCAGGGCATACAAAGAAAATGTGAGCTAGTGACTCAATCTCGGCTGGACAAAAGGGACATTTGTCATCCGAAGGGGGGTGCCAACTACTGGTGAACACTTTGATGGGAAGAGAACCCACCCTAAACTGATGATACAGCTTCCTATCAAAAGGTCTAGTAATAATGTCCCAGTAAGTTTCTAATTTTGGCTCAAATTTATGTTCATTAAAAACCCGAGTCAAGGAGCTACATTGGTGATGTGTCAGTTGCTGCAATCTATCCATGCTCCAATAAGCGGCTTTCAAATCCTTTTTCGCAGGGAAGATAGCAGCAGCTGGATCCTCCCACAGTTTACTCAGCCCCATGCTAAACAATGTAATTTTTAAATTCCTTATCCAAGGGATTTCATTTGTACAACCCAGCGTCCTAACTTCAGAGAAAGCTTGAGCGTACGGAGTAAGCTCCGGGGTAGTCCAGAGCCTTCTCCAGAATGCTACCGGTCTAAACCGTGCCTGGTCCGCTATTTTGTTACAGCCCAGATCCAAATATAAAGGCCGCAGTGGAGTAGACTGCGGAAGGCCAATAAAAGCTCTCACAAATTTGTTTTGGGCGGCTGCCAAAGATGTTAAATCATTAAAACCCCATAATCCCGCCCCATACAACAATGATGAACCTATTTTATGGTTGTATATCTTTAGCGCAGGGGCTAAGGGCTTGGTCTTGGAAAGCCTATGCTCTTTTAGCAATGCACCTGCGAGTTGGGAATGCTTAAGTGTCAGCAGGTCAATCTGGGATTTCCAGCTGAGTTTCTTACCCAAAGTTAACCCTAGATAGGTGAAGGTGTCAGTCTGCTCCAAGGGGGCATTATCCATATACACCCTCCCCCTTACGGCCTTTGACCTATGGAACACCATGAACTTCGTTTTGTCCACGTTTACCACTAGCTCATGCTCGCGACAAAAAACCCCGAAACGCTCCAGAGCTACTTGCAACCCATTCTGAGTTCTGGAAAGTAGTAGGGTATCGTCCGCGAACATGAGCAGCGGTATCTTCATTCCTGCCAGCATTGGAGCATCAGTGGGATAGGATATAAAGTATTGGACCACCCTATTAATGAAGAGTGAAAACAGGGTTGGGGCCAGTACACACCCTTGTCGGACCCCCTTAGTTACCGCAAACCTTTCGGTAACATTCCCCTGCTTCCCCCAACGAACCTGTGCATAATTTGATTCCTGCAATTTAACCAGAATACTTAGTAGTTCGTAGGGCATCCCCAGAGCCTGAAGTACACTCCACATTTTGGCACGAGGAACTAGATCGAACGCGGTCTTAAGATCTACAATGGCCGCGTAAATCGTACCACCACCAATAGCAACTACCTTCCAATAAACAAGAACAAGCCTAAACACTTGATCGATGGTACTTATGTGGGGATGAAACCCTGCCTGTAGGGGGGTCAAAATGTCCATCTCGTCTATCCAGGCCTGAATTCTGACTAAGACGAGCCTTGCGATTATTTTTTGGATAGAATCAATAAGGCTTATTGGCCTATAGTTGCCTGGCTGGGAACGATCACCCTTCTTGTATATAGGTAAAATTTCAGCACCGAACCAAGTATCCGGAATAGCTGCGCCACTAGCTACTGCATTTGCAAGGTATTTTATATAGGGGACCCAATTCTCTTTGTCCAATACAAACAGGTCAGCCGGAATACAGTCTGGACCTGGAGCCCGACCTCGTGGGATTGATTTTAGCACATTTTCCACATCGAGGCAGGAGAAGGAGGCACTGGTATCAAAAACAGGTAGGAGGTTGATAGGATCACTACAACTAGTGGCTAAAAACTGTGCCTCAAAATGGGACACCCACACCTCTGGAGCAACATGGTTCGTGGGAACCTGGGATATAACTCCACTGCCCCATTTAACGAGATGCCAGAAATGCGTCAAGTTTTGCTCTTTGCTTGCTACAAGCAGGTCCAGCCATCGGGAATCATCCCAGTCCTTCTTTGCTTGCAATTGGGATGCCTTGTACCTAGTTCTGGCTTTTTTTATATCCCCCGCAGCATGTGTTCTAATAGCCCTTGCCAGTGACCTATAAGCCTCTCTGCAAGCTTTATTATACCAGGAGGCTGCCTTAATGAATGGAGCCCTTGTTTGTTTATTGGGTTTAATAAAAAAAGTTTTTAACTTCCCAAAGAGCTCATTATGGACCTCGGGGATAATGCGGTTTACCGCCTCTTGGAGGCGCAATCATGTAAAAATAGAGAGTGAGCGGACAACCATGGATTTCATCTCAGCCACATCACCCTTGTTATCCACCAACCTGGCCCATCTAACTCTCCTCATATCATTGGTAAGTAAGGCCTCGGTTAACTTGTCCTCAGCGGCCCTGGAGTCATTACTAGAGAGGCCAGGAATCTTTAAGGTTAAAATCAGCGGGTTGTGATCACTTTCATTCCGCTCCAGGACCACCATATCCAACATAAGAGACCAGATTTCCACATTAAGAAATATGTAGTCAATGCAACTAGTTCTGGATCCATTGTCAAAAGTGTGAGTACCCTCACTATCTGAATGCGTCCTCCCATTGACTGCTCTGAGTCTCCTTTCCAAACACAACCCTTTGAGCTGTAGAGCAGCCTCGGTCCACTTTTTAATTGGGCTTAAATTTAATTGCGGGATATTCCATTGTGCATCCTCTTCCAGACTTAGATTACCATCTTCATGGTCGAGGGGCTCAAAAGTGCAATTAAAATCGCCCGCTATTATCAGGTTGCAGCCACTCCCCAGACTACCTAAAAACTTGTCAAGGTGGGCAACTACAGATGATGCTTAACCCCCAGGCGACTCTCTGGCATAGACATTGATTGCCAGAACGTCTAACGCATCAGCCATCCGTATCCGCAATACCATTATATCAGGGCTGTCAATGTAAACTTCCTGCACCACACATCCATCTAACTGCCTAACCCAACATGTAAGTCCGCCAGACGGCCTACCTTTCTGGCCCCTCAGCGCTGGTTTGGAAAAATTAAGATAACCAGGGAAGAAAATGGGAGTCAAAGACCAAGTTTCTTGGAAAAACCAAATGTCATAATTGTCTACAAAGACTGCCCAATCGGTAGAGACAGTCTTGGTAGACAACCCAGCTACATTCCAGGAAGAAAAAGACATCAAAGGCTGTACAAGCCGTTTTACGGTAGTATAAAGATGGTCAGATGCACCCGTACTACTATTGCCCACAACCACTGGCTTGCTGGGAAAACTGTTGTACTGTTGGGAAACGCTACAGGGGGTGGGGGTAGCCGAGGAGGTAATAATAGATTCCCTCGTCCTCTCCTCCAGTGCTTTAACCATCCCAGGACCACAAACATGCCCAGGATCAGCACAGCTACGATAGACACAACCAGAAACTGATTCATCCCAAGTACGGAACAACCGTGTATGAGCTAGGGCTCCTGTTTTAGTCGGGCCGCCAGGAGCTTTAAGTCAATCTATTTCTTCCATGGAAGTTAAAGCATCAAATCGGTTGCTAGTAGAAATCTGAAAAGTATGTTGGCCGCACAAATTTGGTTCGCCTCTCTTCACTCTGCGACCAATACTCCCTTCTGTTTTATAGAAAAGCCCAGCGGACGCAATTGATATCATCCTCCTTGATATAACAATTGCCCGCCCTCTCCAATATGTGCTGAACCAATCTGGGGGATCTGAAGCTAAGAACCACACAATCACCTGGGAGAGACTTATAGAATTTACCCACCCAAGGAACTCTACGAACCATCTTAAACTCACGAAAAAGAGGTTCCTTGATACCAGTCCTAACACTCAACAAATGTAGTGCCTTATTTTTAAGCATGGACCAGTGCTCCTGCACTCCAGAAGGGAGCACTGGGACGTTGGACAGGACAACTGTATGTGGCGTGGCTTCCGGGGGTAGGTTTAAAAAGGTCTGGATACTCAGAGGGCTAGAAATGGGGGGCTGATGTATCTGCGGGCTAGTGAGTCTCTCTACCTGCTTCTTAGTAGAAAGTAAAGGCTTTGTGATTTGAGGTCGATTGTCAGATTGTGTTACCTTGGTGGCAATACCTGGCAAAGATGGAGAGCAACTTGCACTACTGGCCATACCCCTAGATACTCCCACTGGCCTCTCATTCAATTGAGTTGTGACCCCACCCACCGTTGTCCCATTGGAGTTGTTTTGGGGGAGATTAACAATACCCATCTCTATTTTATCAAGTCTTTCTTCAATCAGGGACAACTTCTTTAATATGGGATCGATCAGTGCCGATAGTTTATGTTCAATCCTAGTACAAAGATCTCCCTCTTTACTCAAGTTGGAGGAAACACATACATCCACTGAGCGAGGCTGGCTAGTTGAACCACTACTAGCCATCATGTTACTAATGCTCGCGATAGGCTCCCCTTTACGTTTGCCAGATCTAAGGGGCATATGGTTATTTTTTGGTGGTCCTCGGGCTTTCTTCTTTTTAGACGGTGGTTCAACAATAATGACATGACTAGGCTTCTGACCACTGGTGATAACCAAGGGGGTATTAGGAGGACTTTCCACATTTCCTGGGTTAGAGGAGAGAGAGATCGTTTGACTACTGTGAGGAAAGGGAGACAAACCGCTCTGCTGGTCAGTAGCTTCGATGGTAACTAACTCACAGCGCGGGAGAAGTGGGGGAGGGCCAGGGATACAGACGGCAACTACTGGTTCGAGCGATAGCCTACGTTCAGTGAGCTGTATTTGGTGATTTAACACTGATTCTGCCCTGGTAAGGAACGCATCGAGAGTCCCCACAACCCCCGCACCCGCTGTGGGTTTGCGTTTGTTCATAATGTCCAAGCACCACAACTAGGCTTACCCTAGTCACTACTCCAACACACACAGCCACACAAACTAAATGTCAGAGGGGTGGCCCAGCCCGGCCTTATCCGGTCCCTGACGGGCACAGACGGGCCCGCCCTTGGCCCGGGCTTAAACCGGCCTACGTCCCGTGCGCGTCCCTCACCGCGGTGGGAGAGGCAGCGCTATAAGCGCGATGACAAGCGCCTCCCCCTCACGGCAGCACCTGTGGCAGCAGCAAAGAGTTCTGGGACCTGTAGTCCCCTTCCGCGATGTTGGACCCCTCGCGGGAATGCCTGGCACAGGAAATGTTGGCCCTGGGACTCCTACCCCACCAGGGCGTGCAGAGCGTGCAACAAGAAAGATGGAGCAGCCGAAGGTAAGTGAAAACTCCTGCGCCGCGGGGGGAGAGGCAACGCTATAAGCGCGATGACAAGCGCCTCCCCCTCACGGCAGCACCTGTGGCAGCAGCAAAGAGTTCTGGGACCTGTAGTCCCCTTCCACGATGTTGGACCCCTCGCGGGAATGCCTGGCACAGGAAATGTTGGCCCTGGGACTCCTACCCCACCAGGGCGTGCAGAGCGTGCAACAAGAAAGATGGAGCAGCCGAAGGTAAGTGAAAACTCCTGTGCCGCAGGGGGAGAGGCAGCGCTATAAGCGCGATGACAGGCGCCTCCCCCTCACGGCAGCACCTGTGGCAGCAGCAAAGAGTTCTGGGACCTGTAGTCCCCTTCCGCGATGTTGGACCCCTCATGGGAATGCCTGGCACAGGAAATGTTGGCCCTGGGACTCCTATCCCACCAGGGCGTGCAGAGCGTGCAACAAGAAAGATGGAGCAGCCGAAGGTAAGTGAAAACTCCCGCGCTGCGGGGGGAGAGGCAGCGCTATAAGCACGATGACAAGCGCCTCCCCCTCACGGCAGCACCTGTGGCAGCAGCAAAGAGTTCTGGGACCTGTAGTCCCCTTCCGCGATGTTGGACCCCTCGCGGGAATGCCTGGCACAGGAAATGTTGGCCCTGGGACTCCTACCCCACCAGGGCGTGCAGAGCGTGCAACAAGAAAGATGGAGCAGCCGAAGGTAAGTGAAAACTCATTAATTAGAGGTAATTTATTTTTCCACTCAAAGTACAGGTTTAGTAACTTGAAAAGCCTTTAGAAGAAAAAAATCAAATCACTATTTTTTTAATCCATTGTTATTCTTCTCCTGCAATAATACTTTTCTGCCACACAGACAGTGCTTTTTATGCGTGGCATGTGAGGGTAAACCATCAAATTGGCCTTGTCATAATCCCATCAAATTCCAATGTACTGCTACTGTGCCACCACTGATTTAAACCAATTGTTTGCACAGAGCATTATTTACAATTTGTCTTTTTTTATTTTACTCGATATAGCTACTCCTGCTGGTCCACCTGTACCACCCACCAGGCAGGAGATAGCGGCCCATCTGCGGCGGCAGAGGCTGGACCATATACAGCAGGAATACTGGTGGCTGGTGGTCCTGGAGCAAAAAGAGGCAGAAATAGCTGCCTCTCAGTCTAAGCCGGGCTTCAGTGCAACTGGTCCCCCTTAGCTTCTAGCCCCTGGCCCATTGCCGGTGCCGCCACCAGCTGACAACAACTACTGCCACTCCCTCCTGCTCTGACAGGCCATTACTGCGGCACATCCTGCAGCGACTGAAAGCTATGGAGAGCCGGCTCATCATGATGGAGCATACCCTGGAGCAGCTCCAGACCCAAATAGACAACGCCATCTTCTAGTCATTTTTTTATTTTTTGTTTTGGTGGGAGGGCCTTGTTGTGGGTGGAGAGGGTGGGAAGGGATTTGGGAGCACTTTTTTTTTACTCGTTGAACATCGTACATTTTTGGACATTGGTGGTTGGGCAATTTTTTGGGGGAGAGAAGTGGGCCTGTTGAGGGTGGAGAGGATGGATTTGTTTGTAAAAACATAAAGGGGAAATATTTTATATTTTATCGAAATTTACACCTGAAGGACTTTTTTGTGTTTTACTTTTACTTTGCACTGTTGCTTTTAGTTTTTACACAGCCTGTTTATGTGCTTGTAAGAGTGCATTATACAGCTTAGTTATAGAGTTGTACCTCTCTAACTATCTTGACCATTGGGGTGATGCTGCCATGACGTATATTGTCTACAGCAACCTAGATAAATTATTACTTGCAGTAGCAGTTAGTTACTTACTTACTAACTGAACTAGTTCACTTCACTCCATAGTTGTCTTACCTGAGTATAGATGAAGCAATAATAGGGAAGGCATTACAACTTCACAAGCGAGGTCCCACTTCCAACCAGGTGAGCTCCAATTATAGGATTAATCAGAAGGATTATCCATCGCATGCACCTAAATGGAAATAAAAGCACTGAGTTAGTGGGTTAGTGGGTTATATCAAAACTTTACAAGGAATTGAGATCGGACCACTACATGATGACACAACAAGAATTCCTGACAGTGATAACATAGCAAAAAAGCAATAGTAGTAACTTGAGCAATGGGGAGCTACTAGTTACAAAATCCTCAAGCCATAAAAAATGGACTCAAAGTCTGGAGTGGACAAGCTTAGGTTAGGTGTTTACGGTTACGCGACACAAAGCCTGAATGATGATGCTGATGACTGATGTTCTTCGTCTATATCTAAAATATGGATCACTTTTATGCATGGGTTTCATAAATGGGGCAAGTGTGGGCTATTGCTTAGAAGATCCTGCTGTGAGTTGGTGTTGCTTTCACCCCAGCAGCCCCACCAAGTGTGCGATCCATTGATGCTGTAAATTAAGCCTCACCTCAATAAATCACATAGACCGAGGGAAGATGGTTAGGGTTTGATGAATAGATTGGAAAGGGGATGTGGGGAAAGGTTTGACAAAGACAAACACTACACAAGGACAACATTCATCCAGGCAATGAGCAGCACATCATTCGTCATCATTCTGTTGTGGAAGGAAACAAAGGAATGAGTATGACCCTGTTCAATTAAATGCATTGCAAACAGTCCTTCTGCCCCCGTGACCCAAATTATCAGATATCGAATTGTTCTGTCTTCTAGGTTGGAACTGAACCCACCCGCCCAGTTCTCCAAATATGATTGTTGAAAGAAAAATGATACTGTATTGCAAAATTAGGTGGTGCATCTGCATTCTCCATGGGAATGTCCATCTCTCATGGGTCACTGTCTGGACTGGTCCATTAGGTAAGCAGGAGAGTTGAGCTCAGCTTTTGCCTTTCACTCGTGCAAGAGACTAGAAGGCCTGTGGATTGTAAAACAGAAACTGTATTTTAGAGTCAAGGAGAACAACAGAAGCTTCATGTGGAGTGCACCAAGAAGGCTCAGAGGCAGATCAAAAAAAAAACAAGAGGGGACTCAGAGTTTCACTATTGCCACCAGTGCAACACACACACACATGCATATACGTGTTACCATCCTTGTGGGGACATGTATGATTGCCTGCCTTGGTGGGACTAACCATTTCTAATGTTTTTAAAATATACTAGTAACAGAAAAATGTTAAGAAAAATGTCATGAGGCCGTATCTTACTTCAAATTTGCAAATATATTGAAATTTAATCACGAGCACAGAACCATCCTTGTGGGGGCTTGAACTTGTGCTACCAAGCTTATGAGGACCTACTCATATTTGCCTTCTGTGATAGAATATAGGCGAAGGCACATGGCTAAATGTTTTTGTCATTAACAATATGCACAAATAACATCATAATCAATTCATATATGAAAATATTCCACATATCCTAGGGGTACAGAAAAATAATGTGCCAGAAAATATCATATCTCATGATTACAGAAAGGCACTTAAAACTGCATTTCACCAATTGCTTAGTACGCAAAATCTTAGTAAGTGAGGGAATTAAAACATAAAGAAATTAACAGATGGAAGCAAGCAATATGGCTAAGTGGAGTCCAGAGATTGAATAATTCCTTACATATTTTTCAAATTAGCTATTAGACCACATCTTTTTAAGAATGCATGTAATGTTAATGCTACATAGGAATTGTGTGTAATGATGCCCACACAGGTTGTATGTGATCACTACATCAGAATATTGTGTGATGATGTCACAGAGGTGGTATGTAATCACAGTGACACCATGGTCTCTACAGAGACGGTGTCTATAGCCATGATGAAAGTACCCACAGAGATACAGTGTGAGGATAATTATATTCAAGTTCCCACAGAGATAGGGTATGTTTATTGGGTTGTTCAATTCCCTGCAAAGTTAGCTTGTGACGATGAGCGTGTTCAAGTCCCTGCTGAAATAGAGTGTTAAGACGATGCTGGAGTCCCTGCACAGAGAGTGTGACAATACCGATGTTAAAGTACAAACATAGACTGTGTGTATTATAGGAATTTTCAAGTCCCCACAGACATGGTGTGTTAGTATAGTGATGTTCAAGTCCCCACAAATATAGTGTGACATTATAGTGGTGTCCGAGTCCCTACAAATATAATGTGTTAATATAATGATGTTCAAGTCCCCACAAAGATAGTGTGTGATGATAGTGATGTTTAAGTCCCCACAAAGATGGTGTGTTGTTATAGTAATGTTCAAATCCCCACAATAATAGTGTGTGATTATAGTGATGTTCAAATCTCCACAATGATAGTGTGTGATTATAGGATGTTCAAGTCCCCACAAATACATTGTGTTATTATAATTATATTCAAGAACCCACAAAGATAGTGTGTGATTATAGTGATGTTCAAGTCTCTACAATGATAGTATGTGATTATATGATGTTCAAGTCCCCACAAATACAGTGTGTTATTATAATGATGTTCAAGTCCCCACAAAGATAGTGTGTGGTTATTGGTATATTCAAGTCCTTAGAAAGATGGAATGTGAAGATAATCTTGTACAAGATCCCTATGAAATAATATATAAAGACAATGTTTAAGTTTCCACACAGTTAGTGTGTGGAGATAATGATGTCCAAATACCCAAAAAGATAGTTTGTCATTATAGTGATGTTCATGATCCCCAAAGGATAGTGGGTGAAGATAATCATGATTAAGTCCCATTGAAATAGTGAGTAAAGTTAATATTCAAGTCACACACACTAGTTGTGTGAGGATAATTATATTCAAATCCAAACAGAAATAGTATGTGAATATCGGCATTTGCAAGCTTCCACATTGATGGTGTGTGATTATAGGAATGTTTTAATCCTCACAGAGATGGTGTGTAAAGGTAGTCATATTCAAGTCCCCAAACAGACAGTGTGCTACCATAGTAATGATCTTCAAGTCCCAACAAAGATTGTGTTTTATTATAGTAATGTCCAAGTCCGCACAGAGATAATGCATGGTTATTATTATGTTTAAGTCCTCACAAAGTGTGTAAAGATAATCGTGTTCAAGTCCCCACTTTAATAGTTTGCAAAACCATTGCAAGTCCAAACAGAGGTAGTATATGATTATTGGAACTTTCAATTGCCCACGAATATGACGTGTGAAGACAGTCATGTTCAAGTCCCCACAATGATAGACTTTAACTAATGTGATGTTAAAGTCTCCACAGAGATTGTGTGTGGTTATAGGGATGTTTAAGTCCCCAAAAACATACTGTGTAGGTGTATGGATTTTCAAGTCCCCACAGTGATATTGTTTGAAGGTAAATATGTTCAAGTCACCACTGAGATAAGGTTAATTTTGTTCAAGTCAACACCTAAATAGTTTAAAAGACAATGTTAAAGTACCCACCTAGACAGTGTGTGAAAAAGTTATTCAAGTCCCCAGACAGCTAGTGTGTCATGATAACGATGTAGGATGCGGGGAGAGGATGTAGCCTACCGGCAAGGGCAGTCAATCTCAAATCTGGGGAACCGGGTTCTAGTATCGGCAATGATGCTCAACATCCTGTGAATCTGGGCAAATCACTTAATCTCCCCCTGCCTAACAAAACAATGAATGTGTCCTTGTGTAATGCATTTGGTGCTCATGTAAAGTGCTCTGATACCTTTGGGTCAAGTTCGCGCTATATAAAACTACGGGGAAAAAATCGATGTTCAATACTAGAGATAATGTGTGAATATAGGCTTGTTCACGTCTCCCATAAATAGAATCTGTTAGTGAGCGTTACCACGCATTCCTTTTTCATGCACGTAAGTATTTCTTTAATTACAAAATAATTATGTCTAGGCTTTCCTGTTTTCAGTTTCTATTTTTGGTCAATTCTGGTGGGGTTTTTTCAGTGTTTTCAAGTGATTTCAATACCTTAAAAAAACAGTGGTTATCAGTGGTTACACATTTTCGCCCCATTAAAAACAACAGAAACAGCGTTTTTCCGGTGTTAATGGAAAGTTTTGCTTTTATTATGCTTGCTTTCTGCACTGATAGTGCATGGTATACAGACAGTGTACGTACAGTGTATATGAGGTCCAAATAAATTTTTTGCAAGTCAAACTTATCGCAGTACACCATACAATACTTCTTCAGTGAGTCTTTGGTCATGTGCGCTCGCTCTTTCCTTCCCATGTAAACTTTTTTCTGTGAACATGCCCTCTCAACATTGGCACTTGAGACGGGCAATGCCAAAACAGCCAGTACACAATTTGCTAGCTCTGGCCACTGACATAGCTTTCCATGCCAACACTGGGGCACTTGAAGATTGCGATTCTCTGGGCCGGTTCAGCAACATTTGCGTTGAACTGGGGGCTTATGCCCTCAGTGTTATTGAAGCGGTCAAAAATGAAGCAGCACTTTTGAAACTACAGAGAAAATTCCCCTTTATGAAAGGGACCTAGAACTTCTACAGAGTACCACAGTGAGGTTTCATTGACTTCAAATGTCATGGTTGGCGAATGGACATTTCTATGCATCATTGCAAGCCATTTCTCATACATTGTAAAATAAAAGTTCCTGAATTGCTCTTCAACATTGCTTTGCTTACCAAGTGGCTAGCACTCTAACATGGAACATGTTTCAGTTCCAAAGTCACTAAAGGGGTCACCTAGCTTACTCTCAAGGAGATGTTTCACATATACACCAATTATGCTGAACACTTGGCAGACAAGGGTGTTTTCAGACTTTAGTTTCTTTTAGTATGTCCACTACCGCAGTTGTGTTTTCCTTTAAAAATCTAAGAATGCAGTACAATGTACATTTTTTCACATCACTATAAATATGCGACTAAAGATCCTCACATTTCTTGCCTTTGGCATCATCACTCAGCAAAAATGCTGTAAACGGTTGGCACATGGATAATATAGCATTCACAGCCCCTTGGACTGAGAACCATCAGCTATGTGACACAGTTGGGATGACTCTTTCTTTGATGCCACACAAAGCACAAATGAGAAGAATTTGTGTTTTAGTTCCGCGCATAACAAAACAGTGCAACAGAATGGACTAGAAAGTCAAGAGCATTCTTCATTAACACCTGAAGATTGTAAAGATGCTTTCAGCATACCATCTAATAAGTGGCAAGGATCTCTTACAGGGAAGCATTTCAGCTCAGGCATCGATTTTGACAGGTCATCACACATCTTTTTCATATACATAGCGGAATCACTGCAAAAGCAAACAATATCACTTCAATCTTTGTTGAACTTGGAAAGAACCTTTTTTGCAGCATTCCAAGTGACACTGCGTTCTATGTTTTTTACAAAAGTCTGGTGTCATGTTTTCACCACTATCCCAGATGCTTGGTGATAGCACTCTTTTCACATATACTTGTCAATATACGTTGAATTGAACATTTAAAGCCTGAGATGTTGGCAATTCACCTACTATCAATACTGACTCACTAGAAACTGGAGGCTGATGTATCAAGGATTTTACCCATTTTCTGTGGGTAAATGTGATGGCACATATTGGGAAAGATTCTTATGAAACCAGCCATTTTACCTATCAGTGAAAGACTCAAAAGCAGCCAAAATATCAAATATGATTTTGATATTTTCTGATTCTTTACAGTTTATAGAATAATTAAACAAGACCTAAAACATGCTTCTAACCCTGCATCTTTAGACCAAAGACCACAAAACTGAAAAAAGCAAAAGGAAGAAGAAACAATATTTTAGTGACATCCCTAAACAACAAACCTCAAGCAGAATAATGTTAGCGCAGTCTTTCTTGCTGCCAGCTTGTATAACAAAGTTATATTGTATTGGCCCCTTCAGGAAGAAAAAATTACTCTTTCACTCTCCTTTTCCTTTCTTTGAATGGCATTTAGTTTGTGGTTTGCAGGTGTTTTTTCAATGTTTATATGTTTACACTGGTGAGGGCTATTTCCCTTTCGGTGGGGTATTATCAGTTATTATAGGTTTAAACCTAAAACCGGACAGCCTAATTATGTCATTTAAAAAAGGAGATTTAAGAGTTTTGGAATTGGGAAGGGTTCAGGGTAGCAAGGATCTTAATGGGGGTTTTAGGGTTCAGAGGTGGATAAGGGTACGGAGTAGTAAGGGTTTTAAAGGGTTATTAGGGGGCAGGGATGGGTAAGCATATGGATAGTCAGGTTTTTAAGGGTTTTTAGGGTTTAGAGATGAGTAAGGTACAGGGAAATATGTTTTTTTAGGTTTCAGGGATGGGTAAGGCTGCTGGGTAGTAAGAGATTTACAGAGGATTGTAAGGTTCAGAGTTGGGTAAGGGTTAATAAAGGGTTTTTAGTGTTCAGGAATCGGTGAGAGTACGAGGTACTAAGAGGTTGTTGCTAGTGTTCAGGAATGGGTAAGGGGTAATAAGGATTTTAAAATAGTTTTTACGGTTTAGGGAGGGCCAGGGGTGTGGGGTTTGAGGATTATTTTAGGGTTTAGGAATGGTTATGGGTACAGGTAAGTTTTTGGGAACAGGTAAGTGTATTGGGTATTTTGATGTAGTAAGGGTTTTAATGTTTTTAAGGTCTAGGGATGGGTAAGTGTTAGAAAATTAGGGGCCTCATTTATGAGGCCCTACTGGCACTTTTGAACCACCAGAATGTCACTTTTATGAAGTTCCAGTGGCGCAATGTGCCACTGGCATATTTATAAGGCCAAGTAAAGCCACCTTATAAATATGTACCCCTTTAACGCAGAAAACTGTGTGAAAGGAGCATTCCATGGGGGTTACTAGGGGCGTTCCCAGTAACATTCATGGATTTTGGACACTGCCCCAGATTTACAAGAAATCATAAGTCTGAGGCAGCGCCAAAACCTTACGCCTTCCCAGGGTAGGAGTAAGGGAGGCACAATGATGAGAAATATCTTTATTTCTCCTAGTTGTTCATCTTCTATGTGTGCAGCACACATAGAAAGAGGAAAAAACCTCTTGTGATTGTTTTTGTGCAGGAAGGTTTCCCTTCCTGCAGAAAAATAATAATCCCGCAAAGCAGGCACCCTTTCCCCATGGCGCAAAGGTGCCTGAGTTGGTGCACGGAAGCCTTTTGTGTGCCGGCGCAGGGGAAAAGTACAGAATGCGCTGTATCTGATAGATACGGCACATTGTTGCCCTTTTCTTTTGCCGTAGGGCAGCGCAGCAGCAAGGCCTGCTGTCCTGCCCCACTCAAAAAAAACATAAATGAGACCCTGGGTTTCTGGCTGTCAGAGGTATGCACCCACTCAAAGCAGGAATCACAATCCTAGTCAGGGTAAGTGTAGGAAGGTGGAATCTGACTATATGGTTGCCCCCACTTTTTTCCTGGTGTTTTGCTGGTTTATGACTTAGTTGGACTGGGATCCTGCTATTCAGGGCCCCAGTCTAATCTGCTTCCTCTATAAAATGGTTTCCATGTACCTTAGGTACATCTCTGATTGGAATCTGGAGTGCCCTTATAAGTCCCTAGTATATGGTATACTATGTACCAAGGGCATAGGTACCTCAGAGACCTACCAGGGGCTGCAGCATGTATTGTGCCACCCCTGGAAGGCCATCCAAAATGACACCACAGGTCTGCTACTGCAGCCTGGGTAAGGTGGTGCATGCACCCCTTACTGTGATATAGGTTACCTGTATCACTACATATATACACACATATAAACCTATAAGTCACTCCTATGGCAGGCCTTATCAATCCTGAAGGCAGAGTGCTTGGTTCTTATGTGAGAGGGTGCCCCTGCATAAGCAGAGCCCCTCTGCAGCATTCGGAGACCCTTCTCTGATGCTGTTTGTAGTGCAGCCTGACCATATACTCATAAGCGCATTATAACCTCGCGTTAAATGCTAACTTTGGGATGGCTGCACGGAAACATGTTGTGTTTGGTGTCAACCATCTTGGAATACTACCCCCCGCCAGTTCTGGTGGCGGGGGTAGCATTCCACCCTTCTAGAGGCATAGACATGTACCTACTGTGGAAACGCAGTAGAATCCTGAAGAGCCCTGGCATCACAAAATGGATGCCACCAGTCACAGACACTGGGCTGCCCTCCTGCTGATGACCGAAACTCGCAGTGGAGGAAGCCCAACAATAGGTATCCTGTCACAGGAGGGTGTGACCACCTTCCAGACAGGGTTTAGTGTATTGGGGCTGGGTGGGTGCACTCCTAGAGTGCTTTGAAGTCCTGCACTGGGGGAGCAGAAGGCTCCTCTGTGCTTATGCCAGTTCAAACCAGCTCAGGGGCTACCTGCCCCTGCTCTGGCGTGAAACTGGACAAAGGGAAGTGAGTGTAGCCACCCACTCCCCTGACCCTCCCATAGGTGGGGTCATAGAGCTAGTCCCTCCCTTCTTTTTAGTATAAGAGAGGGAACCTGTGCATAGCACACAAGATACCCCTGGACGATGCCCTTAAGAAGAATCCTGGACCTTCGACATTCCACTACCTCTGGAAGACTGAAGAATCTCCCTTGGAGTCAAGGAGTGACTCCCCTGCTTGGCAGGCACCAAAAACTACAACGACGGTCGCAAACTACGCCACTCCCGCCGGAGCCCGAAGTCCCTGCAGCCCAGGAAGAGGATTTCCTGACTTCTCCAAGGCCATTGTGAGTTCCCAGCAAAGCTGACGCCAGTGGACCCCACGAGTGACGAGGAACTGCAGTCCCTGGGTACCGTGCACTATTGTCAAGTGCAACCCTTTCATGACGTTCTACGAACTTGTGCTTTGGACCACGTGTGGTCCCAGCCTCTAGCAGAAACCCCTCCGAAGATCAGAGGCCTACCCTGTCCCGAGTGACCGTGGGCCCCTGTTGAAGGAATCCTCCCGAGGTGTCTTCGCGATCCCTTGCCAGCCAACTTGTGGGTCCCCAGAAGACTTTTCTAAAGAACCAAATAGCTTCCCTGCTTTGCTCCAAGGCTACCCTGACTTACCCTCACTGGGTGAGTTCCCCAGACCTTGCTGGTCTGCACCATTGACTTTTTGACCTTTCCCCAAGACTTGCTGTTAGCAAGGCTTGTTGGCTCCAATCGAGTCGCCGACACCTCAGTAAGCTGCAAACGTTGTGGGACACGCCGAATCCAGCTCCTGGTCATCATCGACGCTGCCTGGACCACGTGGTCGAAGAGTCAAGACACCCGTGAACGACCTGAATCTGTTGACGACGGTGGGCATTCATCTTCCTTGCCCCGGGTCACTGCCAAGTGACTTTGAACACTGTCCCCTCTGCTTTCAGGTCTTCCTTCTTCCGAATCCAGGCTTGGATTCCACCGGACACTTCTCCTGTCGCCGCAAGCAGCAAGTCTTCAGTGGCTCCCATTGAAAACGACGCCGCGACCCAACACCAAAGGACACCTATGCACCCGGCTTCCCTGGGTGAGGTAACTCCAGCACTATGGTGCTCCTGTGGATGTTGGCCCTAGAACTACTTACCCTGTAAGTGACTTGCTTGTAGCTACTCCCTAAGTGCCCTGAAACTCTTTATTTCCAACCGCGACTTGCCGCATTGAAGTCAACGGCGACCCGCGCCTGTGTTCACTCACTGCACGCGTCCTCTGTGGGTCCTTTACTTACCTGCCTTGGGTGGTTTCGTGAGGCCCCAGCACTTCTGAAGGCCCTAGGCCTTGTCTCCCTGCAAGTCGTTGTTCCTAAGTCTCTTTTTTAGTATATGGTCTGGTACGCCCCTAGGGCCCCAGCCATATTTGTGCTTAATATATTGTGAAACGTTGATTTGTGCATATGTTCCTGACTTCTAATCTCATAAAGAGATTAGTAGGAGTTGTTTAGTAATAAATACATATATATTTGATATATATACCTGTGTGGTGTCTTTTCATTTGGTGATTCAAGAGATTGTGTGGTAAAACAAGCTGCTTTACATTCCTCCAAGACTTAGCCTGAAGGCTGCTCTCCACAGCTACCACTAGGATAGCTTTCTATAAAGGTTGTCTTAAACCTACCTACCATAAGAGTCGAATTGTACTGGTGCAAGGTGTCCACTTTAACTAGTGAACAGCATATACCAGGCCAACGTCTCACATTGGTGGCAGCGTGTGGGATTCCAGCTTGCTATTATTTTACCAGAAAATCTCTATTTGAATTACTAACTGAAAACCACTATAGGTACTTAAGGTACATATAAAGTCAAGCTTAGTATCAATAAGTTCTACTGAACTTAGAGCTGTGTGCCAAGGGATAGCACACCCTTTCTACAGCTCAAGCTAGTATCAGTAGGCCACAAACTAGTGTAGGTAGTACAACACTGCACAACACTAGAATGTCCTTAAAGGGTGGACCCAGTGGATCCACTCAGCTTCTGTATAAGGACATGACTTTCTTTGACTTGAAAGCCATGTGTGCTGAGAGGCACCTGAAGATAGGACAGAGTCCCTCCACACTACACCTGATAGATCTGCTGACAGCAGATGATCTTAGATTAGCTCTAGGAGCTAATGGGTCTGAATCAGGGGGTGGGTCAATTACAGTGTCTGGGTCAGATGATGAACATCAAGTTGACCAAGACTCTGTGATTGTAGGGCCAGGCCCCAAGGGGTCTGAAAAGGACAGAGGAATTCTCCCTAAGAGAACTGACACAGTGGAGGAGAGGCATAGGTCCCTTTCTAGGGACTCTGACCGCTCCTATCACTCTGGCAGAGAATTTGTCCAGCAGTGGAACTCCTACTTCCCAAGAAGAGATACCTCCTCTGAAAGACTGTGCAAACTGCTGCAGTATGAGGAAGCAAGATTTGCCCTCAAAACCAAGCAGTTGGCATTAGATGGAGAAGCCTTTGAGCTCCAGAGAGCTTCTAGAAAAGAGGGGTTAGAACCCCCTGGTGGCAGCAACAGTGTCCCTAGAGGCAGAGAATATATTCCAGACCATAGGAACCTGAGCAAGGTTGTTCCTCCCTACCAGAGTGGGGATGATATCCATAAGTGGATAACTGCTATGGAGAGGGCCTGTAGAGTACAACAGGTCCCCCAAAAGCAGTGGGCAGCAATCTTGTGGCTCTCCTTTTCCTATAAAGGTAGAGACAAGCTCCTCACTGTTAGAGAAGAGGATGCTGATGACTATGAAGTCCTGAAGAGTGCACTGATAGATGGGGTTGGCTTAACCACTGAGTAGTACAGGTTGAAGTTCAGAGACACCCAGAAGGCACAGACTCAGGACTGGACTGACTTTGTAGATTGTGCAACCAAGGCTCTGGAGGGTTGGCTGGTTGGCAGTAGGGTTACTGATTTCAAGGAATTGTATAATCTAGGGAGCAGATCCTTAATAATTGTCAAAACCAGCTTTTACACCAGTACCTGGTGGACTCTGATCTGACCTCTCCCCAAGAATTGGGAAAGAAGGCAGACAAATGGGTCAGAACCAGGGTAAGGCCTAAGAATCAGGGTGGTGACCAGAAGAAAGATTCTACCAAGTCCCAAGAGAAAGGTGGGGATAAATCTAAGGATAAGTCCACTACCGGGCCCCAAAAGTCCTCTTCTGGGGGTGGGTCCCAAACTCCTTCCTCTCCTGAAAAGAAACCATATTGCCATGTCTGTAAAAAGCCTGGACACTGGAAAACCGATCCCAGTTGCCCCAGGATTGGCAATAAAGAAAATGTTCCTCCAACAACTACTACCACCCCTCCTGGTACTAGCAGTAGTAATCCTCCAGTTGGGAGTAGTGCACCCAAAAAGTTAGGTGCTTTTGCAAGAGGAACAGAGGTGGGCCCTAGTTTAGACAGGACCCCCTCAACAGACTCCTCTGACTCTGATGGTGGTATAGGATTTGCCACCTTTACCATGGGTCCCAATGCATTGGGCAGGTACAGACTGGAGCCAATGATTAATGGTCAGAAAGCTGTGGCATTCAGGGACACAGGGGCTAGTGTCACCATGGTGGCACGGAAACTAGTCCCCCCTCATCAGCTTTTACCTGAGTTTAAATACCAGGTGACCAACATAGATGGTGTCAGAACAGATCACCCCATGGCCATAGTCAATCTCAGCTGGGAAGGGGTCACAGGCCCAAAAAGAGTGGCAGTGTCCCCCAACTTGCCTGTAGATTGCCTGATGGGCAATGATCTGGAAATTTCAGCCTGGGCTGAAGTTGAACACCAAGCCCATCTGAGAATGCTGGGCATCCCTGTAAGGTTAGTGGGGCTGTGATGGCCACAGCCCAAGCCCAGGAAAGTTTGGAGAGATGGAGCCTGGAAGAATGGCCCCCTCTCCCCCAAAAGAGAGCACAAGGGTTGAAGAAAAGTCTTCTTCCCCCAGACAGTAGGTAAGGGTCAGCCTCCTCAGGGAACTGACCCTACCCCTAGTGAAGGAACTGCCCCAGAGGTAGTCAGGCCTGGCCTGGCCACACCCCTGATGGCAGAGGACCCTTCCAAGGTGGTACCCAGTCTGGAGCAGGTACCCTGCCCCTCTCTACCCTGCCTCAGTCAGCCCAGGGCTGCAGAGGTCAGGGAGGTCAGTGGACCCCCAGGGCCCCTGTCCAGAGGAACCCCCCATCAGCAGATTAGGGGCACCCAGTCTAGTAGCCCTAGCCAGGTGAAAATTCCTCAGCACACTGAGGGATCCCCCATACCTTTGTGTAGGGACCTCCCCCAGAAGGACTCTGTTAGGCAAGGGCAAACCTGGGACCCAAAGGTTCCAAACCTGCCCTGTCCCTCCAGTGTTCCATCCAAAGGGACCCAACCCCCAGCTGTAGGCAGCCAAAGGTTGACCCTTAGAGCAAAGTGCAACTCAGTCATAGAAAGACAGGCATACATGGTGACCAGTGATCTGAGGAAGCTGAGAGCAACCATCCTAGGGCCTCACTTCCCTACTCAGACACCTCACCAGCCTTGTACTTTACCAAAGCACACCACAGGTGGTAATTCCCCATGGTGGAGACCCTCTCATACCCTTAGGGTGAGGGATTGCTTAGTGGACCATAAGACAGGGGGCAACCATGCTAGTGCAGGTGCTTCCTTATATGGCCACTTAGTCAATAAAGGCTCAACTGGCCAAGGTTAGCCTTATCGCCTTTCGTTTGGGGGGGGGGTTATGTAGGAAGGTGGAATCTGACTATATCGTTGCCCCCACTTTTTTCCTGGTGTTTAGCTGGTTTATGACTTCGTTGGACTGGGATCCTGCTATTCAGGGCCCCAGTCTAATCTGCTTCCTCTTAAAATGGTTTCCATGTACCTTAGGTACATCTCTGATTGGAATCTGGAGTGCACTTATAAGTCCCTAGTATATGGTATACTATGTACCAAGGGCATAGGTACCTCAGAGACCTACCAGGGGCTGCAGCATGTATTGTGCCACCCCTGGAAGGCCATCCAAAATGACACCACAGGTCTGCTACTGCAGCCTGGGTAAGGTGGTGCATGCACCCCTTACTGTGATATAGGTTACCTGTATCACTACATATATACACACATATAAACCTATAAGTCACTCAAATGGCAGGCCTTATCAATCCTGAAGGCAGAGTGCTTAGTTCTTATGTGAGAGGGTGCCCCTGCATAAGCAGAGCCCCTCTGCAGCATTCGGAGACCCTTCTCTGATGCTGTTTGTAGTGCAGCCTGACCATATACTCATAAGCGCATTATAACCTCGCGTTAAATGCTAACTTTGGGATGGCTGCACGGAAACATGTCGTGTTTGGTGTCAAACATCTTGGAATACTACCCCCCCGCCAGTTCTGGCGGCGGGGGTAGCATTCCACCTTTCTAGAGGGATAGACATGTACCTACTGTGGAAACGCGGTAGAATCCTGAAGAGCCCTGGCATCACAAAATGGATGCCACCAGTCACAGACACTGGGCTGCCCTCCTGCTGATGACCGAAACTTGCAGTGGAGGAAGCCCAACAATAGGTATCCTGTCACAGGAGGGTGTGACCACCTTCCAGACAGGGTTTAGTGTATTGGGGCTGGGTGGGTGCACTCCTAGAGTGCTTTGAAGTCCTGCACTGGGGGAGCAGAATGCTCCTCTGTGCATATGCCAGTTCAAACCAGCTCAGGGGCTACCTGCCCCTGCTCTGGCGCAAAACTGGACAAAGGGAAGTGGGTGTAGCCACCCACTCCCCTGACCCTCCCATAGGTGGGGTCATAGAGCTAGTCCCTCCTTTCTTTTTAGTATAAGAGAGGGAACCTGTGCATAGCACACTAGATACCCCTGGACTATGCCCTTAAGAAGAATCCTGGACCTTCGACGTTCCACTACCTCTGGAAGACTGAAGAATCTCCCTTGGAGTCAAGGAGTGACTCCCCTGCTTGGCAGGCACCAAAAACTACAATGATGGTCGCAAACTATGCCACTCCCGCCGGAGCCCGAAGTCCCTGCAGCCCAGGAAGAGGATTTCCTGACTTTTCCAAGGCCATCGTGAGTCCCCAGTGAAGCTGAGGCCAGTGGACCCCACGAGTGATGAGGAACCGCAGTCCCTGGGTACAGTACACTATTGTCAAGTGCAACCCCTTCACGACGTTCTACGAACTTGTGCTTTGGACCACGTGTGGTCCCAAACTCTAGCAGGAATTCCTCCGAAGATCAGAGGCCTACCTCATCCCGAGTGACCGTGGGCCCCTGTTGAAGGAATCCTCCCGAGGCGTCTTTGCGATCCCTTACTAGCCGGCTTGTGGGTCCCCAGAAGACTTTTCTAAAGAACCAAAGGGCTCCCCTGGTTGCTCCAGGCCTGCTCTGACTTACCTTTACTGGGTGAGTTCCCCAGACCTTGCTGGTCTGCACCATTGACTTTTTGACTTTTCCCCAAGACTTGCTGTTACCAAGGCTTGTTGGCTCCAATCGAGTCACCGACACCTCAGTAAGCTGCAGACGTTGTGGGCCACGCCGAATCCAGCTCCTGGTCATCATCGATGCCGCCTGGACCACGTGGTCGAAGAGTCAAGACACCTGTGTACGACCTGAATCTGTCGATGACGGTGGGCATTCATCTTCCTTGCCCCGGGTCACTGCCAAGTGACTTTGAACACTGTCCCCTCTGCTTTCAGGTCTTCCTTCTTCCGAATCCAGGCTTGGATTCCACCGGACACTTCTCCTGTCGCCGCAAGCAGCAAGTCTTCAGTGGCTCCCATTGAAAACGACGCCGCGACCCGACACCAAAGGACACCTATGCACCCGGCTTCCCTGGGTGAGGTAACTCCAGCACTACGGTGCTCCTGTGGGTGTTGGCCCTAGAACTACTTACCCTGTAAGTGACTTGCTTGTAGCTACTCCCTAAGTGCCCTGAAACTCTTTATTTCCAACCACGACTTGCCGCATTGAAGTCAACGGCGACCCGCGCCTGTGTTCACTCACTGCACGCGTCCCCTGTGGGTCCTTTACTTACCTGCCTTGGGTGGTTTCGTGAGGCCCCAGCACTTCTGAAGACCCTAGGCCTTGTCTCCCTGCAAGTCGTTGTTCCTAAGTCTCTTTTTTAGTATATGGTCTGGTACGCCCCTAGGGCCCCAGCCATATTTGTGCTTAATTTATTGTGAAATGTTGATTTATGCATATGTTCCTGTCTTCTAATCTCACAAGAGATTAGAAGAGAGTTGTTTAGTAATAAATACATATATATTTGATATATATACCTGTGTGGTGTCTTTTCATTTGGTGATTCAAGAGATTGTGTGGTAAAACAAGCTGCTTTACATTCCTCCAAGACTTAGCCTGAAGGCTGCTCTCCACAGCTACCACTAGGATAGCTTTCTATAAAGGTTGTCTTAAACCTACCTACCATAAGAGTCGAATTGTACTGGTGCAAGGTGTCCACTTTAACTAGTGAACAGCATATACCAGGCCAACTTCTCACAGTAAGTTACAAACACACTCAACTAAATTAACCTGTCCTCACCCTCTGGTAGCTTGGTACAAAGAAGTAAGGTTTAACTTAGGAGGCAATATATAAGTATTTGTGCAACACTTCAAACAGTAAAACAGTGAAAACACCACACAAAAAGATACTATACCTAGTTAGCAAAATAGAGCTTAATTTATTGAAGAAAGCAAGACTAAAACAGCAAAAATCCAATAAGTATAACCAGAGTTGTTTAAGAATAAACTGAAATGTAGTGCTTAAAACTATAAAGCGCCAACTGGGGCTATCTGGTTGCGCTAGATCGGGTCAAATCCAAAAGTTCAGGATAGAGCCATGGACCAGCCTCAGCCCGCTGAAACAGTACTTCCATTTCTCTGAGGGTGGCAAGCATTTCAATGTCACCTATCACAAGAGCAGGAAGTGCGGGGTCTGCAGAGGCACCTGGTTGAGAAATACGAGGGGAGCCGCTACATTGTTTAGCTGTATGAATTTTAAGAAGCTTCAATTTTCTTATGAAAAGAAAGAGGTCAATGCGGGTTTTAGCATAGTCAAAATTAGCAGTAGGGCAAAGGACAGTCCTAATTCTAAAACTGACCTTTCATCAGGAGAGATAGCCACTAGCGCCGCGCCTTTTTAATTTTAATCTTGCACGACGCTCACTCTCTGCTCGCTATAGGCTGCAGCACTTGCTTGCACTAAGACCAAGTCTTTCACTTCGGGTGTTTTTCACTTGTAAATATTTATGCACTATTATAATATGTTTTTCACTAATTTTAGCGTATTCATTCATACACGTTAATCAGGTATCCAAAGTCTGTTTTCTAATTTCTATCATGACTTTGCTATCGTGCATACCTCTTTTATGTTTATCGTAACACAGGAAATGCACTTCCGGGTCATTGTATGACTTTTTGACAAAGACCGTGGTGTCGAAACGCGTCAAGTCAATAAATACTTTATAACTCCATCAAGAATCCTGAGTGTGACTTTTCCTTGCGTGACTGTGAGGATTCAATTATATATATATATATATATATATATATATATATATATATATATATATATATTCACTGAAAAAACCATAGGTTTCAGGCACGTTATGGTTAGAAATTAGCATTTAAAAAACCTTAGAAATTCACTGAAAAAACATAGGTTTCAGGGATGTTATAGTTAGTTGGACATTTCACTCGTATAAAACCATAGAAATTCCCCCGTTATAGTTAGTTCAGCTAAGTATAACTCGCGCCCCCGCAATGCACTGCTGATGACGTCACATATTACATCATTCATGACATGGTCAGTGACATCACTGATGACATCTCAAATGACATCACTGATGACATCATCCACGTGAAAATCTGATGCACCTCCTCACACTCTAATATAACCTTTGATACACCCACTATAAAATACAGACTACCATTTTCGAAACCATCGACACCCCAATACCAGTTACTACATACGCACTCACTGATTCCTAGGTCTACACACACATCTACTCATTTACCCATACAATCACTCATACATACAGTCACTCATCAATACAACACTATCATATGCACTCATACACCTATACAGACACTCACACACCGCCACTCACCCATGGAGTTACTCACACACCTAGTCAGTCATGCAAAGAATCAATCACACTCCCATTTCCTCAGCTATACAGTTATACACACACCACCTCACTTATTCAAACATATACTAACACATACTTACTCTCTTATACAATCACTGAGACAAGTACACACTCATCCATACAGCCACTCTCACAATCACTGACTCTCACATATAGTCATTTATATACTCCAACTCTCACATACACTGCCTTTTACATATGTAGTTACTTGGACATGTACCACTGAGACATCCAATCTCTCACCAACACACCCATACACACACTCACCCGCCCATACAGCTGTTTCCACATGCAATCTTGAACCCATACATCCAGTGAATCAACCACTCACACATCTATGCACAGAGTCACACACCTCCCACCCACCCACACACACACTCAGTCTCCCATACAAATACTCAGGCAACCAATCAATAACCCATATAGACACTCATGTAGCTACTGACCAACACATGCAGCAGCTTACACAACAACAGACATACTGATGCACACATTCAGACAGTTTAGTCACTAACGTATGTATTCAGTAAGACACATTTAATCACTCACTTATACAGTCAGTCACACACCTACTAAATCCTTCAACATTTCACTCGTATAAAACCATAGAAATTCCCCTGTTATAGTTAGTTCAGCTAAGTATAACTCGCGCCCCCGCAATGCACTGCTGATGACGTCACATATTACATCATTCATGACATGGTCAGTGACATCACTGATGACATCACTGATGATATCTCAAATGACATCACTGATGACATCACTGATGACATCATCCAGTGACTGTGTGTTTCTGTAAAGTTTAAATATGTTTTATATATATGCCAAGGTGTATTGAAGAATGAGTGGGTGTATAAGTGTCTGGATGAAGGATTTAGTAGGTGTGTGACTGACTGTATAAGTGAGTGATTAAATGTGTCTTACTGAATACATACGTTAGTGACTAAACTGTCTGAATGTGTGCATCAGTATGTCTGTTGTTGTGTAAGCTGCTGCATGTGTTGGTCAGTAGCTACATGAGTGTCTATATGGGTTATTGATTGAAATATCAAGACGAGCTGCATCTTAATGCCAGATGGTGAGAGCGCTGGGAGTGCCTTCTCAATGCTCCGGGCATATTGTATAACAGAAATTCACACGGCAGCCCAGCCGTGGGGAAGAGCACCCTCGTGAATGCAGAGGCTGTGGATTTGAACCTTCAAAACCGTGACAGCGCAGCGCTCAGCATGCTTACTGAGTTTGCCAGTTATATTTCTTAAACCTACTAAAGGACTTTTTACAAGCTTGAATAAGAAATGCGCATCAAACTTACTAAGGGAAATTAACGCTTTGCTCACCATAGGAACTAGATGTCCCACAATGCATCAATGAAATCATGCACTATGCAAACGCCCACTGTGGGCTGGAAATTCAATAAATTCAATAAATAATGTTGAAAATGAATGGTGAGCTGTTGGTGCGTCATTTTAGCAGCCCATGAAGAAGGGGACTTGAGCCCTGAAACGCGTCGGCAAGATATGCAAATTTTGAAATATCAAGACGAGCTGCATCTTAATGCCAGATGGTGAGAGCGCTGGGAGTGCCTTCTCAATACTCCGGGCATATTGTATAACAGAAATTCACACGGCAGCCCAGACTTTGTAATTGTCAGCATCCTCTTCTCTTACAGTGAGGAGCTTGTCTCTACCTTTGTCTGCAAAGGAGAGCCACAAGATTGCTGCCCACTGCTCCTGGGGGACCCTCTGAACTTTACATTCCCTTTCCAGTGCAGTAATCCATTTGTGGATGTCATCCCCACTCTGGTAGGGAGGGACAATCTTGCTCAGGTTTATATGGTCATAAGACCTTTCCCTACCACTAGGGAAGTTGCTGCCACCATGGGACTCTAGTCCCAACTTTCTTCTTTGTCTATGAAGCTATAGGGACTCCCTGTCTATAGCCAACTGCTCTCTTCTGATCCTAAGCTGAGCTTCTCCATACTTGAGCAGTCTCTCTTTCCTTTCATGAGAGGATTCCCTCCTATGAGAGGAAACAGAGGTCCCTACTGAGGTGTCAGAATGGTTACACTCCTGAGAAGGAGATCTTGACCTTCTAGGCACACTCACAACTCTTCCTGGTGGGACAAAGGGGAGGTCATTCTGGTCCTCCTCCTCATCTTCAGGAGGAGCTGGATTTTCCAGGGCAAGATCATTGTCATCTTCCTGGCCAGTTTCAGAGGTCAGGTCCTGGGTTTCTTCACCCCTGGTCCCTTCCTCATCTTCTGCCCCACACTCTCTGCCTACCCCTTCAGACCCTCTGGGTCTTCTGAGATCATCCAACAGAAGCACCTCTATGAGGCTTTGGGTGTTGGCACTTTTGCCTGTCTTCAGCTTCCTAGTACTGCACAATGCTCTCAATTCCAAGAATGGGAGGTTGTCATACTTGGAGGGGAGACGCCCATTGGCTTCTGGCAGGGACCCACTGGTTCCTGGCCTTGAAGACATCACTAGTGAGGTGTGGTGTATGCACTACCTACTCTAGTGTGGCCTACTAAACTCTCTTGAGTTGTAGAAAGGGTGTGCTAAGCCCTTGACACACAACTCTAAGTTCAGTAGAACTTACTGTATTTCTAAGCTTGAATTTATATGTACCTGAGGTACCTTTAGTGGTTTTCACTTAGTCACACACTTGAGATTATCTGGTAAAACAAAGGCAAGCTTGAATCCAACCGCTGCACACCAATGTGAGAAGTTGGCCTGGTATATGCTGTCCACTAGTTATAGTGGGCACCTTGCACCAGTCCAAACGACCTTTATTGATGATAGGTTTAAAGACAACCTTTATTGAAAGCTATCCTAGTGGTAGCTATGGAGAGCAGCCTTCAGGCTAAGTCTTGAAGGAGTGTTAAGCTGTTTGTTTTACCAGTTATAATCTCATGAATGACCAAATGAAAGGAGAACCACACCAGGTAAATATATAAAATATATGTATTTATTACTAAACACTACCCAATAGTCTCTTTATGAGGCTAGAGGTCAAAGTACACAAGTTGCAAATCAAATAGCACAGTAAATTAGCACAATATACGATTAGCCCTA
The DNA here is from genome assembly GCA_963921515.1 of Calotriton arnoldi. Lineage (NCBI taxonomy): Eukaryota > Metazoa > Chordata > Amphibia > Caudata > Salamandridae > Calotriton > Calotriton arnoldi. Next base: position 100,597 of record CAWUFW010017655.1, on the reverse strand, counting down.
GGGCGTACCAAACCATATATTAAGAAAGTGGTATAAGAACCATGACTTAAGTAGACACAAGGCCTAGAGCCTGTAGAATCGCTGGGACCCCAAGGAACCACCCAAGGTAGTGACACAGGGGACCCACGGGGGCTGTGTGCAGTGTGTGAACACAGCCGCGAGCTCCGTTAAAGTCTATGGGAAAGTCGCGGTTAGAGTTTTAGAGTATAATGACACTTAGAAATGGACTAGGACCAAACCCTCTTGGACTTAGACAGTTCTAGGGTCAACACCCACGGGAGCACCAGAGTACTCGAGTTACCTCACCCAGGGAAGCCGGGTGCATAGGTGTCGAATGGTGTCGGGTCACGTCGTCGATTTCAATGGCAGCCTGCAAGGAAGTGCTGCTGCCGGGAAGATGCGAAGTGTCCGAAGAGATCCAAGCCTGGATCGGAGATGAGAAGGACCTGAAAGCAGAGGGGACAGAGTCTGGGTCACTTGCCAGTGACCAGGGGCACGATAGTCGAATGCCCACCGATGTCGGGTGCTTCAGGTGAAAGAGGTGAAGCTTAACTCTTCAGCCACGAGGACCAGAAGGTGTCGACAATAACCAGGAGCTGGATTCGAGCTGTCCCACAAAGGATGTCGAGTGCTGCAGTGTTGGTTTCCGGATTGAACACAACAAGCCTTGGCAACAGCAACCCACGTAGAAAGGAGAAAGATGCTTCTGTGCAGACCAGCAAGGTCTGAGGGACTCACCACTCAGTGGGGCGTCAGGGCACGTCCTGAGAAACCAGGAAAGCCCAAAGAAAATCAGAGTTGCCTTCACAGGGACCCACCAGTCAATGGACCAGGGATTGCAAAGGAGCCTCAAGCGGAAATGCAAGAAGCAGACCCACGGAACACTCGTGGAGTGTAGGCTCACAATCTTCAGTGCAAATGGTGCCAGGGGCCTGGGCTACAAGTAACCCAAAGCAGGACTTCAAGAGACGTTGAGAAGTTGATGCACTAGTAAATGTGCCCGGTGTCCAGGGGTTCCGGTTCCACATTACTCGTGAGGGCTGCGGGTCTCAGCTTTGCAGGGGACTCGGGTCGGCCTCTGAGAAGTCTGGAAATCCTCCTCCTGGGCTGCAGTTACTTCGGAGTCCGGCAGGAGCTTCGGAGATGCAGATCAGCAAATGCTTCGTTGGTGCCTGCCAAGCAGGGGAGTCACTCCTTGACCCCAAGGGAGATTTCTTCAGTCCTCTAGTCTTTAGTAGAGCGTCGAAGTTCCAGGATTCAGTTGCAGAGTTTCGTCCAGGGATATCTAAAGTCCTGTTGCCAGGGGTTCCTTACTTATACCTAAGAAAGGGGTTGGACTAACTCTGTGGACCCACCTATGGGAGGGTTTGGAAAGAGGGGTGGCTACACCCATTTCCTTTGTCCAGTTTCGCACCAGAGCAGGGGCTGGCAGCCCCTGCAACCGGTTTGAACTGGGGTATGCACAAGGACACCAAATGTGCCCCCAGTGCAGGACTTCAAAGCACTCTTGGAGTGCACCCACCCAGCCCCAATCCACTAAGGCCTGTCTGGGAGGTGGTAACACCTCCCTGTGTCAGGAAACCTATTGTCCAGGCCTCCCCTGCCGGAGTTTCGGTCAGCAGCAGGAGGCCAGACTCGTGTCTGTGACTGCAGCATCCATTTTGTGATGCCAGGGCTCTGTTTAGTTGGTACCGGGTATACCGGTGCTGTCATGTCTCTCCCTCTAGAAGGGTGGGATCATACTCCCACACCAGTTACTAGTGTGGGGGTATGATTCCAAGGTGTTTGACACCAAACACGACATGTTTCCGTGCAGCCATCCCAAAGTTAGCATTTACCGCGAGGAAATAATGCACTTAAGAGTATATGGTCAGGCTGCACCACAGACAACCCTGGAGAGGAGAATCCGAAGGCTGCAGAGGGTCTCTGCTCATGCATGGGCACCCTCTCACATAAAACCAAGCACCCTGCCTTCAGGATTGATAAGGCCCGCCATAGGGGTGACTGATAGGTTTCTATGTGCAGTGATAGGTGAGATATAGTGAACCTATATCTCTGTAAGGGGTGCATGCACCACCTTACTCAGGCTGCAGTAGCAGTCCTGTGGTGTCATTTTGGATGGCCTTCCAGGGGTGGCACAATACATGCTTCAGCCCCTGGTAGGCCTCTGGGGTACCCATGCCCTGGGTACATAGTATACCATATACTAGGGACTTATGAGGGCACTCCAGAATCCAATCTGTGGTGTACCTAAAGTACATGGAATCAATTTATAAGAGAAAGCAGATAGGCTGGGGACCTGAATAGCAGGTTCCCAGCCAAACTAAGTCAAAAACCATCAAAACACCAGAAAAAAAGTGGGGGCAACCATGTAGTCAGATTCCACCTTCCTACAATAGGTTTAAGACAACATTATTTGAAAGATATCCTAGTGGTAGCAATGGAGAGCAGCCTTCAGGCTAAGTCTTGAAGGAGTGTAAAGCAGCTTGTTTTACCAGTCTATAATCTCTTGAATGGCTAAATGAAAGGAGACCACACCAGGTATATATATAAAATATATGTATTTATTTCTAAACACACCTTACTAGTCTCTTTATGAGGCTAGAGGTCAAAGCACATGTGTTACACTTCAAATATCACAGTAAATTAGCACAATATACGATAGGCCCTATAGGCGAACCAAACCATATATTAAGAAAGTGGTATAAGAACCACGACTTGACTAGACACAAGGCCTAGAGCCTGTAGAATCGCTGGGACCCCAAGGAACCACCCAAGGTAGTGACACAGGGGACCCACGGGGGACGTGTGCAGTGTGTGAACACAGCCGCGAACTCCGTTAACTTCTATGGGGAAAGTGGCGGTTACAGTTTTAAAGTTTAGGGACACTTAGGAGTGGACTAGGAACAAACCCTTTTGGTCTAGATGGTTCTAGGGCCAACACCCACGGGAGCACTGGAGTACTCATTTTACCTCACCCAGGGAAGCCGGGTGCATAGGTGTCAAATGGTTTCGGGTCGCGTCATCGTTTTCAATGGCAGCTTGCTGAAAAGTGCTGCTGCCGGGAAGAGGAGAAGTGTCCGAAGAGATCCAAGCCTGGATCGAAGATGTGGAGAACCTGAAAGCAGAGGGGACAGAGTCTGGGTCACTTGCCAGTGACCAAGGGCACGATAGTCGAATGCCCACCGATGTTGGGTGCTTCAGGTGCGAGGAGGGGAAGCTTGACGCTTCAGCCATGAGGACCAGGAGGTGTTGAGGACAACCAGGAGCTGGATTCAAGCTTTCCCACAAAGGATGTCGAGTGCTGCAGCATCGTTGCCCAGATTGGACATAACAAGCCTGGGCAACAGCAACCCATGCAGGAAGAGGAAAGATGCTTCGGTGCAGACCAGCAAGGTCCTGGGGACTACCCAAGCAATGGAGAGTCAGGGCACGTCTGGAGCAACCATGAAAGCCCAATTAAAGTACAGTTGTCCTTCTCAGGGACCCACAAGTTGATGGACAAGGGATCGCGAAGGGACCTCGAGAGGAATCACAAAATGGCAACCCACGGGTCACTCGGAGTGGGTAGGCCAGCAATCTTCAGTGGATTCACTGCTCGGGGTCAGTGCTACAAGTAACCCAAAGCACAGTCTCAAAGATCGACAAGAAGCATATGCACTTGCAAATGTGCACGCTGTCCAGGGGTTCCGGTTCCACGGTACCCACGAGGGCTATGGGTCTCAGCTTTGCTGGGGACTCGGGTCAGCCTCTGGGAAGTCTGTAAACCTACCTCCTGGGTTGCAAAGTCGTCGGCGTCCGGCGGGAGCTTCGGAGATGCAGACCGGGCAGATGCGTCTTTGGTGCCTGCCAAGCAGGGGAGTAACTCCTTTACTCCAAGGGAGATTCTTCAGTCATCTAGTCTCATCCAGGTGTAATCTAAAGTCCTGTAGTCAGGGGTTCCTTCTTTATACCCAAGGAAGGGGTTGGACTAACTCTGGGGACCCACCTATGGGAGGGTTTGGAAAGAGGGGTGGCTACACCCATTTCCTTTGTTCAGTTTCGTGCCAGAGCAGGGGCAGGTAGCCCCTGCAACCGGTTTGAACTGGACTATGCACAGGGACACCAAATGTGCCCCCAGTGCAGGACTTCAAAGCACTCTTGGAGTGCACCCACCCAGCCCCAATCCACTAAGGCCTGTCTGGGAGGTGGTAACACCTCCCTGTGACTGGAAACCTATTGTCCAGGCCTCACCTGCCGGAGTTTCGGTCAGCAGCAGGAGGCCAGACTTGTGTCTGTGGCTGGCAGCATCCATTTTGTGATGCCAGGGCTCTGTTAGCTGGTACCGGGTATACCGGTGCTGTCATGTCTCTCCGTCTAGAAGGGTGGGATCATACTCGTGTGGGGGTATGATTCCAAGGTGTTTGACACCAAACACGAAATGTTTCCGTGCAGCCATCCCAAAGTTAGCATTTACCGCGAGGTTATAATGCACTTAAGAGTATATGGTCAGGCTGCCTCACAGACAACCCCGGAGGATAGATTCCGAAGGCTGCAGATGGGCTCTGCTCATGCATGGGCACCCTCTCACACAAAACCAGGCACCCTGCCTTCAGGATTGATAAGGCCTGCCATAGGGGTGACTGATAGGTTTATATGTGCAGTGATAGGGTGAGATATAGTGAACCTATATCTCGGTAAGGGGTGCAGGCACCACCTCACTCAGGCTGCTGTAGCAGTCCTGTGGTGTCATTTTGGAAGGCTGCCCAGGGGTGGCATAATACATGCTTCTGCCCCTGGTAGGCCTCTGGGGTACCTATGCCCTGGGTACATAGTATACCATATACTAGGGACTTATAAGGGCACCCCAGAATCCAATCTGTGGTGTCCCTAAGGTACAGGGAATCAATTTGGAGAGGAAGCAGCTAGGCTGGGGTCCTGGATAGCAGGGCCCCAGCCAGACTAAAGTCGAAAAACAGTGAATCATCAGCAAAAAGTGGGGGTAACCATAAGAAGCAGATCCTACTCTCCTACAGTCACAGCAAACACACCTGCAGAGATGCCCAACATTGCTGCATGTGTCCTGAGTTCCACTTCAGCCCAAGCTGAAGTTTCCAAATCTTTGCCCAACAAGCATTCCACAGGGAGGTCTGAGCTAACCACAACCTTCTTAGGGCCAGTTACCCCTACCCAGCTGAAATTAACAACTGCCAAGGAATGGTCTGTCCTGACATTGCTAGCATTGGTCACTTGGTACATTTCACCAAGTATGATCTGGTCAGGGTCCACAAGATCTATTGTCACCATTGTGACACTTGCTCCTGTGTCCCTATATGCCATGGCCTCCTTACCATTGATTAAAGGCTGTTGTCTGTATTTGCCCAGATTACTGGGGCTCACAAATGAGGAGGCAATATCTATGCCTCCATCACAGACAAGAACAGCCTGAGCTGGAGTTCAGACTAGGCCAGAACCCATCTCAGATCCCAGGTTTAACCCTACTATACCCTTGTTCCCTGTACCACCGCTTTGAGCTGAACTAGGGGGAACAGTTGCCTTAGGGGCAGTGGTGGTGTTAAGAGGATCCTTGGCCCTTGAACAATTGGCATCTCTTGTCCAATGGGTTTTCTCCTTACACAGGAAGCACCAAGGTTTCTTTCTGCCTTTACCTTTGTTAGACTGTGACTCCCCTCCAGATGCAGGTTTTTGGGGCCCTGATGAAGACTTCTGATCTTTACCCTTCTTCCCACCCTAATCTGCAGGTTTAGCTTCTTGCATCTTCTGGTCACCACCTGTGGTCTGGTTTTTCTGCTTCACCCTGGTTCTGACCCATCTATCTGCCTTCTTTCCCAATTCTTGGGGAGAAGTCAGATCAGAGTCAACCAGGTACTGATGCAACAACTGATTTTGGCAATTATTAAGGATCTGCTCCCTCATAATCAAATTGTACAATCCCTTGAAATCGTTCACTTTGCTGCCAAGCAACTAGCCTTCCAGAGTCTTAGTAGCACAATCTACAAAGTCTACCCAGTCCTGGGTCTGTGTCTTCTGGGTGTCTCTGAACTTAATCCTGTACTGTTCAGTGGTTAAGCCAAACCCATCAATGAGAGCAATCTTCAGGACTGAATAGTTGTCAGCATCCTCTTCTCTAACAGTGAGGAGCTTATCTCAAAGGAGAGCAAAGGAGAGCCACAAGATAGCTGCCCACTGCTCTTGAGGGACCCTCTGTACTTTAAAGGCCCTCTCAAAAGCAGTTATCCATTTGTGGATGTCATCCCCACCATGGTAGGGAGGGACTATCTTGCTCCGGTTCCTATGGTCAAAAGTATACTCCTTAACACTAGGGACACTGTTGCTGACACCATGGGACTCTAGTCCCAATTTCTTTCTAGCCTTCTGGAGTTCTAAGGATTCCTTATCTAAGTCCAATTGCTCTTGCCTGAGCCTAAGCTTGACTTTCTCAAGCTCTAGAAATTGGCACTGTCTTTCATAAGAGTTATCTCTCTTATGAGATATGGAGGTCCCTATAGAATGTCCTGAATGGTCAGATTCTGCAGAGGGAGATCTAGATCTCCTGGGTAAACTCTGCACTCTTCCAGGAGGAGTAAAGAGAGGCCACTGGGGCCTTCTCCACGCTCTTCCTGAAGATCTAAGTTGTCCAGGTGGGAATATTTATAATACCTCGCTACATTCAGCTGCCTCGTACCCAGTTAAATATTCTATCTGTATGCTGCTTGGAAATATATTGTGATAGTGCTGCCTTTTAAAATACATTTACTGCTGCTAACGTTTTTTTTTTAAACATTTGTTGTGACCTTGCTGCTTTTTTAAACATCTATTGCTGCTAATATTTTTAATACCTTTTTTTAACTGATAGCCTGCTCAATCTTGACCTGGTGTGTGCCGACCCCGGTCCGTCACGGCTGTCGTGCCGTTTGAACGGAGGGCGGACACACTAACTTTGATCCCTGCCTCACTTCCGCCGCAATTCCCATCCGAGTTGGACGCGGTCTAGTTGTCCACTGGAAAGCACTTAAAAGGCCCAATGGTGCGGACGCGCCGCTGGCGCGCCGAAGGCGCGCCTAAGGCAAGCCCGTCTGCGCCCGTCCGCGCCCGTCCGCGCCCGCACGGGCCCAGGGGCCAGCCATTATGTTCAAACCCGGTCTTACTCAGCACAAGAATTAAAATCTCTGCACTCTGGTAATTATTTACTCAATCCCCTCACTAATATTACATTGACTAAGCAAGGAATCATGGAAGCAAGGGCTACTTTCCCCGAAATTATCACCCTTGCTCATGTTACTACGATTACACAAAGACAGATTAGACATACTAATCTTAAACCCACTATCTTCTACCTTAACACTCGGTCAATGGTGAAACACCAACTTGAGATATTCAATTTACTGGACTCCAGCCGCCCTGACATCCTATTCCTAACGGAAACTTGGCTGTCACAGAATTTTAGCCCCAGACATTCTAGCAGCCCTCCCTAACGATTACTATATCCTGCAGGCAAACCGCACATCAGGGATTATAGGTGGGGAGTAGCGGCTATTGTTCACCATGATCTAAAATTTACAAACCTAACTCCACTTGATCTACCTTCAGTAGATAACTTAGTCCTTAAGCTGGAGTCGGCTTCGTCTTCTTTAATTTGTGTGTTACTGTATAGACCTCCCAAGAACATGTCCTCATTTCCTCATTCCCTAGCTGAACAGTTGGCTCAGCTAACCACCAACAGTGCAAAAATATTGCTGCTTGGTGACTTTAACTATTGGGCCAATGACACTCTAGGCAGTCCCCATGCCAAAGACTTGAACGACCTTCTTAGTGGGCTAAACCTTACTCAACAAATAACTATGGCAACACATAATAAAGGACACACATTGGACCAGGTGTGGACAGCTAACATCACACTATCTGCACTGACCGTTTCTCCCTGCATTTGGTCTGATCATTTCCTAATCCAGTTTATTATTAATGATGTTGCTAAAGTAAAATCTCCAAGTCTAAAAACATCCGTAGCTAGGAACTGGAACAAGATCAACAAAACACATTTCCATGCCACATTAGCAAATACAGTCCCCCTCCATCAGACGTCAATTAATCTAAGTGAGGATAATCTGACAGCATGGCTCACTATGGCCAGCAATGAACATGCCCCATTAAAAACAATACGTTCCGTAAGACGTCATGAGGCACAAAGATGGTTCTCTTCCGATTTACAAAACCAAAAGCTAGCACTTCGTCAATCAGAAAGAAAATGGAGAACTAGTTACTCTTTAGACAAAAAGAGAGTTATCTGATCCAATTGAAAGAGTACAAAAAGTCAATCTCTTCCGCTAAGGCTGCTTACTTCTCCTCTAAAATAATGAGCTCTACTAACAGGTCTAAAGAAATATTTACCATCGTGAACGAATTATCCAATCCAGATAGAGTCACATTAAAATCTACACCCAGTCAAGTCTTGTGTAACTCCCTCAATTCGTTCTTCATTGACAACATTGTCACAATAAAATCCAGCATTCCCTGTTGCCCGGTACCTGAGGGCTCACCTTTAGCGCCGGAAAATTCATGCTCCCTTGAACAATTTCCAGCTATAGACAGTACGATTTTTTGGGATCTTCTATCCAAAGTAAAGTCGGGATCACCTACTGATAGCTGTCCGCCTCATATTTTAAAAGAAGTTTTCACCACCTTCCCCGGACCTGCTTTGGCACTACTCAATGACTCTCTGGCACAGGGCTGTGTTCCAAAAGCGTTTAAAGAAGCAACTGTGGTTCCCCTACTAAAAAACTCTGGTGCGGACCCTAGGGTTTTAACCAACTATCGGCCCATCTCCTTGCTCCCTTATTTGGCCAAAATACTGGAATCCCATGTGGCCAAAAGCCTCTGTACTTTTATTGAACAGTCTGACTATCTTGATCCAAATCAAGCAGGGTTCCGCCCAGCTCATTCTACTGAGGCAGTGATACTTACTGTTCTGGATATGCTTCGGAAAGAAGTTGACAAGGGCTCCCCCCAGGTCCTGGTGCTACTAGACCTGTCTGCAGCATTTGACACGGTCGATCATGGTATTCTGATCGACCGTGTCAGGACAGCCGGTTTTAAGGGGAAGGCATCTAGCTGGGTTGAGTCATTTCTAGAGGAACGCACTCAGTCAGTACGTCTCTCCCAGTTTTCTGCACCTAAAATGGCAACGACATGTGGAGTTCCTCAGGGCTCCTCGCTGTCCCCTCATTTATTCAATCTCTACCTTCTTCCCTTACTTCATTCCCTTAGAAACAGGAAAGTATGCACGTACAACTACGCAGATGACATGCAACTGGTGTTCTCTATCGACAACTCCTCTGAGTCGATACTCGAATTCCAGGCAACAATGTTGCACATTCGTGACTGGATGAATAATAACCAGCTGAAATTAAACCCGGACAAAACAGAAGTGATCCTGTTGGGTGGTCCCCTGAACCCATGGAATGCACAGTTTTGGCCGAGTGAACTGGGTTCCCCACCCAATTCTTCTTCCTCAGCCAAAAGTCTGGGAGTGATCATCAATAGTGATCTCACCATGAAAGCTCAGATAGGAGCAGTAACTTCCACCTGTTTTTTTCAACTTAGGAAAATAAGGAAGATCAGGAGATTACTTACACGGGAAGCCTTAATCCAGGAGGTCCTACCTATGGTGATATCACACCTGGATTATGCCAATTCTATATACTTTGGCATACCACTCTACCTCACCAAGAGACTGCAAATGGTACAGAACCAGGCAGCCAGACTGATATCCCAACAATCTAGATGGGAACATATTTCTCCCACCTTAAAAGAACTACACTGGCTTCCCATTCCACAAAGATGTGCATTCAAGGTTGGTTGCCTTATTTTTAAAGCTTTGTATGGTGCTAGCCCAAAATTTATATCCAGACTTGTCCAGAAATACTTACCTGCACGTTGTCTACGCTCTGCCCATAAGAACCTCTTAGCCATCCCTCCCTACAGACGGAAACGAATAGGAGGCTGCAGGTTTGCGGTATTGGCACCCAGTTTTGGAACACTCTTCCTTTGGACATAAGAACTTGTACTGAATTCACAAGGTTCCGTAGGCTTCTTAAGACTTGGCTATTCACCCAAGCTTACAACTAGTTCTTCAGACAATTGAATACAGGGGGCTCCAACAATTCCTTAAGTTCAGCGCCAAGAAACCAATTGGTGTACGTGCGCTTTATAAGAAATTTTAACATAACATAACATAACATCATCTTGATCCTCCTGTCCAGGGTTTGAGTCTAGGTCATAAAAGGTGTCACCTCCTGACCTGTCTTCATTCCCTGCCCCACCCACTCTTTCTACCTCATCTGACCATGGGGTCTTCCTAAGGTCATCTAAGAGTAACACCTCAATGAGACGTTGGGTGTTGGCATTTCTCCATGTCTTTAGCTTCCTAGAAACACACATGGCTTTCAATTCCTGATATGTGAGGCCATTGTACCTAGAAGGCAGAGAGCCACTGGCTTCTCCTTTAGAAGGCATAACTAGTGTGGTGTGGTGTATGCCCCTACCTAACCTAGTGGGAACTAAACTCTCTTAGGTTGGAGAAAGGGTGTGCTAGACCCTTAACTTGCCCAACCCCAAGTTCAGTAGAACTTACTTATTCTAACCTTAAGTATTATATGTGCCTAATACTTTAGTGGTTTTCAGTTAATCGATACAAAGAGATTTATCTGGTAAAACAATGCAGGCTTGAATCCCAACCGCTGCACACCAATGTGAGAAGTTGGCCTGGTATATGCCGTCCACTAATTAAAGTGGGCACCTTGCACCAGTCCAAACGACCCTTATGATGTATGAGGTCAAAGATAACCTTTAGAAAGCTATCCTAGTGGCAGCTGTGGAGAGCAGCCTTCAGGCTTAATCTTGAAGGAATGTAAAGCAGCTTGTTTTACCAGAACATCACCTCCTATATTGACTAAATGAAAGGAGAACCACACAGTAGTTATAAAAAATATGTATTTATTAATATAACACTCTCTAGTATCCACTGCACGAGGATAGAACAGAAAGCACACAATACGAGATCAATAGAACAGTTGTAAGTAGCACAATACATAGTGGGCTCCAGGGGGAGACCAAACCATACACTAAAATAGTGGTATAACAATGACGACTCGGGTCAAGACAAGGTCTGGAGCACGTAGAATCGCTGGGACCCCAAGGAACCACATAAGGTGAGTAGATAGGGACCCCACGGAGGACGGGGGGAGTGTGCTAGCACGACCTTCGGGCTCCGTACAACTCTATGGGGAAGTCGCTGTTGCAATTTTAAAATATAAGGACCCTTCTAAGAGGACTTCGACTAAACACTTTGGAACTTAAGAGGTTGGAGAGCCACCCCACCCGTGGATACCGTAGTACCCGAGTTACCTTTCCCATAGGAGCAGGGTGCATAGGCCTGGAGTGGTGTCGGAAACCGATGTCGTTCTCAATGGAGGGCTGTGAAGAAGTACTGCTGCCGTTAAGGTGAAAAGGGTCCAGTGGAATCCAAGCTTGGATTCTGGAAGGAAGGAACCTGAAAGCAGAGCGCACAGAGTCTGGGTCACGTCAGAGCGACCAGGGGCTCGGTAGACGAATGCCCACCGCTGTCAGGTGCTTCAGGTACGAAGAAGGGATGCTTGACTCTGAATCCACGAGGACCAGGAGATGTTGACGATGACCAGGAACCGAAGGTAAGCTGTCCCATGAAGGATAACGAGTGCTGAGGGGTCGGTGTCCGGCTGGAGCACCATCAAGCCTTGGCAAAAGCAACCCATGTAGGAAGGACAAGCAGGTTACATTGTGGACCAACAAGGTCCAGAGGACTCTCCATGCAATGGAGATTCAGGGCACATCTGGAGAAAGCAGGGAAGTCCAACAGAAATCAAGATGACCCTCAGGAGGACGCACAGGCCAAATGACCAGGAGTCGCGAGGGGACCTCGAGCAAGATTGCCAAGTACCAGCCCACGGAGCACTCGGTGTGTGGAGGCTGGAGTTCTTTGGTGCAAATACTGCTCAGGGTCAGGACTATACGGAATCCAATGCACAAGCTCGGGAATGGCCAACAAGCATATGCAACTGCATATGGACGCTGTGCACAGGGTTTCAAGTTATGCAGTCCCTATGAGGGATACTGGCTTCAAACTTGCTGAGAGGGCATATCAACCTCAGTGACTTTCAGATACCCACCTCCTGTGTTGCTAAAATCTTTGGAGTCTGCAGGAGCTCAGGAGCATCAGACCAGTAAGTTGCATTAAGGTGCCTACGAATGCAGGGAAGTGACTCCTTCACTCCAAGGGAGATTCTTCACTTGTCCTTAGTGCACCACAGGTCCTGCACAGAGCCTGTATGAAGCAAGGGCACAGACAAAGCTTTGGATGGAGAGGGAGACGAAGTCGGGCCCAGTCGAAGTCCAGCGAAGTCCAGAGTGTCCAGACGGTCGAAGGTCAGTGGTTTCTTCTTGTAGATCTTGTCCATGTAAAATCTAAAGTCTTACAGCCAGGTAAGCCCTTTTGTACCCACTGGAGGGGGTTGGACAGATTCGGGGGACCCTCCTAGGGGAGGGTCAGGACAGAGGGGTGGTTACACCCATGTCCTTTGTCCAGTTTCGCGCTAGAGCAGGAGCCAATGGCTCCCAGAACTGGTTTGAGCTGGACTATGCACAGGGACACCAACTGTGCCCCAAGTGCAGACTTTCAGGCACTCTCAGAGTGCACTCACCCAGCCCCAATACACTAAATCCTGTCTGGGAGGTGGTCACACATCCCTGTGACAGGATGCCTATTGTGCTGCCTTCCTCTGCTCGAGCTAGGCTCAGCAGCAGGAGGGCAGAAATGTGTCCCTGGTTGGCAGCATCCATTTTGTGCTGACCGGGTCGAGAAGGCTGGCAGGGATAGACCAGTGACCCTTCGAAGCTCACTTCAGAAGGGTGGAATCATACCTCCCACACCGGTTACCAGTGTGGAGGTATGATTCCAAGGTGTTTGATACCAAACACAGTATGTTTCTATGAAGCCATTGTCGAGATAGCATTAACCGCAAGGTTATAATGCACCTCTACCTATATGTCCGGGTGAGTCACAGACAACCCGGGAGAATGGTCTCCGAAGGCTGCAGAGAGACTCTGCTCATGCAGGGGCACCCTCTCACTAAAAACCCAGCACCCTGCCTTCAGGATTGATAAGGCCTGCTATAGGGGTGACTGATGAGTTTTAAGTGTAGTGACCTATAGATATAGTGACCCTATATCTAAAGTAAATGGTGCAAGCACCAGCTTACACAGGTTGTAGTAGCAGACCTGTAGTTCCATTTTGCATGGCCTCTCATGGGTGGCATAATACATGCAGCAGCCCATGGGAGGCCTCTGGGGTACCTATGCCCTGGGTACATGGGTACCATATACTAGGGACTGATAAGGGTACCCCAGTATCCAATCTGGAGTGTACCAAGGTACATCTGTAACAATTTAAAGGAGAAAGCAGATAGACTGGGGTCCAGATTAGCAGGATCCCAGTCAGACTAGTCAAAAACAGTGCAACATCAAGCAAAAGGTGGGGGCAACCATAAGAAGCAGAACCTACTTTCCTACACAACCCCCCCCCCCTCAAACGAAAGGACATGAGACTAACCTTGACCAGTTGAGTCTTCATTTTCTAAGTGGAAATACCTGTAGAGTCCATCTGCATTGGCATGGTTACTCCCAGGTCTGTGTTCCACTGTATAGTCCATCCCCTGTAGGGAAATGGACCACCTCAAAAGTTTGGGGTTTTCACCCTTCATCTGTTTTAGCCATAAGAGGGGCTTATGGTCTGTCTGAACAATGAAGTGAGTGACAAGCAAGTATGGCCTCAGCTTCTTCAGAGCCCAAACCACAGCAAAGGCTTCCCTCTCAATAGCTGACCAACGTTTCTCTCTGGGGGTTAGCCTTCTGCTTATAACAGCTACTGGCTGAACCTGACCCTCTTCATTCAGTTGTGGTAACACAGCCCCTACCCCCAACTCAGATGCATCAGTTTGAACAATGAATTGTTTGGAATAGTCAGGACTTTGCAGAATGGGAACAGAGCACATGGCATGCTTCAGGTTATCAAATGCCTTCTGACAGGTAACTATCCACTGAACTTTCTTAGGCATTCTTTTAGAGGTCAGATCATTCAAGGGGGTCACTATGGATCCATATCCCTTGACAAACCTCCTGTAATACCCAGTCAGGCCCAAGAAAGTTCTGACCTGAGTCCGGGTAGTTGGAGCAACCCAGTCCATGATGGTCTGGATTTTGCTCTGCAATGGTTGAACCTGGCCTCCACCCACAAGGTGGCCCAGGTACACAACCTTACTCTGCCCTATCTGGCACTTAGTGGCCTTGATAGTGAGGCCTGCTTTCTGCAGGGCCTCCAGAACATTTCTCAGATGGACCAGGTGATCCTCCCAGGTGGAGTTAAAGACAGCAATATCATCTAGATAAGCTGCACTGTAGGCTTCCAGGCCTGTGAGGACTTTATTCACCAACCTTTGAAATGTGGCAGGCACATTCTTCAAGCCAAAGGGCATCACAATAAACTGATAATGCCCACTAGGGATTGAGAATGTGTTTTTGGTTTGGCATCCTCAGCTAGTCTGATTTGCCAATAACCAGCAGTGAGGTCAAATGTACTCAAGAACTTACTGAGGCCAAAGTATCAATGAGCTCATCTGCCCTAGGGATAGGGTGAGCATCAGTCCTAGTGACTGCATTGAGCCCCCTGTAGTCCACACAGAACCTCATTTCTCTCTTACTACCCTGGGTATGAGGTTTCGGTACCAGGACCACTGGACGAGCCCAAGGGCTATCTGAGGGTTCAATGACACCCAGTTCCAGCATTTTTTGGACCTCAGTCCTGATGCAGTCCCTGACATGGTCAGGTTGCCTGTAAATCTTATTTTTAACAGGCAGACTTTCACCTGTGTCCACTTCATGGGTACACCAAGTGGTCTGACTAGTAGTCAGGGAAAACATATGTCTGTACTGATTGAGGACTTTCCTGCAATCAGTCTGTTGCTGCTCAGTGAGGCTGCCTGCCAAGGCTACACCATCTACTGAGCCATCATCAGGGTTCTGTGAGAGGAGGTCAGGGAATGGATCACTCTCTTTCTCCTGTCCCTCATCAGTAGCCATGAGCAAGCCCATGTCTGCCCTGTCAACATATGGCTTGAGCCTGTTGTCATGGAGCACCCTGTGGGGGCTCCTGGGAGTTCCAAGGTCCACCAGGTAGGTGACCTCTCCCTTTTGCTCAAGAATGGTATGGGGCCCACTCCATTTGTCCTGGAGAGCTGCTGGGGCCACAGGCTCCAACACCCATACCTTCTGTCCTGGCTGGTACACAGTCAGTACAGTCTTTTGTTCATGCCAAGCTTTCTGTAATTCTTGGCTAGCCTCAAGGTTTTTACTTGCCTTCTTCATATACTCAGCCAATCTGGAGCGGAGACCAAGTTCATAGTCCACTATGTCTTGTTTAGGTGGTTTGAGAGGTAACTCCCATCCCTCCTTCACTAAACACAAGGGACCCCTAACTGGATGTCCAAACAGAAGTTCAAAAGGGCTGTAGCCAACCCCCTTCTGAGGGACCTCTCTGTAGGCAAAGAGAAGGCAGGGCAACAGGACATCCCATTTTCGCCTAAGCTTTTCTGGGAGGCCCATGATCATGCCCTTCAGGGTTTTGTTGAACCTTTCAACTAACCCATTGCATTGTGGGTGATAGGGTGTGGTAAATTTGTAATTTACTCCACACTCCTTCCACATAGCAGTGATATAACTATACATGAAGTTTTCACCCCTGTCAGTTAAGATCTCCTTAGGGAAACCCACTCTGGAAAAAATTCCCAGGAGGGCCCTGGCTACCACAGGGGCTGTGGTGGTTCTAAGGGGTATTGCTTCTGGGTACCTAGTGGCATGATCCACCACCACTAGAATATATCTGTGCCCAGATGCAGTTGGAGGATCCATGGGACCATTTATGTCAATCCCAACCATCTCAAAGGGAACCCCCACCACAGGTAGTGGTATCAGGGGGGCCTTTGTGGTACCACATGCCTTACCACTGGCTTGACAGGTGGTACAGGAGCGACAAAACTCCTTTGTGTCCTCTGACATGTGAGGCCAGTGAAAGTGAGGGAAAAGCCTGCCCCAAGTCTTACTTTGGCCTAGGTGTCCTGCTAAAGGGATATCATGTGCCAGGGTCAGTAGGAAACCCCTAAACTTCAGAGATATGACCAACCTCCTGGTGGCACCAGGCTTGGGGTCTCTACCCTCTGAGTAAAGGAGTCCTTCATCCCAGTAGATCCTGTGGGACCCACTGGCACTCACTGCAGCCTCAGCAGCAGATTGCTGTCTGAGGGGTTCAAGAGAGGGGCAGCTGTGCTGTTCCTGACTCAGATCTGCCCTGGAAGGGCCCCCTGTCCCCAAGAACTCAACCCAGTCAGGTTCAAGTTCCTCTGAGACTGTTGCTTCACAGGGACTGGGATCATCTTCCTCAGTACACTGTTCCTCATTCTGCGTCTGGGGGGAAGACACTGCCTTACCCCTACTGCTCCTCCTCTTGGAAGGCACTTGGTCCATTTTTCCAGGATCCAGGGCCTGTTCAGTCGAAGACAGTTTGGCCTGTGACCTAGTCACAGCAAACACATCTGCAGAGATGCCCAACATTGCTGCATGTGTCCTGAGTTCCACTTCAGCCCAAGCTGAAGTTTCCAAATCATTGCCCAACAAGCATTCCACAGGGAGGTCTGAGCTAACCACAACCTTCTTAGGGCCAGTTACCCCTACCCAGGTGAAATTAACAACTGCCAAGGAATGGTCTGTCCTGACATTGCTAGCATTGGTCACTTGGTACATTTCACCAAGTATGATCTGGTCAGGGTCCACAAGATCTATTGTCACCATTGTGACACTTGCTCCTGTGTCCCTATATGCCATGGCCTCCTTACCATTGATTAAAGGCTGTTGTCTGTATTTGCCCAGATTACTGGGGCTCACAAATGAGGAGGCAATATCTATGCCTCCATCACAGACAAGAACAGCCTGAGCTGGAGTTCAGACTAGGCCAGAACCCATCTCAGACCCCAGGTTTAACCCTACTATACCCTTGTTCCCTGTACCACCGCTTTGAGCTGAACTAGGGGGAACAGTTGCCTTAGGGGCAGTGGTGGTGGTAAGAGGATCCTTGGCCCTTGAACAATTGGCATCTCTTGTCCAATGGGTTTTCTCCTTACACAGGAAGCACCAAGGTTTCTTTCTGCCTTTACCTTTGTTAGACTGTGACTCCCCTCCAGATGCAGGTTTTTGGGGCCCTGATGAAGACTTCTGATCTTTACCCTTCTTCCCACCCTAATCTGCAGGTTTAGCATCTTGCATCTTCTGGTCACCACCTGTGGTCTGGTTTTTTCTGCTTCACCCTGGTTCTGACCCATCTATCTGCCTTCTTTCCCAATTCTTGGGGAGAAGTCAGATCAGAGTCAACCAGGTACTGATGCAACAACTGATTTTGGCAATTATTAAGGATCTGCTCCCTCATAATCAAATTGTACAATCCCTTGAAATCGTTCACTTTGCTGCCAAGCAACTAGCCTTCCAGAGTCTTAGTAGCACAATCTACAAAGTCTACCCAGTCCTGGGTCTGTGTCTTCTGGGTGTCTCTGAACTTAATCCTGTACTGTTCAGTGGTTAAGCCAAACCCATCAATGAGAGCACTCTTCAGGACTGAATAGTTGTCAGCATCCTCTTCTCTAACAGTGAGGAGCTTATCTCTACCTTTTCAGCGAAGGAGAGCCACAAGATAGCTGCCCACTGCTCTTGAGGGACCGTCGGTTCTTTAAAGGCCCTCTCTAAAGCAGTTATCCATTTGTGGATGTCATCCCCACCATGGTAGGGAGGGACTATCTTGCTCAGGTTCCTATGGTCATAAGTATACTCCTTAACCCTAGGGACACTGTTGCTGACACCATGGGACTCTAGTCCCAATTTCTTTCTAGCCTTCTGGAGTTCTAAGGATTCCTTATCTAGGTCCAATTGCTCTTGCCTGAGCCTAAGCTTGACTTTCTCAAGCTCTAGAAATTGGCACTGTTTTTCATAAGAGTTATCTCTCTAATGAGATATGGAGGTCCCTATAGAATGTCCTGAATGGTCAGATTCTGCAGAGGGAGATCTAGATCTCCTGGGTAAACTCTGCACTCTTCCAGGAGGAGTAAAGAGAGGGCCACTGGGGCCTTCTCCACCCTCTTCCTGAAGATCTAAGTTGTCCAGGTGGGAATCATCTTGATCCTCCTGGCCAGGGTTCGAGTCTAGGTCATAAAAGGTGTCACCTCCTGACCTCTCTTCATTCCCTGCCCCACCCACTCTTTCTACCTCATCTGACCATGGGGTCTTCCTAAGGTCATCTAAAAGTAACACCTCAATGAGACGTTGGATGTTGGCATTTCTCCATGTCTTTAGCTTCCTAGAAACACACATGGCTTTCAATTCCTGATATGTGAGGCCATTGTACCTAGAAGGCAGAGAGCCACTGGCTTCTCCTTTAGAAGGCATAACTAGTGCGGTGTGGTGTATGCACCTACCTAACCTAGTGGGAACTAAACTCTCTTAGGTTGGAGAAATGGTGTGCTAGACCCTTAACTTGCCCAACCCCAAGTTCAGTAGAACTTACTTATTCTAACCTTAAGTATTATATGTGCCTAATACTTTAGTGGTTTTCAGTTAATCGATACAAAGAGATTTATCTGGTAAAACAATGCAGGCTTGAATCCCAACCGCTGCACACCAATGTGAGAAGTTGGCCTGGTATATGCCGTCCACTAATTAAAGTGGGAACCTTGCACCAGTCCAAACGACCCTTATGATGTATGAGGTCAAAGATAACCTTTAGAAAGCTATCCTAGTGGTAGCTGTGGAGAGCAGCCTTCAGGCTTAATCTTGAAGGAATGTAAAGCAGCTTGTTTTACCAGAATATCACCTCCTGTATTGACTAAATGAAAGGAGAACCACACAGTAGTTATAAAAAATATGTATTTATTAATATAACACTCTCTAGTATCCTCTGCATGAGGATAGTACACAAAGCACACAATACGAGATCAATAGAACAGTTGTAAGTAGCACAATACACAGTGGGCTCCAGGGGGAGACCAAACCATACACTAAAATAGTGGTATAACAATAACGACTCGGGTCAAGACGAGGTCTGGAGCACGTAGAATCGCTGAGACCCCAAGGAACCACATAAGGTGAGTAGATAGGGACCCCACGGAGCACGGGGGCAATGTGCAAACATGACCTTCGGGCTCCGTACAACTCTATGGGGAAGTCGCTGTTGCAATTTTAAAATTTAAGGACCCTTCTAAGAGGACTTCGAGCAAACACTTTGGAACTTAAGAGGTTGTAGAGCCACCCCACCCGTGGATACCGTAGTACCCGAGTTACCTATCCCAGAGGAGCAGGGTGCATAGGCCTGGAGTGGTATCGGAAACCGCCGTCGTTCTCAATGGAGGGCTGTGAAGAAGTACTGCTGCCGTGAAGGTGAAAAGGGTCCGGTGAAATACAAGCCTGGATTCTGGAAGGAAGGAACCTGAAAGCAGAGGGGACAGAGTCTGGGTCACGTCAGAGTGACCAGGGGCTCGGTAGACGAATGCCCACCGCTGTCAGGTGCTTCAGGTACGAAGAAGGGATGCTTGACTTTGCAGCCACAAGGACCAGGAGACGTCAACGATGACCAGGAGCCAGAGGTGAGCTGTCCCATGAAGGATGACCAGAGCTCATGGGTCGGTGTCCGGCTGGAGCACCAACAAGCCTTGGCAAAAGCAACCCACGTAGGAAAGGCAAGCACGTTACATTGTGGACCAGCATGGTCCAGAGGACTCTCCACACAATGGAGAGTCAGGGCACGTCTGGAGCAACCAGGGAAGCCCAACAGAAATCAAGATGACCCTCAGGAGGACCCACAGGCCGAATGAACAGGAGTCGCGAGGGGACCTCGAGCAAGATTGCCAAGTACCAGCCCACGGAGCACTCGGTGTGTGGAGGCTGGAGTTCTTTGGTGCACATACTGCTCAGGGTCAGGACTACACGGAATCCAATGCACAAGCTTGGGGATGGCCAATAAGCATATGCAACTGCAAATGGACGCGGTGCACAAGGGTTCAGGTTATGCAGTCCCCATGAGGGATACTGGCCTAAAACTTGCTGAGAGAGCATATCAACCTCAGGGACCTTCAGATACCCACCTCCTGTGTTGCTGAAATCTTCGGAGTCCACAGGAGCTCAGGAGCATCAGAGCAGTCAGTTGCGTTAAGGTGCCTGCGAATGCAGGGAAGTGACTCCTTCACTCCAAGGGAGATTCTTCATTTGTCCTTAGTGCACCACAGGTCCTGCATGGAGCCTGTATGGAGCAAGGGCACAGACAAAGCTTTGGATGGAAAGGGAGACGAAGTCGGGCCCAGTCGAAGTCCAGCGAAGTCCAGAGTGTCCAGACGGTCGAAGGTCAGTGGTTTCTTCTTGTAGATCTTGTCCATGTAAAATCTAAAGTCTTACAGCCAGGTAAGCCCTTTTGTACCCACTGGAGGGGTTGGACAGATTCGGGGACCCTCCTAGGGAGGGTCAGGACAGAGGGGTGGTTACACCCATGTCCTTTGTCCAGTTTCGCGCCAGAGCAGGAGCCAATGGCTCCCAGAACTGGTTTGAGCTGGACTATGCACAGGGACATCAAATGTGCCCCAAGTGCAGACTTTCAGGCACTCTCAGAGTGCACTGACCCAACCCCAATACACTAAATCCTGTCAGGGAGGTGGTCACACCTCCATGTGACAGGATGCCTATTGTGCTGCCTTCCTCTGCTCGAGCTAGGCTCAGCAGTAGGAGGACAGAAATGTGTCCCTGGTTGGCAGCATCCATTTTGTGCTGACCGGGTCGAGAAGGCTGGCAGGGATAGACCAGTGACCCTTCGAAGCTCACTTCAGAAGGGTGGAATCATACCTCCCACACCGGTTACCAGTGTGGAGGTATGATTCCAAGGTGTTTGATACCAAACAATATATGTTTCTATGCAGCCGTTGTCGAGATAGCATTTACCGCGAGGTTATAATGCACCTCTACCTATATGTCCGGCTGAGTCACAGACAACCCGGGAGAATGTTCTCCGAAGGCTGCAGAGAGGCTCTGCTCATGCAGGGGCACCCTCTCACTAAAAACCCAGCACCCTGCCTTCAGGATTGATAAGGCCTGCTATAGGGGTGACTGATGAGTTTTAAGTGTAGTGACCTATAGATATAGTGAACCTATATCTAAAGTAAGTGGTGCAAGCACCAGCTTACACAGGTTGCAGTAGCAGACCTGTAGTTCCATTTTGCATGGCCTCTCATGGGTGGCATAATACATGATGCAGCCCATGGGAGGCCTCTGAGTACCTATGCCTTGGGTACATGGGTACCATATACTAGGGACTGATAACGGTACCCCAGTATCCAATCTGGAGTATACCAAGGTACATGTGTAACAATTTAAAGGAGAAAGCAGATAGACTGGGGTCCTGATTAGCAGGATCCCAGTCAGACTAGTCAAAAACAGTGCAACATCAAGCAAAAAGTGGGGGTAACCATAAGAAGCAGATCCTACTTTCCTACAGCGGTGTACTGGCCCCAACAGGCTGGTACAAAAATGGGTGCGAGGGTGCAACTCACCCTTGTCTCTCCTTAGATAAGAAATGCCCCCGACGTTGCAGCTTCCCGCAATCTGGCAGTGCAGCTGTGCAAACCTGCACCAACAGTGGCTTGCAAGCCTCACTCACCGGAGCTGTTCTTCGGTCGTTGCAGCTACCCATGAGCTGGCGGTGTAGCTGTAAACATAGGCAGGCACTAACAGTGTGCCTTCCAAGCCCCACTCACCGGGGCTTCTCTTTCTCTCCCAGCCGGCTCGAAGTTGTGGCAGAAATCAGGCACCAACAGTGTGCCTTGCAGGCCCCGCTCATGGGACCTCTTCTAAACTTGTCCAGTCTCCTCGCTGTGACCGGCTATCTTTGGTGACCCATCTCTCCCTCTACCAGGCGGGGGGAGGCGGGAAGGTGCGGAAATGGAGCCCGCGAGGCTCCGGTCCCCTTTGCCTCGGCAATCTCAGATCGAGGCACCCGCGAGGCGCGGGTCCTATCTTCTGCCGGGCCCCGCCCACAACCAGGCAACTTCTGCCTGTCTTCCGGTCTCTGGAGGGCCGTACTCATACGGAGCGAAGGCTCCGTCGGATTGGCTTCTTCCCTCTGGGAGGTGATCCGCCTACAGTCAGGCTTCTTCCGAATTGGCCTGACTTCTGGTTATAGCGGCGCGATGCTCCGGCCGCCGCACGTAAAAGAAGGGCACTTTCTCTTGGGCACCAAAAATGCGGGGTAGGCTTCTGCCCTCCTTCTGGCTTCACCAGGGAATCCCTGCCAGTGATTCCTAATGGATCTGGTACTTCCTCGCAGCCAGGGGCCACGTAGCAGAGCCCCAGCTGCCTACAACTGGAAATGCGTCAGGGGGCACGGCCGGGAGCGGGAGAGCGCTTTCCACGACTTGGCTCTCCCCTCCGTTGCTCCGGCCATAAACAAGAGGGAGGCGCTGCGCTGCCCACGCTGCAGGGCACAAAGCGCTCCTCTCCTCACCTGGTACTCCGGTTTCTGGGTGCTGCAGGGCAGGATATCCCAAGCCCTGGAGGGATCAGTTCAAGTGCTCACTAGGCACTGAGCCTCAATGTCCAGAGGGGCAGAGCTGGGCACAAGCAGGCCAGCATGTAGGGACCGTCAGGAGACAGCATCTGGGTCCCACGGTGGTTCCTCCTGATGCCCAGCAGTCCTTCATCTCCAAGTAAGCACAACAGCTCAACACTTTCATGGGGTCACAGCCACAGTAATTATACTATGTCAGTCTTTGTTCTCTCCCTGGCACAGGGCTCTGTGCCCGGTCCAAACCAGTTCTGGGGGGCACATAGGAACATCCTTTCAGTGCACAAAACACCCTCATTGTTAGTGTAGGCTCTGGCCCCAGACACACCACAGGGGGCGGAGCCAGCATTGTGGAAGGCAGGCACAGTCCTATTCAGGCCCAGGTGCTACTGCTCCCACTACTTCAAATGCAGATGGGCCTATTCAGCCTAGCGCTGACTCACCAAGCCCCTCTGTAGCCACTGCACCTCCCCAGCCCCTGTCACTCCAGAGCCAGACATGCAATACACATCAGGCAGGCACAAAGACACATAGCACACAGAAATGCCTACTTCTAAAAAGTGCAAAAGAAACAATTGATGGACGGAATGCTGGACAATGCAAACATTCACCCCCAGTCACAAGGATCTGGGTTAAATCCATCATTCTTTTGCTCACCACACCACCCCAGTTTGGACCCAGCCATATGCAAATCAGTCTTGACCCTGTTCCTTGTGGGAACAGTCCAGCCCGAACTGCCAAGCCAGGTCCTCCCTGGACCGGAAACAAGCATCCTGGGACCGGTTTCAGGGCATCATCCTTCATCAGCCAGGCTAGCTTGAATTCAGTGGTGTAGTGAGCACGGGACCCACGTCTAGGCATACCCTTCCCACTTAGGGCGACAAATGCAAAAGAAACAATTGATGGACGGAATGCTGGACAATGCAAACATTCACCCCCAGTCACAAGGATCTGGGTTAAATCCCTCATTCTTTTGCTCACCACACCACCCCAGTTTGGACCCAGCCATATGCAAATCAGTCTTGACCCTGTTCCTTGTGGGAACAGTCCAACCCGAACTGCCAAGCCAGGTCCTCCCTGGACCGGAAACAAGCATCCTGAGACCGGTTTCAGGGCATCACCCTTCATCAGCCAGGCTAGCTTGAATTCAGTGGTGTAGTGAGCACGGGACCAACGTCTAGGCATACCCTTCCCACTTAGGGCGACAAATGCAAAAGAAACAATTGATGGACGGAATGCTGGACAATGCAAACATTCCCAGTCACAAGGATCTGGGTTAAATCCATCATTCTTTTGCTCACCACACCACCCCAGTTTGGACCCAGCCATATGCAAATCAGTCTTGACCCTGTTCCTTGTGGGAACAGTCCAGCCCGAACTGCCAAGCCAGGTCCTCCCTGGACCGGAAACAAGCATCCTGGGACCGGTTTCAGGGCATCACCCTTCATCAGCCAGGCTAGCTTGAATCCAGTGGTGTAGTGAGCACGGGACCCACGTCTAGGCATACCCTTCCCACTTAGGGCGACAAATGCAAAAGAAACAATTGATGGACGGAATGCTGGACATTGCAAACATTCACCCCCAGTCACAAGGATCTGGGTTAAATCCATCATTCTTTTGCTCACCACACCACCCCAGTTTGGACCCAGCCATATGCAAATCAGTCTTGACCCTGTTCCTTGTGGGAACAGTCCAGCCCGAACTGCCAAGCCAGGTCCTCCCTGGACAGGAAACAAGCATCCTGGGACCGGTTTCAGGGCATCATCCTTCATCAGCCAGGCTAGCTTGAATCCAGTGGTGTAGTGAGCACGGGACCCACGTCTAGGCATACCCTTCCCACTTAGGGCGACAAATGCAAAAGAAACAATTGATGGACGGAATGCTGGACAATGCAAACATTCACCCCCAGTCACAAGGATCTGGGTTAAATCCATCATTCTTTTGCTCACCACACCACCCCAGTTTGGACCCAGCCATATGCAAATCAGTCTTGACCCTGTTCCTTGTGGGAACAGTCAAGCCCGAACTGCCAAGCCAGGTCCTCCCTGGACCGGAAACAAGCATCCTGGGACCGGTTTCAGGGCATCACCCTTCATCAGCCAGGCTAGCTTGAATCCAGTGGTGTAGTGAGCACGGGACCCACGTCTAAGCATACCCTTCCCACTTAGGGCGACAAATGCAAAAGAAACAATTGATGGACGGAATGCTGGACAATGCAAACATTCAACCCCAGTCACAAGGATCTGGGTTAAATCCATCATTCTTTTGCTCACCACACCACCCCAGTTTGGACCCAGCCATATGCAAATCAGTCTTGACCCTGTTCCTTGTGGGAACAGTCCAGCCCGAACTGCCAAGCCAGGTCCTCCCTGGACCGGAAACAAGCATCCTGGGACCGGTTTCAGGGCATCACCCTTCATCAGCCAGGCTAACTTGAATCCAGTGGTGTAGTGAGCACGGGACCCACGTCTAGGCACACCCTTCCCACTTAGGGAGACAAATGCAAAAGAAACAATTGATGGTCGGAATGCTGGACAATGCAAACATTCACCCCCAGTCACAAGGATCTGGGTTAAATCCATCATTCTTTTGCTCACCACACCACCCTAGTTTGGACCCAGCCATATGCAAATCAGTCTTGACCCTGTTCCTTGTGGGAACAGTCCAGCCCGAACTGCCAAGCCAGGTCCTCCCTGGACCGGAAACAAGCATCCTGGGGCCGGTTTCAGGGCATCATCCTTCATCAGCCAGGCTAGCTTGAATTCAGTGGTGTAGTGAGCACGGGACCCACGTCTAGGCATACCCTTCCCACTTAGGGCGACAAATGCAAAAGAAACAATTGATGGACGGAATGCTGGACAATGCAAACATTCACCCCCAGTCACAAGGATCTGGGTTAAATCCATCATTCTTTTGCTCACCACACCACCCCAGTTTGGACCCAGCCATATGCAAATCAGTCTTGACCCTGTTCCTTGTGGGAACAGTCCAGCCCGAACTGCCAAGCCAGGTCCTCCCTGGACCGGAAACAAGCATCCTGGGACCGGTTTCAGGGCATCACCCTTCATCAGCCAGGCGAGCTTGAATCCAGTGGTGTAGTGAGCACGGGACCCACGTCTAGGCATACCCTTCCCACTTAGGGCGACAAATGCAAAAGAAACAATTGATGGACGGAATGCTGGACAATGCAAACATTCACCCCCTGTCACAAGGATCTGGGTTAAATCCATCATTCTTTTGCTCACCACAGCACCCCAGTTTGGACCCAGCCATATGCAAATCAGTCTTGACCCTGTTCCTTGTGGGAACAGTCCAGCCCGAACTGCCAAGCCAGGTCCTCCCTGGACCGGAAACAAGCATCCTGGGACCGGTTTCAGGGCATCACCCTTCATCAGCCAGGCTAGCTTGAATTCAGTGGTGTAGTGAGCACGGGACCCACGTCTAGGCATACCCTTCCCACTTAGGGCGACAAATGCAAAAGAAACAATTGATGGACGGAATGTTGGACAATGCAAACATTCACCCCCAGTCACAAGGATCTGGGTTAAATCCATCATTCTTTTGCTCACCACACCACCCCAGTTTGGACCCAACCATATGCAAATCAGTCTTGACCCTGTTCCTTGTGGGAACAGTCCAGCCCGAACTGCCAAGCCAGGTCCTCCCTGGACCGGAAACAAGCATCCTGGGACCGGTTTCAGGGCATCACCCTTCATCAGCCAGGCTAGCTTGAATCCAGTGGTGTAGTGAGCACGGGACCCACGTCTAGGCATACCCTTCCCACTTAGGGCGACAAATGCAAAAGAAACAATTGATGGACGGAATGCTGGACAATGCAAACATTCACCCCCAGTCACAAGGATCTGGGTTAAATCCATCATTCTTTTGCTCACCACACCACCCCAGTTTGGACCCAGCCATATGCAAATCAGTCTTGACCCTGTTCCTTGTGGGAACAGTCCAGCCCGAACTGCCAAGCCAGGTCCTCCCTGGACCGGAAACAAGCATCCTGGGACCGGTTTCAGGGCATCACCCTTCATCAGCCAGGCTAGCTTGAATCCAGTGGTGAAGTGAGCACGGGACCCACGTCTAGGCATACCCTTCCCACTTAGGGCAACAAATGCAAAAGAAACAATTGATGGACGGAATGCTGGACAATGCAAACATTCACTCCCAGTCACAAGGATCTGGGTTAAATCCATCATTCTTTTGCTCACCACACCACCCCAGTTTGGACCCAGCCATATGCAAATCAGTCTTGACCCTGTTCCTTCCTTACTTCTAAAAAGTGGCATTTCTAAAATAGTGACAATAAATCTGCGCACACCATTACGTAGCATTTATTACCACTATTCCAAACATAGCAAACTTGATCACGCTACTCCACTCAGAGCAGGAATTACCACTGAAACACTTATCAGGGAATCCCCAAGGCATTCCTATGAGAGGGCAGCCTCATAGTAGTGAGAAACCAAAATGGCTGTTTGTCACTACCAGGACATGCCACACAGTTAAGGCACATGTCCTACCTTTTACCTACATTGCACCCTGCCCATAGCGATAGCTAGGGCCTACCTTACGGGTGACTGATATGTAGTAAAAGGGGAGTCACAGATGTGGCTACCACTTTATGTGCCACATCACAGCGGCAGTAAACTGCGCGCGCACGCCCTGCAATGGCAGAGGCCTGAGACAGGTTTGAAAGGCTACTTTGGTGGGTGGCGCAAGCAGTGCTGCAAGCCCACCAGAAGCATTTAATTTACTGGCCCCGGGTATATGAGATACCACTTTACAAGGGACTGATAGGTAAATTAAATAAGCAAAACAGGTGTAGACCAATCTTACCATGTTTTACCATAGAGCGCACATGCACTTTACACTGGACAGCAGTGATAAAGTGCCCAGAGTCATAAAACCCCCAACACCAGGTCAGAAAAAATACCAGGAGGAAAGCAAAAAGTTCAGGGATGACCCTGCAAAAAGGGCCAAGTCCAACAGCAACTGTGCCGAATTTATAGCAATGCTTCAAAATTACGCGTTGTTAATGTTTGAAATAAAAAAGGCGTTGATTCTTCTTCATTTCTTTTGGAATGAGAATACAATAAACTACCTCATCCTCTTAGTCTGAAGTAGTGGAAAAGAAGGTTGCATAATTCAGGAAAAGGAAAACGGATGAACACTGGTTAACATATTAAGAAACTGTTATGTAGGTGGGTCACTGCTGAGATACTGGTACACTTTGCATCTAAAGTGCATTTTAAAAACTTGCCAATTATGTTATGTTATGTTGTGTGAATATAACTTATTAAGCACACGAATACCCGGAGGTGTCTTGGCGCTATGAAAACTACAGTAAGCCCTAAAAGTTTTTGCATTAGTTCGAGAAAAGCCATGTCTTCAGACTCTTTCAAAATAAGTCTAAGGAGCTTATAGACCTGATATGCATAGGAAGTGTATTCCACAACTTTGCCGTGCCATAGCCAATGCTTCGTCCCCCCCAGCTAGAGATGCGAAACCTGGGAACCGTCATAAGTTTAATGCCAGTAGATCGAAGCTGTCTACCTGGGCAGTACCAGGAGAAAATGTTTCTTAGGAACATTGGTCCCATATTATTCAAGGTCTTAAAGGCTAGGCATAGCGTCTTAAACTTCACACGACTTGCTACAGGAAGGCAGTGGAGTTTACGGATTTCGGTCGAGACTGATTAATACCTGGGCAGATTTAGGAGGAGTCTCGCAGCTGCATTTTGTACCATTTGCAATTTTTTTAGGTGTTGTTTTTGCATATTCAGGTACAACCCATTGCAGTAATCTAATTTTGATAATACTAATGTAGTTACCACTGTATTCCTAGATTCCTTAGGGATGTAAGGAAGAACCTTCCTCAGTTTCTTGAGCAGGTAAAATGTGGTGGAAACCGTTGCATTTGTTTGCTGGGCGAATGTTAGTTTCTTATCAATTAAAATCCCAAGATTTTTTGCTTTATCCACTGGCTTAGGCAACTCTCCCATCTCTGTGGGCCAAAAGATGCAATCCCATCTTGGTTGGAGGTTGCCGAAAATCACTATTTCGGTTTTCTCCAAATTGAGTTTAAGACAATGCTTGCCCATCCAACTGTTAACTTCCTGCAAACAATTTCTAAAATGCAGTACAGGAGAAGCTTGCTCTTTATACGCCACTACGACAATCTGTTTTTTCATCGGCATAGGATGTTAGGTTAAAGCCGAAATGCTGGATCAGTGGAGCCAACTCCGATACGTAGATATTAAAAAGGGATGGACTAAGCGATGAGCCCTGTGGAACCCCACATGGCAAGACATAGGGTGTTGATTTGAAGCCATCCAGAGTCACTGTTTGTGTCCTTTCGGTCAAAAAAGATGTTGACAAGGAAAGAGCTACATCTTTTACCCCTAGCTTTCTCAGGCGGGATCGCAACAAGTGGTGATTGACGGTGTCAAACGCCGGCGAGAGATCCAAAAGGATCAGTACGGCGGTGCCTCCCCTGTCCATAACTGTCCTGATTTCTTCAGTAGCTTTTATCAAGGCTGTTTCCGTATTGTGTTCTGGACGAAAACCAAATTGCGAGGAGTAAAGCAGGTCAGTCAGTCAGTCAGTCAATCCACTTTATTCGATTAATTAAAATCATAAAAGTACAATACACAAAACATAAAACAACAATAATATCATTCAATTCAGATGGGCGATATACATTTTTTTTTTTTAATTCCTACAAAAAATCTATAATTCATCAGAGCTTGAAGGTTATCAAATAAAACAGTTACGATAAGATAAATTAAAAATTCATACATCATTAGTCATAGCAGGTCATTTTCTTGAACAAACTGAGCTAGTTGTTTATTCATAATTTTCTCCACTATCTTAGCTGGGAAGGACAGCCTAGCAATAGGTCGATAATTTCGAGGGTCAGATGCATCCAGGCTTGTTTTTTTTTATCAATGGTTGGATCTATGCATCCTTCCATTTAGCGGGAAAAATTCCTGAGGTGAACATGGTGTTAAAAATTCCTGAAAGTATGTGACTAACCTCCTTAGCTATACCTCTTAATACTGCCGGGGGGCAAGGGTCCAAAGGAGATCTGGATTTTATTTCCTTGATAAGGGTTTCCACTTGCTCACTGGTGACCGGTGAGAAGATGTGAAAAGTATTTTTACTAGGGCCAGTGATCAGGTCATTCTCTGTTTGCTCCTGTGTAACCGTATCCTCAAAGAATTCATAAATGTTATTAACTTTATTCCTGAACGTGGTGGCTATATTATCAAAGAAACTTTGATTGGTTTCTGTGATCTTTTTACTAGGCAAGGAGCTGAGCTTCTCTAAATCCCCAAACAATCCCTTAGTTGAATTCTTAGCCTTCTCGATTTGTCCAGCAAAATAAAATCCTTTTTCTGTAATCAACATCATCTTGTATTTAGCCAGTGCAGACTTATAATTACCTTTCTCAAGAGTATCATATTGTGCTCTCCAGCGTCTTTCCAATCTACGACAGTTTTGTTTTTCCAATCGCAGTGCCTCTGTAGACCAGGGCGCAGAGGGGGATTGCCGATTCCCGGAAATTTTCCCAATAGGCTCTATGGCCTTGAAGGCTTTATGGAGCCAGTTCGTATATTTGCTTCATCAGCATCTCACAGCATCTCTCCCTGACTCCCAGACAGCATCCTGAGCTCTGCCTCCCCTTCTTCTTCTTCCTCTAACTAAAGCTACCTTAATTATACCTTTGTTTCTTCACGTTCCACCCACTAAAGTTTCAATATCGTAAATATACGAAATCTAATTGGTCAGGCAAGGGGAGAAGCTCCATCACACCATGCTTACATGTCACTTTATTCTGTTAAACCATTGTTCGCAAACCCATCCCCTTAATTTTTTATTCAAAACTTTATTCCCATCCACTACATGTATCTTTTGCAACATTAATGACACTACGAAGAATGGAACATCTCATTGCTGAACTTTTCACCATCCGTTCCCAGGGTATTGGCACTCCAATCTGGCTTCCTTTCAAATGTTCTGTCATTGACCTTCATGACTTCACTCAATGAGCATTCGCAGGCATCGCGTCATTTCATCCACTCCGGTTATACAAGAGAGGCCCAAATGCGCACTAATAATAAAGTCAAAAGACAAACGTTATTTTCACAAAATAAATGGTCTCACTGTATACCTCCCACCTCTACTCTATTCCCGTTTACTTATTAATACTTCTCCCGCATTAGCATTAGTAAAATAGCTTGTTTTAGTTTCAGCTAAGCAGATGCCATGCACGCGAGTCTTCAAGACTCCATTTTAGTGCCTTCTGCTCATGCACTAGAATTTCCCTCCAAGCGTTAGCTCGTCATATTGCGTAGGTGCAGTTGACGCATGCGCACAACAGTTTCCCCGTTTAAAGCGGTATTAGTCCGTTTTCATTGTTATCCACGTTAGTACACACATAAGCAAGCTTCACTAACCCGCGTGTTCATGTGGGGCGTATTAGTTATTCACAGATTACGTTTAATAACTTGTTAATGAGTTAAACAAACGGATTGCCTCCGAGCAAGTCTCTTTCTTACGAGACCTTGCTCCATCAATCCCTCTCTGATGACATTTTGAGCCATCACAAAATTACCCATCCCTTCCCAGATGCCAACTTTAGTACATCTCAGTTTTCTCATTTTCTCTCCTCAGTTCATCAGTTACTTCTTTCCCTTCTAAATCTTTCATCTTTTTGTATAGCTTTCCTTTCATTTCCTCTAATTGAATTTCTTCATATTCCCTCTTTCGTTTCTTTCCTCTCCCTTCTCTTTCTAAATGTATTCTTCCCTTTCCCTCGCTTCTGCAACATTTACATGTGATCATTACTGTCATTACTATTGTTATTATCACAATTACTAGTAAGATTATTTGACCTAGAAAACTTTTCCCAAAATTAGTAAACCAATTGATGTTATACTTTTTGTTAATATTCCCCATACACTGTCAACCTTCAGTTGGGTCAAGTCATTATGAATTCTTGTAATATTTTCAATGTACCCTTTAATTTCCTTACTTTTGTCCGGAATATAAGTGCAGCAATGTTGAATTTTCAACATACCACAGACTCTGCCCTCTTTTGCCAATAAAATATCAAGAGCAAGACGATTTTGTAAAACCATAGACCTTATTGCAACCATCTCTATATTAATCATTAAGAATCCTCCGGCAGTATCTGTAGAAAGACGATCAACTATGGTTGACAATTTGCAAATTTTACGTGAATTTAGTATGACTCCAACTGAGGGTATCAATGCACTAAATATATCACCTACTATTTCAGAAAAACTAGCTCTTCTTCTCTGTGTTAGTCCATTAGAATTTTCATTGATTCTGTTTACATGGTAGATCTTTGGAAACACCATTCCAAAATAACAACTCCCATACCATCTTGCAGGTAACTTGTAATAGGCATTATTCCCGCAAACATAATAAATTCCTGGAAATACAGGATCAGTTCCCCCTTTTAGTCCCCACCCTCCTAAAATTAGGAAGTTGTGTTCACATTCACTGGAACCAAGGAAATTGTTATTATAATCTGTCTTTAACCTATGGAGGCAGAATTTTCCCCTTTTCACAAAATCTAGGGACATCGCAGCATGAGCTTCGCCTTTTGCATAAATTCCCTCTTTCTCAGCCCATGGAGGTACATGGGATTTCTGTTCAGCAGCTTTCTTTGTTAAATCTTGTCTTCTTTCTTCTACTAAATTCAAAAACTCTTTTTCTTCTTCGCGTAATATACATGTTAGGTTATCTTTGTGTGCTCGTGCTATGTCTATTAAGCTCATTGTTAGGAAGAATTCACCCATGAACTGTGCATTTTTACTACTAACTACTCGATTCATATTCTTTCTAATAGGCAATTCTGAAAACACTACATCTAAGTTTGAATAAAAATACTGAAGTTTCCCTGTTACGTAAAATAAACTTGATAAAACACTACATGATACACCATATGTTAGAGGTATATGGTGATAAGTCACCCCTTCTAATACTGATGAGGGTAACTTCATACAAACATAACAATTATTAATCTCCATTGTATTAACATACTGAAATAACAATTTCGTAAACACATTTAAAGACAAATCATTGTCTGATTCATTATGATAGTTTATCTCATCTTCTACCCCTATTTCTATTTTAGTTCCCTTTATTTTATCTACTTTTTCATTAGTAATTGTACTATTCTTGTTACTTGTTCCCATTAACAAAGGTACTCCTATTGTTAGGAATAACAATACTAATACTATTAATAAAATACTACATAAGCAAAATCTTAAGCATTTTCTTTTAAAACTTCGTTTCGGTCTTTCAGTGTCTTCAACTCCTGCCATTTTAATCAGAGAAAATTTCTTCTCTCTTTTTCTTTCTTTGTCTAAATTTTCTTAAAATTCAGTCTTTTATTTTAAGGAGGTCTTAATTTGCTTTCATCAATCTGTGCAACATGAACTCTTTCCGATTCTTCTTTA
Organism: Calotriton arnoldi; assembly: GCA_963921515.1. NCBI lineage: Eukaryota > Metazoa > Chordata > Amphibia > Caudata > Salamandridae > Calotriton > Calotriton arnoldi. The sequence goes on along the minus strand of CAWUFW010017655.1, from coordinate 67,370 downwards.
AATCTAAGTTTTCAAATTCTTCAAGTATAACGTAGGTCCACTCAGGGGTCCTGTATTTTCTGTTCAGAATTCTTGATCTTGGACTTCTTCGCGTAAGTTTTACTAAGGTTTGTTTAGATTGCGTCTGACTCGTAACTTCATTTAATTGCTCTGGTTTCTTTTCTGATTTTCTTAGATGATATTTTAGTCTCTTTACTCCTGCAGGCCAATTGTCTCCTTTTCTAACTCTTTTGACCTGAACTGCACTTTCACCTTCTCCGTCTCCTTCTAAAGTTCTTTTATTTTCACTTAATCTGGGCACAATCTGTTCTTGTTCTTGTTCTCTTTCTGATTGTCTTTGTTCTGTATTTGGATCTTCCTCTACTCGCACCTGTTCAGTTCTTATTACAGTTTGTTCTTCTTCAGCCTTAACTTGTTCTTCTAGATCTACTTTTCCCTTCTCAGGTTTCTGAATAGCTTTGTTTATTTTTACCTGAGTGTGTTCTTCTTTCCTGACCTTTCCTCTCTATCTTTCTGTTTCTTTAATTCAGTTGTTCTTCTTGTTTTGAAACAGCATCGGATATTTCAATCACTGGTATCCATTCTTCCTGACTTGTACTTGGCTGCTCGTCATATAGTTGTCTTTCAGAATCTTTTACTCAAGATTCTTCTGCTTCACAACTTTCAACTTCTGACGTCTCAGCTTGTTCAGTCAGTGGCTGTTCTTGTTGTTCAGATGGACTCGGAACTCTTCTGGTATGGCTAGCATGAATCCAAATGGGTAAACCTGCACACTTCACTGCTGTGGTAGTGACTAGTATGACTTGACGTGGTTTATCCCACCTGGGTGCTAGACACGGCTTCCTTGCGTATTTCTTCGCTAACACCCAGTCTCCAGGATTCAAATCATGCGCTTGATCTGGTTGTCTTTCAACTGCGTCTTCTCCAACCTGATGAGAGACAGAATGCACCATTTCAGCCAATCCTTTGCAATAGTCCAATACCAGATCATCAGTTATATTCATCAATTTATTTCCAGGAATAAATGCTTGTCTCATTGCCCTTCCCATGAGTACCTCGTGTGGACTCAATCCCGTTTTTCTGTCAGGAATACTTCTGAGACCCATCAGTACAAGAGGCAATGCATCTGGCCATTTCAGCATTGTGGATGCGCACACTTTCCCTAATCTTGATTTGATTGTGCCATTAAGCTGTTACACTATTCCAGATGCCTCTGGACGATAAGCACAGTGCAGTTTTTGTTCAATGTTAAATGCAGCACAGATTAATCGAATTATCTCACTATTAAAATGAGGTCCTCTATCTGATTCCAAAGTGACTGGAAAACCGAAACGAGGAATCAATTTCCTCAATAGTACTTTAGCAACTGTGAGACTGTCATTTCTTCTAGTGGGGTATGCCTCTACCCATCTTGAGAACAGGCACACTATGACAAGTATATATTTCAGTCCATTGCAAGAAGGTAACTCAATGAAATATAACTGCAATCTAGTGAAGGGTCCTTCTGCCTTTCCAATCTTTCCCCAACTAACCACTGTCTTCCTGCCTGGGTTCTGCTGCTGACAGATTAAGCATCTTTGGCAAAGGCTCTCTGCGACTACCCTAAACTTTGGATTGTACCAACTTTGTCTGAATAATCTAATTATTGAATCCCTGCCAATGTGTGTTGTCCCATGGTATACTCTTGCCATTTGAGAGAGCAGACAGTCTAGCATGACTGGTCTGCCATCTATGTACACCCACACTTCATCTTCTGTCCTCTTTGTATAACTTGATTTTATCCAAATCTCCTTTTCCTCAACTTCTTCTTGTAACTGTCTGACCTCATCCCATGTTTCTGGAACTGAGAAAAACATAAGTTGGCAGCTGGTTTCACCCGTTTCAATATTTTTGTTGATTGACATTGTATTTCTTGCACAGTATCGAGCAATTTGGTCGGCATATCTATTACCGGCCGCCACATAGTCATTTCCTGACTGATGTGCAGCGCATTTGACAACTGCTACTTCTTTTGGCAATTGTAATACTTCCAACAAATCCTTTACATTTTTACTATTTCTGATAGGAGACCCTGAAGAAGTCAGAAATCCCCTCTGCATCCAGAGTTGGCCAAAATCATGCACAACCCCGAAACCATATTGGCTGTCTGTAAATATGGTTATTCTCCAATTTTTCCCTTTTTGCATGCCTTTGTTAAGGCCACCAATTCGGCTACTTGTGCAGACTTGACTCCTGGTAAACAGGATGCTTCAACTACCCCAGTTATTTTACATACAGCATATGCAGCACTTAATCCTCCTCCTTCTGTTCTTAGACATGACCCATCCACGAACAATTCATGATCAGATTCCTTCAATGGTGTTTCTTTTATGTCTGGGCGGGGCTTAGTACACAATTCAGTCACATCCAGACAATCATGATCAATCTCATCTTTCACTTCTTCACAACATGGGTCTGGTAGTAATGTGGCAGGATTCATTATTGTATATCTTATCACTGTCACATTTTCTGCTCCTAAAATCACTCTCTCATACTTAGTCAGCCGACTAGGAGTGAGATGTTGCGTTCGCGTTCTTGTCAAAAGAATCTCAACTGAGTGTGGAACATAGACTTTTACAGAATGTCCCATCACAATTGACTCACTTTGCTCCAGACTCATACAAGTAGCAGCTACTGCTTTTAAGCAGCCAGGTAAGGCTAAGGCCACTGGATCCAAGGTGGCAGAGAAATACGCCACTGGGCGTCGGCTCAGTCCATGTCTCTGTGTTAAAACTGAAAGTGCACAATTTTCTCTTTCACAACAAAACAGCGCAAATTCTTTTGAATAATCAGGCATGCCCAGAGCAGGGGCCTCACATAAACAGTTTCGTAGTTTCACAAAGGTTTCCAAACATTCATCATTCCAATCAATTGGATCTTTCGCTCTTTTCCGGGTTAATTGTATCAATGGCTTTGCTAGCATGGAGAAGCTATTGATCCACTGCCTACAGTACCCAACCACTCCCAAAAACATTTTCATCTCCTTCTGTGTTTGAGGTAGCTGCATTTCTTTGATTATTTCTATTTTATGCCCTAAATATCTAACTTCTTGTTGACAGAACTGCAATTTTTCTGGAGACACCTTGTGTCTTCCTTCGGCCAAATGGTTCAGTAATACAATTGTGTCAGTGACACAATCTTCTCGTGTTTTTGATGACACCAATAGGTCATCAATATACTGAACCAGAACTGATTTCCCGGGCATAATCAATGACTCCAGACACTTTTTCAGTATCTGATTGAAAATTGAGGGACTCTCTGTGTACCCTTGAGGAACTCGGCACCATGCCAAAATACGATCCTCAAACCGGAAGGCGAAGAGATACTGGCTATCTGGGTGCAAAGGAATAGAAAAGAATGCTTGGCACAAATCAATTACTGTAAACCAACCTGCATTCCAGGGTATCTGATAAAGGATCACTGCTGGATTTGGCACTACTGGACAACAAGGCACTACAATTTTGTTTATTTTTCGCAAGTCCTGCACTGTCCTGTATTTACCATTAGGCTTTTTGAGTCCCATGATTGGCGAATTACAAGGACTACTCATTATTTCATTTATAATGCCCTGTTTAATCATTCGGTCAATTTCTGGAGCAATTCCTGCTTTCACTTCTGGACTCATTTCGTGTGTTTGGATAATGTGAGAAGTTGGCCTGGTATATGCTGTTCACTAGTTAAAGTGGACACCTTGCACCAGTACAATTCGACTCTTATGGTAGGTAGGTTTAAGACAACCTTTATAGAAAGCTATCCTAGTGGTAGCTGTGGAGAGCAGCCTTCAGGCTAAGTCTTGGAGGAATGTAAAGCAGCTTGTTTTACCACACAATCTCTTGAATCACCAAATGAAAAGACACCACACAGGTATATATATCAAATATATATGTATTTATTACTAAACAATTCTCTACTAATCTCTTTATGAGATTAGAAGTCAGGAACATATGCACAAATCAACGTTTCACAATAAATTAAGCACAATATGGCTGGGGCCCTAGGGGCGTACCAGACCATATACTAAAAAAGAGACTTAAGAACAACGACTTGCAAAGGGACACGGCCTAGGGCCCTCACGAAACCACCAAAGGCAGATAAGTAAAGGACCCACGGGGGACGCGTGCAGTGCGTGAACACAGGCGCGGATCGCCGTTGACTTCAATGGGGCAAGTCGCGGTTGGAAATTAAGTGTTTAAAGGCACTTCGGGAGTAGCTACAAGCAAGTCACTTACAGGGTAAGTAGTTCTAGGGCCAACACCCACAGGAGCACCGTAGTGCTGGAGTTACCTCACCCAGGGAAGCCGGGTGCATAGGTGTCCTTTGGTGTCAGGTCGCGGCGTCGTTTTCAATGGGAGCCAATGAAGACTTGCTGCTTGTGAAGTCCGAAGAAGTGTCCGGTGGAATCCAAGCCTGGATTCGGAAGAAGGAAGACCTGAAAGCAGAGGGGACAGTGTTCAAAGTCACTGGGCAGTGACCCGGGGCAAGGAAGATGAATGCCCACAGTCGTCGACAGATTCAGGTCGTTCACAGGTGTCTTGACTCTTCGGCCACGAGGTCCAGGAGGTGTCGACGACAACCAGGAGCTGGATTCGGCGTGCCCCACAAAGTCTGCAGCTGACTGCAATGTCGGCACCCCGATTGGAGCCAACAAGCCTTGGTAGCAGCAAGTCTTGTGGAAAGCGTGAAAAGTCAATGGTGCAGACCAGCAAGGTCTGGGGAACTCACCCAGCAAGGGTAAGTCAGGGCAGGCCTGGAGCAACCAGGAGAGCCCTTTGGTTCTTTAGAAAAGTCTTCAGAGGACCCACAAGCCGGCTGGCAAGGGATTGCAAAGATGCCTCAGGAGTATTCCTTCAACAGGGGCCCACGGTCACTTGGGATGGGGTAGGCCTCTGATCTTCGGAGGAATTCCTGCTAGAGGCTGGGAACACACGTGGTCCAAAGCACAAGTTCGTAGAACATCGTGAAGGGGTTGCACTTGACAATAGTGCACAGTACCCAGGGACTGCGGTTCCTCGTTACTCGTGGGGTCCACTGGCTTCAGCTTCACTGGGGACTCACGATGGCCTTGGAGAAGTCAGGAAATCCTCATCTTGGGCTGCAGGAACCTCGGGCTCCGGCGGGAGCGGCATAGTTTGTGACCCTCATTTCAGTTTTTGGTGCCTGCCAAGCAGGGGAGTCACTCCTTGACTCCAAGGGAGAATCTTCAGTCTTCCAGAGGTAGTGGAACGTCGAAGGTCCAGGATTCTTCTTCAGAGCGTCATCCAGGGATATCTAGTTTGCAATGGCAAGGGTTCCCTACCTTATACTAGAAAGGAAGGGAGGGACTAGCTCTAAGACCCCACCTATGGGAGGGTCAGGGGAGTGGGTGGCTACACTCACTTCCCTTTGTCCAGTTTCGCGCCAGAGCAGGGGCAGGTAGCCCCTGAGCTGGTTTGAACTGGCATATGCACAGAGGAGCCTTCTGCTCCCCCAGTGCAGGACTTCAAAGCACTCTAGGAGTGCACCCACCCAGCCCCAGTGCTTTAAATGGGCCGGTACTCACCGGTACTGAGTACCAGCACTTTTTCATTTTCTCCCCTTGAGTACCGGCACTTTTCCTAGAACGAAGAGAGTACCGGTACTCATGGGACCTGACTTCAACCCAGGCAGCGCTCCTTTCATCCCTCAACCTTTAACGAGCACTGCAGGGAATTAATCACGGGAGCTCTTGTCACCAGGACCCAGCGTGAGCTGCTTTGGAAGTCATCAGAGGGGGGGGGGGGGCTGCAGAGTGGTTATCTTATCCATTGTTCTTTCACAGTGGGGCTGAGAGGGGGCTGTAAAATCAAATGGGTGGCGGTGGGACGCACTGTTCAGGATTGAATATTCCGTGGACAGAACAAAAGAACGTTTGCTAATGCTTTCACAATTGGCACACATCTGAATTGCCTACCACACATGTGAAATGCCTACTTGCCTGCTGCTGCCTTCTGTTGTTGAAAATGTTAGTTATCACTGACCAGCAGCGTTTCATTTAAAAGTGGGTTTATGGCTGTGGGAGTGATGTCCACTGAGTGTTATCTAACAGCGGCACATTAAGCGCACATGAGGACAGGCGCCAGCTGGCCTGCCCGTCTCGGCCTCGGACCCCTCCCGGGTACAGGCCTCGCTGGCCTGCCCTGGGTGTATGATCCACCGGAGGGCACCGTTCTTCAGCTTTTATTAAGCAAGTGCTTCACTGGCTACCATTACAACTTGATCTATATTTCCAGAGACCCTCTTCATTCTAAAACTCTATCGTGTTGTGAAATGTGTTCTTTCTGTAAAGTATAATAATGCCTCATACGAGTAACAGTAACTCCTTCCAGAATGAGTACACTCACGTAGAGGGACGACGAGGCGCGGTTTCGAAATTACGAAACGTGTTTCTTTATATCGGATAAGTGCCAAGTGTTTGTGTACGTGGTTGAGAAAACAAGTAGGTGCTGGAGGAAGGCACTGAACTCTGGTTGCTGTTTCAGAATGAGTCACAGGAATGAACACAACTCACTCGGAAGAACACACTCTTTGGATACCCTTCAATTTTACTAACATTTTTTTGAAAACAAATGTTCATGAAATGCTCGATTTCACTGTTGCACAAATAAAACACACACTCCACAAATAGACACGCACCGTAGGCAAACACAGTAGTGACGCACACAACACAGTAACGGATACATGCACACAAACCATAATGCACAGACACGTAGAGTACATACTGCACAGATGTACATGCACCAAAGATTCATGCCCAAGCACGCACACGCGAACACTTGCGAAAACCACAAGCACGGACACAAAGCACACACATTCCATCGGTAGACACACACACAAAACATGCACACATACAATTAAACACATACCAAACGCATACGAACTCACAAAAGAAACTATGGAGCTTCTACTGGTCACCTTACAGTATCTTGCTGCGCCTTTCTTCACAGCATAACATTTGATGACGTCACATTTCCTTTATGGTTATCTTGATAAATAACTACCACGTATAGTTTGTGCTGTACAAACTGAGCAAAAGACACACAATTGATGGACGGAATTCAGAACAAATCAAAACATTACTGTTTTTGTTGCATAGAGCCTTGTGTTACCTGCAGGTCAAAAGTTAAGATCCTTGTAATATAGCTTAGTGAGTTATGACCCTGCAGCAAGGACCTGTCTGCAAACAAGAAGGCATATATTTAGAACCTCGCTGTTATTTCCTCAATCTTTTCTTATTTTAAGGATGCTAAAAAGGCTACTTTGGGTAGTAATAAACACTTATCAGTAAGTGCCATATATATAGTTATTAGTGAGATAACTAATGGACAGATACATCCGACATTCTAACAATGCATGCAGATTTTGTGCATACAACCTTGCCAAAGTCAAAAAGCTAACCCCGCCCCTTGTCCCACCTTAGCACCTCCCTAAACTCCGCCCACTGCTCCTTTTGGGGAGTACCTGCACTTATTTTTTTCCATTTAAAGCACTGCCCAGCCCCAATACACTAAACCCTGTCTGGAAGGTGGTCACACCCTCCTGTGACAGGATACCTATTGTTGGGCTTCCTCCACTGCGAGTTTCGGTCATCAGCAGGAGGGCAGCCCAGTGTCTGTGACTGGTGGCATCCATTTTGTGATGCCAGGGCTCTTCAGGATTCTACCGCGTTTCCACAGTAGGTACATGTCTATCCCTCTAGAAGGGTGGAATGCTACCCCCGCCGCCAGAACTGGCGGGGGTAGTATTCCAAGATGTTTGACACCAAACACAACATGTTTCCGTGCAGCCATCCCAAAGTTAGCATTTAACGCGAGGTTATAATGCGCTTAAGAGTATATGGTCAGGCTGCACTACAAACAACATCAGAGAAGGGTCTCCGAATGCTGCAGAGGGGCTCTGCTCATGCAGGGGCACCCTCTCACATAGGAACCAAGCACTCTGCCTTCAGGATTGATAAGGCCTGCCATAGGAGTGACTTATAGGTTTATATGTGTGTATCTATGTAGTGATATAGGTAGCCTATATCACAGTAAGGGGTGCATGCACCACCTTACCCAGGCTGCAGTAGCAGACCTGTGGTGTCAGATTTAGTCTGCTTCCCAGGGGTGGCATAATACATGCTTCAGCCCCTGGTAGGCCTGTGAAGTACCTATGCCCTTGGTACCTAAGGTACCATATACTAGGGACTCATAAGGTACCACAGTATCCAATCACTAGTGCACCTAGAGTGCACTCCAAGTCGTTTAGAGAGAACAGAGAGGCTGGGGCCCTGATTGGCAGGGTCCCAGCCTGACTATAGCCAGAAACCAGTGTAAACATCAGAAAAGAAGTGGGGGCAACATAAGAGGCAGATCCTACTCTCCTACAGATAAGCTGCACCTTCTTTCACCGTCACTTTAACTGGATCTACATTTGACATCAGCCCAATATCTTTTCCTGTAAAATCCCACACTTCTGGATTCACTGTAGTTTTCAACTCTTCCGGCAATTCACTTTCAGCTATCAATGAAAACATCTCGTCTACCTCTGTACCTTGCTTAGCTAGCATCATTTTGTATATAACATCTTCATCAGGGGTTTGGAAAGCGACACCATCAGGTGTACAATAGATTGTGCAGTTCATCTTGCACAATAAATCTCTTCCCAACAGATTAACTGGACTGGAATCGCAAACTACAAACCGATGCATATCTTTAAAATTCCGGATATGTACCTCCATTGGTTTTCTGATTGGGGTTCTAATCTGTTGATTTGACACTCCTACAACTTGAATAGATTCTCCCGAGAGGGGTAGGTTTGGGATGTCTGCTGTTCTCACAGTAGACCGGGTAGCACCAGTATCCAATAGAAAAGTGATATCATTACCTTCCACCTTCCCATCAATAAATGGACCTGTCTGATCTACCGGCAAGGATGCACCAAGCACGCACTCCTCTTCCTCCCCCCTCAGGCACCGTCATTGCACATAGTCCGAATTTTCTTCATCATTCTGCAAAAAATATTGTATAACCACTCTGTTATTCTTACCACTTTCTCCGTGAAATCCGGTGTTCGCACTGTATTTTTGTGGATTCACAAAGTTTGGCATAGAAGCTGGTGGCACCTGATACTGTGGAGTAACTACCTGCTGCGGCTGATTCATAAGTACTTCATTCTGCATCTGTGGAATTAAATTTTGGTTTGGCCCATTATTATTCTGAATACTCTTACACTCGTTCTTCCAATGTCCAAGCTTTCCGCACGCATAACAAGGAAACTTCTTCTTCGCTTCCTCTCTATTCATTCGTCCTCTTAATTTACCACCATTCACCGCTTGATCATTCTGACTCTGTTCTTTTATCTGATTATCAGTCTGAGTATTTACTTTATTCTCCTGCTCTTCTGCCAATTTTACTTGGGCCCACATCATTTTCTCCTTTAGCTTTCTACGCCTCGCCTCAATATCATCACCGCAATACTTAGCATATTTCAGAATTTCATCAATCGACTTACTCTGCCAGCACAACATGTGCTGTTGAATCATCTGACTATTCTCCGGTTTCAGACCATACACAAACCGATACACAAAATGTCCCATATCCTTATCACCAATGTTCTCAAAACCACTAAACTGTTTAAATACTTGTAGTAACCGTTCATAATATGCATGTACGGTCTCATTTGGCTCTTGGGTCGTTCTATCTATTTCTACCCAATCTGTTTCTTTAGGAGGGATTTTTCCTTTCAGGTAAGTAATTACTTGGTGATATTTCTTCATCACCTCTTCTGAGGGTGCTCCTGTCTTCGAGTCTCTAGCATACTCCTCACTTGGCCAATCAACTGTGATCTTACACTCGGTCCATAAATCAGCAGGTACTACAATATCAAATAATCCATCCAGATCCTTCAACAAAACCTTTGAAACCTTCACAAATCTCTCCACCTGTTTATACCATTCAACTGGCTTTTCTCTTAATCTGGGAAAATCATTCGTAAATGACAAAATATCCTGTCTACTCCAGGGGACATGAACATATCCACCACCAGGAACTTCTCTCATTGGACACAATTTCTCAACCTTATCTGATTCTCTCACTGGAAATGCAGATGATGCTTCTCTCGCTTGTACTTCTTCTTTCTTTCTTATCCACCTGATTCTCCATTTGTCAATGTCTCCCCATTTTCGTAAAATATTCATCAACTCTTTTATTTGCAGTCTCTTGACATTGCATAAACATCCCCACCTCTCCCGCAGGAGGCAGGTATAGTACCACCACTCACATGTATAAACATTATCTTGCCCCCAAATGCCACGAGTTTACCATAACCTGGAGTGAGGGCCCTTACCACTGGCACCACCTAAGTGGCTGCCCACCCCATTATTTCAACAAGCATTTCATAAAGGAAACACCTGGCATAGTGACATATAACCCTGACTGAGATCACCTAATACTGACAATACAGTATACAAACTTAAATCACAGTGGCTGACAGTCTGGTTCTTCAACTAACGCAGTAGCAACAATACATGTCTAAGCATGGCTTGGAATGATGGGTACTTAGCATATCTGGTTACATGTACAATGGAAGTCAAACACAGGCCCTAAAGGGCACCACAGGAATCATAGCCATGCTGTGCTTTTATAATTCCTCCACCCCTAAAAGATGCTTATCACATAGAGAAATCACATTACACTATTTGTTCGGAACTACACACTGGTGCATTTCCCACCTTCCCCCCCTAGGAAGTGTCTGCCAACAAGAAATCTCTCCATTGCCTCTCTTTGGCAACCAACCATGCCACCATAATCCAGTGGTGGCTGGTGATATTTGAAAGAGGTGAGGCGTAAAAGTTCTGGACAAGTACCCGGTGGTCAGCGAGTGTAGCATACATGGACTTCAGGGGGTTCTCCTCCCCCAAGAACATTTTGAAAAAAGAGTGGGTAAATGGTGCATTTTCAATCAAATTTTAGGAAGCAAGAAGGTTAATATAGTAATTGAGAAAGTGTAGTTATGACATCAATAAAGAGTACAGGAAGCTTGAAATAAACTAGATGAGGTATAAATGGCCTGCTTTCTGTTGCAGGACAGTTAGAATGTCCATTTTTCTAATTGGATTTAGTCTTCCTTTAGGATTTTGCTCACAGTTGCAAACTGCTGCTAGACTAGACCTGCAATTAGTACATCTCATGGGTCTCTGCTCTTGTGTACTGGGGTTGAAGCCCTTTTTACTTCCCACATATGCAGTTTCAGCAACAGAGTGATAGGTTGTATGCCCAGTCTCACATTTATTTTTGTCAAGTGAAGAAGAGTTAAAACCCAGGTTTCTAAAATCTTCAGCACAGTGGCCACTCAGCTCATTTTCAGTTACAAAATGCCAAGAAAACAATGAAACAAAATTAATACAATTTTAGCTTGGTAGAGCACGATTTCAGCTATTCTCTGGCGGATTTTGAATTCATATTTAAGGAACTAGAAAAAATGCTTGGGACTGTGCTGGAAGGGCTAAAAGTGGATTCTAATATAATTGTGTGGTATTTGCCTCAAGAGGTAACATAAGCCAATGTTTTCCCAACACATCCTGGGCCTGACCACATTATTTAGGACAGCCCTCAGCACATACAATCATCACACACCACTGAACACTGTACAGGCACATGCAGCAGAAGAAGGGTCTGATGAGAGACGGATGAACTCCAAGTATTAGCAATAGAGGTTAATCTCGATATAATGAGAGTTTACGTTTTACGCTGTGGAATATTGTCATCAGCTATAGGAGTGGAAACAGTGACTGGGGCAACGCAAAACCTCACACCTGTCAACCCGTGCCTGGGGTGCATGCAAGTTTGCTATGGGATTTTGATTTAGGGCCACTGATATAAACACCTGGATGGACAGTCTGCCAGCCCTTTCCTCCATCACGATCTAAGATGCAAAAATAATAATTTGCATATTATTTCAAGGGAGGGATAACGATATTTTCAGAGCCCAATATAGATTTAGTGAGACTAAAAGAAGCAACTATAACTTAGTTTGCTTTTATTCTTCTGCCCTTTCAAATGTCTGTAACAGATGTTACTGTTAGCCCCTTCAATGGCACTCAGTTTGTCGACCACAGAAGGGTGAACGTCGGAGTTGGTATAGTTTTATATTAAAAGGCAAACTCTCAGAGGCACCCTGGCATAACTCTTGATGGAATTCTCATGTGTACTCGTGGATTCTTATTTTTACAATTGTGTATTTGTTTATTACCATTAAAGGAAAACGAATGCCGATCAGTCGCTCTGAACATAGATATAGGCAGGGCCGGCGCTAGGCATGGGCAGTGTGGGCAGCTGCCCAGGGCCCCGTAGTCAGCCCTCCAATTTGGGGCCCGCACCAATGAGACAGCCAGTTTATGGCATTAAAGATGTGACTTTACAAGTGCGCTGCCGCCACCTTAGGGGGCCCCCTCCCCTGGCCTCATTGCTTTGGTGTAGTGAAGCGAACCCGAGGGAAGTGGGGGTGCAGTCCCAGTTGCAGGAAAACACATTCCTCAGGTTTGTCCGGCAATTAGGTCTCCACCCCCCACCCACGCAGAGGCATGGCAAGATGGCTATTGTCCCTCTGTTTAGCTCCCTGGCAGGCTCTGCAGATAAGCAACCCTCACACCTCCAGCCCTTTATGAGCTGTTAAGAGGCACTTAAGGAGAGGGAGGTGCTGCAGCTTCAGGAGCAGGGGCATCTATTGAGATGCAGGCAGCCCTGAATGTGTCACGTCTATGCAAATGAGAGGGGCCTCACAAATTCCCCTTCTGCCCAGGGCACCCAGAATCCTAGAACCGGCCCTGGATATAGGGATACCTCTATGGAATTGGTGGTGTGATTGCAACATCTCTGACAGTCGGGGCACCCGGAGTATGAAAATTAGGGGAAGGGGGTTTTATAGTGAAAGAAGAAAAAAGGCTAGAAGGGGAGATCAATAAGCACAGGACAGAGATCAGTAATGGGAAAAAATAAATCAGGCACTCTCTTCCATAAACGGAATGGGGTACATTTTCAGTGAGACATTTTCATCTCGAGCCAAGTCTCCTGTGTGAGAAAAGTATGCAACCGATTTAGCATAAAGAAAACAGAAATTGCATGCAATACATATAGCGTACAAACCAACAAGGCAATATTAAACTCCTAAAAGACATGCTATGTAGAAACACTGTTATGAAGCTCTGTATAAATGCAACTACAGAGTACAGAGTGCCTGTGGCACGTCTTATACTGTGCACTCGCACATCATTCGTGGGTAGGGTGACCAACTGGCATGGGTGCAAATTCAGGACGGTGAGTGTAAAAATTCAGGACAAAGGGTCAAAATTCGGGACAAAAATTCAGGACAAAAATTCAGGACAGGAGGTCAAAATTCAGGACAAAACTTCGGGACAAAAGGCACGTTTTACAGACATCACTCAAACAGAGGGGGCCCCCTAGGCAAAATAAAGGTAGAGAACAACGGGGGAAATAGGCCAAAAGAGAAATTCTCTACCTGTAGGAATCAAAGTGTGCTATGCATCACAGATAAATGGACACCTAAGAAGCTGGCCTACTGACAAAAACATGTACCAAAGTTGAGGTATCAAAACATATCCACATTTGTTAATAATAGGTTCACGCTGGGGGTCGCGTAACTAGTTAGCATGGAGGAGTCTCGTTCGTTATCGGAATTAACCAGACAAATCGCTCCACCAACTAAGAACGGCCATGCACCACCACCCACAGAATCGAGAAAGAGCTATCAATCTGTCAATCTAGTTATATCCTTTCACTCATCCATCCATCCGTTCTCTCATCCATCCACCCTTTCACTTCTTCACTCATCTATCCATCCTTTTGTCCATCTACCCCCCTTTCACTCATTCATCAATCCTTACATCCACCCTTTCACTCATCCATCCATCTATTCACCGTTTCACTTATCAATTCATCAATCCATCCATCCTTTCACTCATCCATCCACCCATTCACTCGCCCATCATCTACCCTTTCACTCATCCATCCATCCTTTCACTCACCTACCCACCCTTTTACCCATCTATCTACCCTTCCACTCATACATCCATCTATTTACCTTTTCTCTCATCCATCCTTCCACTCGCTAACTCATCCATCCATCCTTTCTTTCATTATCTATCCATTCACTCTTTCATTCATCCATTCATCCTTTCACTAATCCATCCAGCCATTCACACATTCCTTCACTTATTTACTCACCCACCTTTTCATATTAATTATGAGCTGAACCTTTGTCTGCAGAGTTGCAGACAGAAGAGGCCCATCAAGAATTTCACCCTTGCTGTAGTTCCTAAAGCAAGGGGTGGGGTGGGGGAGGGCTCACTATGCCCCTGCACATAGGCAATCTGAAAACTTAGAAGTCATGAGTCATGCATGATGCACAGTGCCAGGACGTGAGGTGACTGTGACATGGTGTTGTTTCCAGGGCATTATGTGGGGTAAAAAAACTGGGGGATCTCTTCAAAGGGGGTGTTCGATGTAATTAAGGGCGTGGCTTAAAACACCTAGGTTAAAAATCTGTGCTTAGCATAGTGATCCGCCCGACTGGTATTATGCTGTTTCTGTCATTGCATCCAGATACATAATACAGCAAGTATCATTACACCAACAACAAGCCAGGACTATTGGCTTTGTCAATGGTTGTTAGTTGCTTAAAATAAAAAAGCAGCAACCATGGCTTTGTTGAATATAATATTGAAAATGCGTCAGTTCTAAAATGATGAGACAGTGAAAGAACTATAACCCGTTCTTCTTAACTTGTTTCAGAGGCTTCTTTATATAAACTGTATTCTCATGTTGCAGCATGGGCATTTTACCTTTTATCCATCTAACAGAATGTCCTGCTGTACACTGAGGCAGGAGGAGGGCCGCCACATGCTTTAACAGCCCAGACTGCCCCATTGTCATTCTGTATGTGGCAATTAGCCTGCATACAGAATGACAATGGGCGGGTGGGGCTGCTCTTGTGCTCTAGGAGTGCGAGGCGGCCACATCAGGGGGCTGAGGCTTCTCACAGGGGAGCAGTGCTGCTCCCTGTAATGGCCATAATTACGGACAAAAGGTGTCCGTAAAAGGGATCCTCACGGACAACGGACGTGAGGTCCAAATTACGGACGGTTGGTCACCCTATTCGTGGGAGGTCAAAGGTATCTCGAATTCCCGATAATACACATTAGAAAACCGAAGATTTGTAGAGCTCTGGTCAGAAGCCATGAACTGCACAGATGGTAAAATGTGCAGTTAATAATTATTCACAGGGATGCATTTTTATTGAATTCCATTCACATAATGATGATAAAATCATTTACAACGGACTCCCATCACTAAGAAACAGCAGCCGAAAGCCCACATCAAGGAAGCAATTAGCAAACTCCATGGATCTATGGCGGAATCACCTCCAGACACTAAAATTGTGTGCACTGAAGCCCTCTTGTGCTATGAATGAACATTTAACAACGACCAGGGCTGCGGGTCGATAGCAGCATCTATGGTGCCACCCATCATGTGCACCGAAGTCCTAAAACCTTTCTCAGCTCCTCCCAGAGTAGGGTGGGGCCATGGAGGCTTATTCCCACCCTACCCTGTGACGCGTTAGGAAATAGGTGGGCTGCAGCAGTACACAGCCTCGCTGATTGACAAACAGCCTTGGAAACCCAGGGCTTATCTTTAAAGCGCCCAGGCTGTTTTCAATCAGCGAGGCTGCAGTGGGTCATCAGAGGGCAGTGCCTTACAGTGTAGTAGGCTACTGGAGGGCAGTGCCTTATAGTGTTGTAGGCAACTGGAGGCCAGGGCTGAGATCAGGTAAGCCCTATAAATCCTGCGACGATGGCCGGCACATGTGCTCTGACACATGTCTATTGAAAGTGCCTGGTTTTGCCTGACCCTCGTGCAGAGCGAAGGTCACATTCTTTAAAGTTACAACAAATTAAACATTTGTAACGCGATAGCAATTGTTGCAGAAATTGAAGCAGGGGCAGAGCCCTGCCACCCTAATCAAAAAACCACCCCTGTCATAATCCTTTCCCTGGTAGAAATATCTTCCCTGAGGTAGAACAAAAGTTCCAGCAACCAGAGAGCTTGACACATTATTGAAGCCCTGCAGAGGTTATTCCTGTGTGATCCCCAGAGACTTATGGTAGGGACTTTCCCCTTCTTCAGGGGGAGTCTGTGCTGCTTCTGTAGCTCCTCCCACCCCTTTGCGTCATGAGGGTGGTGACCTCATCTTCCTGGGGTTACCACAAGCCGAAAATGAGCAGGTTTCTTCAAAGGCATTGGCCCGGCCCCCAGGGCATTATGGGGCACTCCCTCAGGAGCGTGCATATCTTAACAGCGGCTCTCCTGCTGCTCCAGGGAGAGCTGTGCTGGATTTCTTGGAAGCCTCGCGCCACCTTCCACTTTTCCTCCAGGAGCCCGGTCCCACCCAAGAACCCCGCGTGCAGGTGAGTGGTTGGAGAGCAGCTCTGTGAGCCCACCCCTGGCTGCTCTCACCGGCTACCAGCCTGACCAGCACCCTTGCATGCTGCCACAGGAGCCAGCCCCTTCATTCTGGTCTGCCCACTCCTATGGGCAGACACAGGAGCTACAGCCAGCCATGCCGAGGAGTGCGACGGCACTTCCCCCTCCTCTCTTCCGCTGCGGGGAGTGTGACGGCTCTCCCCTCTCTTTTTGCCAGCAATAGGGGCCCGGGAATGGGGTCCTGGGCCCCAGGGATGTGGAATTCCTATAGCCCGATGCCGAGGACATATTGTTTGGGGTCAAGAGCAACAAGTTTTCATGTGTATTTAGTCCTTGGGACAAGTAGGCCTAACCCCCTACAACACAAACCTTTTGGCTGCCACTTTACAGTGCCACATTATGGATCAGAGAAGGGCAATGTCTGCAGTTAAGATAATATTGGTGTCCTTATGTTAACGCTATTCAAACTTGTATTTATGGTTCATTAATGCTAAGCCTTTATTATTAGGGCGAGCACTCTAAGTAAATGTTGTAAGCTTGGACTGCACTACTGACAGTGGTTCCAGTATAAAGAAGCATTTGCAATGCAATAGGTCTCGCATTCACGCGAGTTTGAGCTATTGGCATTGTAAATGTTTTCGGAGAACAGAAGAAAAGCTGCAAAATGCATACATTTCTCTTTAAAAGTGGAAAGCACCGACTATGTAAGCAATCAACAATTTATATTCAATGGTCCGGTTTGATTTAATTATAAAGCAACTGTTAGAAATGGGATTTCTGGTTGGCTTGGGCAAGCGCCTAAGCCAGGCAGAAACCAACACTCTAGTCGGGGCAAGGGAGTTTCACACCGAAGATAACCCCTGCTCACCCCCTTGGTAGCTTGGCAGAGCAGTCAGGCTTATCTCAGAGGCAATGTGTAAAGCGTTTGCGCAACACACTCACACAGCAGCGACACACTAGGCACACCACAAAAGAAACTCCACACAAGGTTATATAAAAAATAGTCTTTGTATTACTCACAAAACACATTAGAACGCTTTCACATATATACACTGTGCCACCTGGCATGAGGTATTACTTTACAGGGGATTATATACATTACAGGGCCAATCGGGCCACTGTAATAAACATTAGAACACACAAGTAGTGAAAATCACAACCAGTAACTACTGGTAACATTGCAGGTAGCATAAACATCAGGACCGTACTTGGCATGGCACATTATGCATAACATCTTAGGCATACATCCTAAATAAGCAGTGCACCACAGTAACACTCACGAGGTGCACACATCACCTGAGGGCCTTACGCGCCCCGCCAGAACACAAGGTGATCTCCAGGCCAACTGGCCTCCTTCGGGGGCCCGTCTTGGGCTCTCCTGTAATGCCCTCTGTCCCAAAGTCAGGGCTCTACTAACATGTGGCCTTTGGACTGGCCACCAGGCTGCCAAGGCAGCAGTGTACTGGCCTCAACAGGCTGGTACAAAAAAGGGGGCGTGGGTGCAACTCACCCTTGTCTATCCTTAGAGAAGAAATGCCCACGACATTGCAGCTGCCCGCAATCTGGCGGCGCAGCTGTGCAAATCGGCACCAACAATGACTTGCAAGCCCCACTCACCGGGGCTTTTCTTCGGTCGTTGCAGCTACCCACGAGCTGGCAGTGTAGCTGTAAACATAGGCAGGCACCAACAGTGTGCCTTCCAAGCCCCACTCACCGGGGCTTCTCTTTCTCTCCCAGCCGGCTCGAAGTTGTGGCAGAAATCAGGCACCAACAGTGTGTCTTGTAGGCCCCGCTCATGGGAACTCTTCTAAACTCATCCGGTCTCCTCGCTGTGACCGGCTATCTTTGGTGACCCGCCTCTCCCTCTACCAGGCGGGGGGAGGCGGGAAGTTGCGGGAATGGAACCCGCGAGGCTCCGGTCCCCTTTGCCTCAGCAATCTCGGATTGAGGCACCCGCGTGGCGCTGGCCCTGTCTTCTGCCGGGCCCCGCCCACAACCAGGCAACCTCTGCCTGCCTTCCGGTCTCCGGAGGGCCGTCCTCATATGGAGCGAAGTCTCCGTCGGATTGGCTCCTTCCCTCTGGGAGGTGACTTGCCTACAGTCAGGCTTCTTCCGACTTGGCCTGACTTCCGGTTATGGTGGCGCGATGGTCCGGCCGTCGCACGTAAAAGAAGGGCACTTTCTCTTGGGCACCAAAAATGCGGGGTAGGCTCCCGCCCTCCTTCTGGCATCACCAGGGAATACCGGCCAGAGATTCCTAATGGATCTGGTACTTCCTCGCAGCCTGGGGCCACGTAGCAGATCCCCGGCTGCCTACAACTGGAAATGCTTCAGGGGGCACAGCCGGGAGTGGGAGAGCGCTTTCCACGACTTGGCTCTCCCCTCCGTTTGCTCCTGCCATAAACGAGAGGGAGGCGCTGCCCACACTGCAGGGCACAAAGCGCTCCTCTCCTCACCTGGCACTCCGGTTTCTGGGTTCTGCAGGGCAGGATATCCCAAGCCCTGGAGGGATCAGTTCAAGTGCTCACTACGCGCTGAGCCCCAAAGTCCAGAGGGGCAGAGCTGGGCACAAGCAGGCCAGCATGTAGGGACCCTCATGAGACAGCAGATGGGTCCCACGGCGGTTCCTCCTGATGCCCAGCAGTCCTTCGTCTCAAGTAAGCACAACAGCTCAACACTTTCATGGGGTCACAGCCACAGTACTTATACTATGTCAGTCTTTGTTCTCCCCCTGGCATAGGGCTCTGTGCCCGGTCCAAACCAGTTCTGGGGGGCACTTAGGAGCATCCTTTCAGTGCACAAAACATCCTCATTGCTAGTGTAGGCTCTGGCCCCAGACACAGCACAGGGGGGCGGAGCCAGCATTGTGGAAGGCAGGCACAGTCCTATTCAGGCCCAGGTGCTACTCCTCCCACTACTCCAAATGCAGATGGGCCTATTCAGCCTAGCGCTGACTCACCCAGCCCCTCTGGAGCCACTGCACCTCCCCAGCCCCTGTCACTCCAGAGCCAGAAATGCAATACACATCAGGCAGGGACAAAGACACATAGCACACAGAAATGCCCACTTCTAAAAGTGGCATTTCTAAAATAGTGACAATAAATCTGCGCACACATTACGCAGCATTTATTACCACTATTCCAAACATAGCAAACTTGATCACGCTACTCCTCTCAGAGTAGGAATTACCACTGAAACACTTATCAGGGAATCCCCAAGGCATTCCTATGAGAGGGCAGTCTCATAGTAGTGAGGAACAAAAATGGCTGTTTGTCACTGCCAGGACATGCCACACAGTTAAGGCACATGTCCTACCTTTTACCTACATTGCACCCTGCCCATAGGGCTAGCTAGGGCCTACCTTAGGGGTGACTGATATGTAGTAAAAGGGGAGTCACAGACGTGGCTACCACTTTATGTGCCACGTCACAGCCGCAGTAAACTGCGCGCGCAGGCCCTGCAATGGCAGAGGCCTGAGACAGGTTTGAAAGGCTATTTTCGTAGGTGGCGCAAGCAGCGCTGCAAGCCCACCCGTAGCATTTAATTTACTGGCCCCGGGTATATGAGATACCACTTTACAAGGGACTGATAGGTAAATTAAATACGCCAAACAGGTGTAGACCAATCTTACCATGTTTTACCATAGAGAGCACATGCACTTTACACTGGACAGCAGTGATAAAGTGCCCAGAGTCATAAAACCACTAACACCAGGTCAGAAAAAATACCAGGAGGAAGGCAAAAAGTTCAGGGATGACCCTGCAAAAAGGGCCAAGTCCAACAGCAACTGTGCCTAATTTATAGCAATGCTTCGAAATTATACGTTGTTAATGTTTGAAATAAAAAAGGTGTTGATTCTTATTTGTTTCTTTTGGAATGAGAAGGCAATAAACTACCTCATCCTCTTAGTCTGAAGTAGTGGAAAAGAAGGTTGCATATTTCAGGAAAAGGAAAATGGATGAACACTGGTTAATATATTAAGAAACTGTTATGTAGGTGGGTCACTGCTGAGATACTGGTACACTTTGCATCTAAAATGCATTTTAAAAACTTGCCAATTATGTTATGTTATGTTATGTTAATATAACTTATTAAGCGCACGAATACCCGGAGGTGTCTTGGCGCTATGGAAACTACAGAAAGCCCTAGAAGTTTTTGCATTAGTTCGAGAAAAGCCATGTCTTCAGACTCTTTCAAAATAAGTCTAAGGAGCTTATAGACCTAATATGCATAGGAAGTGTATTCCATAACTTTGCCGTGCCATAGCCAATGCTTCGTCCCCCTCAGCTAGATGTGGGAAACCTGGGAACCGTCATAAGTTTAATGCCAGTAGATAGAAGCTGTCTACCTGGGCAGTACCAGGAGAAAATGTTTCTTAGGAACATTGGTCTCATATTATTCAAGGCCTTAAAGGCTAGGCATAGCGTTTTAAACTTCACACGACTTGCTACAGGAAGCCAGTGGAGTTTACGGATTTTGGTCGAGACTGATTCATACTTAAGCAGATTTAGGAGGAGTCTCGCAGCTGCATTTTGTACCATTTGCAATTTTTTTAGATGTTGTTTTTGCATATTCAGGTACAACCCATTGCAGTAATCTAATTTTGATAATACTAATGCAGTTACCACTGTATTCCTAGAATCCATAGGGATGTAAGGAAGAGCCTTCCTCAGTTTCTTGAGCAGGTAAAATATGGTGGAAACCATTGCATTTGTTTGCTGGGTGAATGTTAGTTTCTTATCAATTAAAATCCCAAGATTTTTTGCTTTATCCACTGGCTTAGGCAACTCTCCCATCTCTGTGGGCCACCAGCTGCAATCCCATCTTTGTTGGAGGTTGCCGAAAATCCCTATTTCGGTTTTCTCCAAATTGAGTTTAAGACAATGCTTGCCCATCCAACTGTTAACTTCCTGCATACAGTTTCTAAAATGCAGTACAGGAGAGGCTTGCTCTTTATACGCCGCTACGACAATCTGTGTGTCATCGGCATAGGATGTTAGGCTAAAGCCGAAATGCTGGGTCATTGGAGCCATAAGTAGATATTAAAAAGGGATGGACTAAGCGATGAGCCCTGTGGAACCCCACATGGCAAGACATAGTGGGGCATATTACCAAGAAATGACGATAACTATCGCTAACCTAGGTTAGCGCTAGTTTTCCTATCGCCGCCAATCCTGCAAGTTATCACCCTGTTAGCGACGTATTAGCAATGTTTTGCTAACAGGCGATAGCTTCAGGGATCAGCGGCGAAAACCGCCGCTAACATTAGCGCGATGGCGTTAATGAAACCGGCGATAGCGGGTGGAATCCAGCGATAAGCCCTTAGCGATAGAAAAAGGCACGTTAACCCGCAAGTTTGGACTTAGCCTATCTGTCCACCTCCAATATAAAAGATGCACAAAAAAATAAGGAAAAAAGCAGATTTGAGCAGCCAGGGCATAGTACAGCACACATTAACAACCCCCTCAAGCCACCCAACATCCTGGTTGACCAGGACAAGATCCTGGTTCCCACGCAGGACCTGCGTCTGGTTCCTGGATCCCCCGCTGGAGCTGCGTCTGGTTCATGGATCCCTCGCTGGAGCTGCGTCTGGTTCCTGGATCCCTCGCTGGACCTGCGTCTGGTTCCTGGATCCCTTGCTGGACCTGTGTCTGTGGCCTGGAGTGGGATGTGGAGTAGCTTTGGAGTGGATGAGCTGTGGCGGGAGACATTGATGTGCGACGATCGCCCGTACCTGGTGGTGAAGTCTGGCAGGTCGCATGGAGACACATTGCTGACCTGTGTGAGAAGCCCGCCTTGCGCACCCTGCTGCAGTCAATGGTAGAGGTGATCCTGCGCACCAATGTAGTGAGGTCCGCTTCGCATACTAAGATCCACCACTACACCGGGGTGCACGGAGGGGATTACCAACGGTGGGTGCCGTCTCCCTGCATCACAGGACGGATGATGTTGGGCTGGCCGGAGGCTCTGGAGGGTGAGGCCACTGTGCTGCGCCGAACTTGTGTGGACTGAGCACTGCAACTACATGCCTAAGGGAGCCCTGCTGCATCAACTGCATCGGGTGGTCCACCAGCGGACTAGGCGGTGACTGCTGTACCCAGCCCAGTGAAAGCACACCTGGCTCATGCTCCTGCTGGCTGAGTCACAGATTTGGAGAGAGTGCAGTGGATTGCGCCACGGGGTCAATGTCCAGGTAAGGAGAAGGTGGGACGCGTAGCGCAGGAGGGCCGGGGGGGAGTCGCTCATGCCTATCACACATACATGACGCATCCCCAGTGGCGGCTCTACCGCTATGTTGGAAGAGCTTTGCCCCGCCACCTCAAGCAGTGCAGAAGAGAAACAATCATCACATGATGATAACTCAATCAATCAATCACCCAGGTGAATTGTAAGCGCGCCACTCACCCGTGAGGGTCGCAAGGCACTGAGGGGTGGGGGGCCGCAGATCTGTTAGCCGAAGAGCCAGGTCTTGAGGGTCTTCCTGAAGGTGTTCAGGGAGGGGGCACCTCTGATGTCTGCCGGAAGCTCATTCCAGGTATTGGATGCAATGTGGGAGAAGGATCTTCTGCCTGCTCTGGCTCTGTGGATGCGCTGGGTTTCGGACAGTGCGAGATTGGAAGATCGGATGTCTCATTTGTGTACGTGGAAGTTGATTCTGTCGTTGAGGTATTTGGTTACGTTGTTGTGTAGGCATTTGTAGGCGTGAGAGATGATTTTGAAGGTGACTCTTTTCACCACGGGGAGACAGTGGAGTCTACGTAGGTGTTGGCTGATATGTTAGTGCCGGGGGAAGCCGAGGACGAGTCTGGGGGCGGTGTACTGTAATGTCGGTAGTGTGCAGAGTAGGGACTTGTAAATGGCGGCGTAGAGTGCGTTTCCATAGTCCAGTCTGCTGGTGATGAGTGCATGGGTGAATTTCTTCCTTGACTCTGGGGGTATCCATTTGAAGGTCTTGCGGAGGATGCGGAGGGTGTTGAAGCTGCTGGAGGTGACGGCGTAGACCTGTCTGTTCATGGTGAGGGATGGGTCGAGTACGATGCCGAGGTTTCTGGCGTGGTCCGAGGGGGTAGGAGGGCTTCCGAGGGCGAAGGTCAACAGGTGTTGTCCCATGCTGAAGGTGTGGTTCCAAGGACAAGGACTTCTGTCTTCTCGGCGTTGAGCTTCAGGCAGCTGTTGGTCATCCAGACTGCGACGTCCTGCATTCCTTTCTGGAAGTTGAGTCTGGCGGTGGTGGGGTCTTTGGTGAGGGAGAGGATGAGCTGGGTGTCATCAGCATAGGATATGATGTTGAGGCCGTGTTGTCGGACGATGGCGTCGAGGGTGCCATGTAGATGTTGAAGAGGGTCGGGCTCAGAGATGAACCCTCTGGGACTCCACAGGTGATTTACGTGGGATCGGAGAGGAAGGTTGGCAGTCTGATCCTTTGGCTTCTTCCGGGGAGGAATGATCAGATCCAGTCGAGGCCTGTTCCTTGTATGCCGGCGTTGTGTAGTCTGGCAACCAGTGCGTGGTGGGAGACGGTGTCGAAGGCCGCTGAAAGGACGAGTATGATGAAGGCTGTGGAGTGGCCTTGGTCCAGGAGTGTGCAGATGTCGTCTGTGGCGGCGAGTAGGACGGCCTCGTTGCTGTGGTTGGTTCGTAATCCGGATTGGGACGGGTCGAGGATGGCGTTGTCATCAATGAAACGTGTCAGTTCCCTGTTGACTGTTTACTCTGCAACTTTGGCCGCGAAGGGGAGGAGCAAGATGGGCCAGTAGTTCTTGAGGTCGGTGGGGTCAGCTGTGGTCTTTTTGAGAAGGGGCCAGACTTCTGTATGCTTTCAGTCGTCTGGGTAGGTGCCTGTTTTGAAGGTGGTGTTGATGGTGCGTTGCAGTTCGTGTGTGATGGCGGCCGCGGATCTGTGGTAGATGTGGGAGGGCATGGGTTGGTGGGGGCCCAAGAGTGGATGCCTTTTACGGTTGAGGCTGTGTCTTCGGCTGTGACTGGTGTCCAGGTGTTGATGGTGGGCTGGCTGGTGTGTCCGGGGCCCGGGGTGTCTGTAGACGAGGGTTCCTCGGAGTCTGGAGTTGTGGCTGATGTGGATCTGGAAGTGCAGGTGTTCGGTGGAGGGAAAGGTTTTGCTGGAGGTGGTGAGGCGGAGGGTGCTCTTGTGGGCAATGGCGAGGCACCCTCCCGGGTGGTTGGTGCGGTCCTTCCTCTGGATCTTGTATCCGTCCGGGATGGCAGTGTTGATGTCGGGGGCGGAGGAGGCGTTGGTCCAGGTCTCCGTGAAGAAGGCAATGTCGGGCGAGAGAGAGTCGAGTAGGTTCCAGATTTCCACTGCTTGTATGTGCACGGAGCGCCCGTTGAGGAGGATGCATCCTAGGGTGTCGCCGGTGCTGGCGTCGGCTGTGTTGGAGTCCGGGGTGGTGGTTAAGCTCTGGTGGCAGTGGAGGCAGGAGAACTGGCCGTGGGTCGTGTTTGCTGAGGCCTGTTTGTCAGTCTCTGACTTTTCCGGGGTTGAGTGCGTGGAGGGTGGCTGTGCTGTAGCAGTGGGTGGCCCGTGATCCAGGCTTCCTGTCGCTGGTCACTGTTGGGTTGCAGACGTGCACAGACAGGCTTGTCTTAGGCGCGCTTTCTGCACGCCAGCGGCGCGTGTCCGCTGCGCAATCGCGCTGCGTCCGCCATTAAGTAGGGGAGGGTGGGGGAACAATCAGCTGGGAGGCGGGAATGTGCAAGGCCAGGGGTGCGGGGCTGCATGGGCAGCAGCGGTGGGAAGCGGGCAGTGCGGGCTCAGAGAAGCCAATGAAACAGTTAAAAAAGAGAAAAACAAGGTATAATTAACTGATGTAATCATGCTATGTACCCTCAGGGGGTGGGCGGGTGGGTAGGACTGCTCCAAACACGGAGCAGGGAATGTGCGGATTGGCATGCACACTCAAGTGCGCAATGACTGTTTGGTCGGCCCACTCAGGCCTCCCAATGCAGACATGCGCACTTCTCTGTTCGCAATGCAGTCTGCATTACAGCCTGCATGGAGAATATGCCCACCCCTCCGGCCCCTGGCTGCATGACTTGTCCCGTTGTTAATTAACAATCCCACCGCCGCATCGCAGCGTTGTGATTGACTCAGGGGAGGGAGCCTGGCTGCCTCCTTCCTTTTCCTGGAAGCAGACGCAGGAGAGCAGGAGCTACGAAGACACGAGACACGGCTTAGAGGTAAGACTTCCCTCAATAAATTTTTAACAACACACGCTCACACACACATCCCCACGTCCACGCACCATCCAGTGTTCTTTACGGGGTTTACCACCTCACAGCTGTCCAGACACCCCCCCACACTTCTCAGTGGTGGCCGCTGTGCTCCCATGCACAGCGGGCGTACCACTCGTGTGCCAAAGGCACATACGTAGTTGCGATGCATGCCATAACATCGCATTACATTCCAATACATACTAATGCTAGGCACATTGCAACAGTAGAGTAGGTGTTGCATAGCGGAGACATGAAGATCACTGTTCCCACTACAGTGAGTGCAACCCAAAAATAACCTTTGCACAACAAACCCAACCGTGAACCCTGGAATTCCTTTCTGAACCCCCAAAAGATACCCAAAAGATCACATTTAAGACAAATGCACCCCCCAAATTTCTCTTTATTTTGGCACAAAAAACACCCCATTTTTCATATTTTACCCCAAGAAATAGACCATTTTTCATATTTTACCCCAAGAATTAGTCCAATTTTCATTTTTTACATCCAAAACACCTGAAAAAGTTTAAATTACCCCATTACTGACCTCACAATGCGTTGCAATCAAATGCGATGTTAAGGGACCCGCGTTGTCGGAGTTGCGTTGTTAACGATGTACTGCCTGAGTTGTAATGGTCGTCTCCCGTGACAAAGGCAACACATAAGCTACGCCGTTTGCGTCCGTCTGCCCCTGGGCCGTGCTCAGCATCAAGGTGCATTCCTCTTGGACACTCCACCGCTACGACGCCAGCACCCTCCTCGCCATCAACCCTGGACGCCACCTCGCCTGCAAGGACAAACCTCTGCTCCGTAACGGACATCGCCTTCGCCATCACTGACGGATGCAGTATCACCTGCAAGGAGCACCCCGACCATCAAGGAGGAGGCATTGCCGTCACCTACAGAGGCACACTCCGACTGACCACGCACTCTAATGTGCCAAGGGTGACCATGGACCACGTCAACTCCCAGATCAGGACCAAGCCCAAGATCATCCTCTGTGGCACCCTCATGTGCAGGCCCCCCGGGCCATGGCCCCCATTCTACAATCCCATTGTAGACATCATTGCACCCCAGGGTCTCCCATCCCCCGACGACATCCAACTCGGTGAACTCAAGTTCCACCTGGGCAACCCCAGTGACCAGAGCACCACCCCCTCCTGTCACCGACATCAGACGCAAGCAGCAAGTCACCTCAACAGGCCACATAGCAGGACACACAGTCGAGCACGTCACCTCTGCCAGCGGGTACTTCAACTACAGCCACAACACCGGACTCTCCTGGCACTACCATCATTGGATGAATGACATCTTCACCTTGCCCACCGGACGCCAGCGCCGTCATCGCACCCTGTCGCAGCTGGATCAAGGCCACCGCAGGATGTCTGGTCAACTGCCTCCGCACCAACACTCCACCAATGCTTCCAAACGATGACACCGCAGCGCGCAACCACCACCAATGGATCTCCAACATCGCCCACATTTGGGCACCCCTCATGAACGGCACTGCGTCAGTACCTTCCGCCTGCCTGATAACAGGCGTGAGGGTGAGGCAGTGCCATAGGGATAGGCTGGCCCTATGCATTGCTGGAGTTGCGTCATGGTTGTGACACAACTGCAGCAATGCGTGACTTTAGCGCAGACAGATACGTCAGGATTCCTGACGTATCTGTCATTACTTGCGTCATGGAGCGCTGTCCAGTGACTACATCGCATCCATGCTGTTGCAAGGAGGGCGTAATGTGAAGTGTTGCTACGCTGTCTTGTCGCAGCGCAGCAACACTTTTCATGAGTGGGGCACAGGAATGCGCACTAACTCATTGATGGTGCACATTCCTGCACTGTATTTTTGTCGCAGGGCAGCGCTGAAACATTGCTTGCAGCGCTGTCCAGCACCATAAACATGCATACATGTGGGCCCAAGTCTTGTCCCCATTTTTAAGACCAGCTATTTTTTGGTCTAAAGTTCCTGCAGCTAACGGGCCTTAGCGTGACTTTTTTTATCGCTTCGCGGGTCCGGCCCATCCTTGTTAATAGGGCGCAGTGGTGTTAGCGTGAGTTTTCCTGAAATTTTGAGACGGAACGCCTACCTTGCATGTCATTAGCGATAAATATCGCTGGCATGCAAGGCGATAAGAAAACCGGCAGCTATCGCCGGACAGCTGTCGCTAACGCCTGTTAGCGACAGCTTGATAATAGGGCGTTAAAAAAAAACACGTTAGCGGCGGGAAAGTGCCGCTAATGCGGCGATAAATGGCTTGATAATATGCCCCAGGGTGTTGATTTGAAGCCATCCAGAGTCACTGTTTGTGTTCTTTCGGTTAAAAAAGATGTTAACAAGGAAAGAGCTAGATCTTTTACCCCTAGCTTTCTCAGGCGGGATCGCAACAGGTGGTGATTGACGGTTTCAAACGCAGCCGAGAGATCCAAAAGGATCAGAACGGCGGCGCCTCCCCTGTCCATAACTGTCCTGATTTCTTCAGTAGCTTTTATCAATGCCGTTTCCGTACTGTGTTCTGGACGAAAACCAAATTGCGAGGGGTCAAACAGGTCATTTTCTTGAACAAACTGAGCTAATTGTTTATTCATAATTTTCTCCATTATCTTAGCTGTTTGCTCCTGTGTAACCGTATCCTCAAAGGATTCATAAATGTTATTAACTTTATTCCTGAACGTGGTGGCTATATTATCACAGAAACTTTGATTGGTTTCTGTGATCTTTTTACTAGGCAAGGAGCTGAGCTTTTCTACAACCCCAAACAATTCCTTAGTTGAATTCTTAGCCTTCTCGATTTGTCCAGCAAAATACAATCCTTTTTCTGTAATCAACATCGTCTTGTATTTAGCCAGTGCAGACTTATAATTACTTTTCTCGAGAGTATCATATTGTGCTCTCCAGCGTCTTTCCAATCTAGACAGTTTTGTTTTTCCTGTCACAGTGCCTCTGTAAAGCAGGGCGCAGAGGGGGATTGCCGATTCCTGGATATTTTCCCAATAGGCACTATGGCCTTGAAGGCTTCATGGAGCCAGTTTGTATATTTGCTCGCTGACCACTCTACATTTGTACTAAGCATAGGTCTAGACTTGTCCAAGTAGGTCTGGAGCATAGACCCATACTTCATATTCCAGGCTTTATAAGAATTTGAATGGGCTTTGTCCACGGGCCCCACTGGCACTATGGGGAAGGAATGATTAAAAAGGATGATGGAGTGATCTGTCCAGGTAAGCGGCTGGATGTCTTTTACTATCAGGTTCGGTATAGATGTAAAAATTCCATCCAGTGTGTGTCCTGCCTCATGTGTGGGCTTACGCACCAATTGCAAAAGCCCAACAGATCCAAAAGTATCTAGAAGGGCAGCAGTGTCTCTGTCGGTTAGGTCCTCCAAATATACATTAAAATCACCCAAAAAAGAGCAGTCGTTTGTGTTGAGAAAGGTTTCGATCAGGAAGTCTAGATTATTGACAAAGGAACTTCTAGGGCCAGGGGGGCGATATAAGACGACACCTCTGAAAGTTCTTTTTGGATTTAGTTCCAGGGCAAAAATAAGTGCCTCGCAACGGGGGTTAGGAACTGAGGAAAAAGTGACTCTAAACCGTTTATGGTAGATCCCAGCTAGCCCACCCCCTCTTAATGGATCTATCCAACCTGGTAGATAAAAATCATAAGATACTGCTGTTACGAAATCCGGGTCTGACGCCGTATCGGCCCAGGTTTCTGTGAGTAATAGGATATCCATGTTATAACGGGATATCAGGTTTGCTATTTCATATTTGTGTTTGGCTAGAGATCTCACATTAATAATACCACAATGGACCTCTGCCTCAGCTGAGGTTTTTGAGCAGTTTAATGAAGGCCTTATTCCTGACAATGGAACACTCTTAGCCGTCTGTTCGGACAGGAGTAAAAAACCACACACACAGCTCTGCCCCTTTTGCAGAAAATCGTTACCCACAGTGAGTCTGCAGCAGTCAGGCCCAGGAATAATATGGGCCAGGTCACGCAGTTCATTACCTGAGTATGTAACAAGTTCTGCCATAGTTTGACCAGAGTTTCTGGCCCTGGGCCCAGTCCAGGCGCAGACGGGCTTACCTTTGGCGCGCTTTTGGCGCGCCTGCTGCGCGCGTCCGCTTCAGCGTGGTTGAAGTAGTCAGAGGCGGGAGAGAAACTAGACTGCTCACCGCCGGAACCAACTGCTCACGTGGTTCCTGAAACTACGGGAAGCCTGAGTGGACCTTTCTGCGCCCTCCGCTCAAACGGCACACAGCCGCGGAGGAATGGGGCGGGACCCACTCAGGCAGAGACACTGGCAGAAATGAGGGAGGTCGTTGACTGCTCACGGTGGCAGAGGAGCCAGGCTACTCAAGGACTAGCTGCCGTGTGAGGAAGATCTTCGGTGAGCAACACGCAGTAGTGCACTAATTTAAAAACACAGAGATGCACGTAGTGCACAACACAGCATAACACAATCAGGAAGCTAAAATAGATATAATGTTAAAACTGGCAAAAGCATTAAAAGTTTAAGAACAAGGCAGCAGCGCTTACTTAAATCCGCTGCGCGTCTGCATAAGCGTGGTTTAAGTAGTCAGAGGCGGGAGAGAAACTAGACTGCTCACCGCCGGAACCAACTGATCACGTGGTTCCTGAAACTATGGGAAGCCTGAGTGGACCTTTCTGCGCCCTCCGCTCAAACGGAGGTAAGAGGCAGTTTTTAATAAAATTTATAAATCATATGCCCACAAGGGAAATCAAAAGTCAACTGTATTTTTCTATGACCTGCATATTCATAATTTCATTTCTACTCACAACATGAGTTTGAATTAAATATAATTGTGAATATTCAGGAGAAAAAAAACTAAAAATACCGGTGAAGATTTACATCTCTGCCTGAACATATGTTTACATTTTTTTCTTTTCAAATAAAGTACCCAGTAGGGCCCCAGGAAAGCTGTATGATGTGCACGTTTCAAGGCATCCTAGGGAAATTTCATGTGACATGTCTCACGCGGTACTAGTCTTTCGCTTCGGAATTCTACATACCGTAGATTCTAAATAGAGGAAATAGAGCCTCTGGTGGAAATGCACATTTCTTTCCTCCGTGGGAAAAACATTTTTCCCCTGGGGAAAGCTATACCACAAGCAAATCTGTGGGTGATCCCTTCCTATTGCCATCCTTGGATGGACAAAACATCTGACCATTTACCATGATTGAAAGTTTCGGAATGCCCCCAAACATCCAACACACACCATGTCTTGGAACACCCACTTACCATGCCTTGAGTGAGAATTACTACTGCAGATTTCTCAGCTCCCGTGGTGTAGCAGTCCATAGCAGTAAGGGCATTTACATTGTCAGAAATCCTCTTGTCAATTACTGGCTTTCTTAAAGAAGGCCTTTTTGGCTGTAAACTTATTTGTAAAGGTGAAATACCTTTGTGAATAGGGTCCTACAAGTATTCACCTTTTTTGTACAGACAGAGGCCCGAATTTTCAAAACTGTCACAGAAGGCAGCGCAGCACCCTAGGTTGCTGCACTGCGTTATGTGATAGGCAAAGAGCAGGAAAGAGCCTTATCTACAGAGATATATTACTATCCTGCTCTCTCAGAAGCGCTGGTGCACAATTAGCCGTGCTGCACGATCACACCTTTGTTTGCACCATAGTGCAAAGGTGTCTGCTGAGTCTAGCATAGGTTTTCTACTGGAAGGATACCCTTCCAATACAAAACACTATGCTTAGACTACATTTAAATTTTTCCCACTTTGTGTGTGTGCTGTACAGTGCAGCCAGCACACATGCAAAGTGTGAAAAGTTAGGAGAAATCAAAGCATAATGCCTGCTTTCAAAAGGCATTCATTTTTGGTGGAAAACCCTGTCTACTATTGTGAGTAGAGAGGGTTTTATGTCAAAAACCATGGGTGGTCACACAGAAACGCCCATGTACGACCCCTGCAACGCCCACTTGAGGCAGAGTAATGCAAAGCAGCGCTTTGTGTTGGTTTGCATTAGTTTTTCTTATAAACCAGTGCAAATATCAATTTGAGTTGGCTTATAAATCCTGAAAAGGATTTTGTGTCGGGTCTGCAAAATAAAAGTTACGCAAATCAGACACAAAACCTTTGTACAACCGGCCCTAAGAATTTCAGCATTGTTGGAGCTCACAGATATGGCTAGGACCATTTGAACTCTCGTACATTACACTTTAAGTTGAGCTTATCTGTCTTTCTGGAGGAGTGGTAAAGAAGAAGCAGGATGAAATGCCTGGTTACTGAATTTCAAAATGGGTATAGAAATGCATTGCAAATCGCAATCTGGATGGGGCATTTTTAGGGCATCCTTCCAAAATCCGATTCTCAATGGTATCTATCAATGGTTTCTGATCGAAATTTTGGTCGCAAACCATTCATAGGTCACTGATTCCTCGAAGGATGCAGTAACCAATTTGCAAAGGGGATTTAAATCTGATCACCGGCTTGGTGTGAAAATATCTAGACAAAATTGCCATTGCTGTTTATATTTCATCTCTCCTTGCTGCATAATTAAAAAAAAATTGCTGATAATTTTATGTAGCCTCATACACTTTGTCCACCTTTGCAGCATAATTCCAATGGCCCTCAATATTACTTTGGCACAATGTTTATTAATTCAGCCTGCAGTCCTGCCTTATTCTACACGTATGGATTTCACACAATACTGAGAGTAAAAAACTGTCACAGTATGCATTACATGAGCTCGTTAATTATAAGTAGTGCAGAAATATGATCCTAGACATTTCTTTTACTCCCTCAGGCTAGGCAATGATCTTTCAAAATTGCAGTCCTATGGCTCTTCCTTCAAGTTGGCCTGTGAATCTTTAGCAACATTCAGGTCATTTTATTTTTCTATGTGACTAATAGCTATGAGTACTGTCTTCCAGGTTGACTTTGATGTATCACCAAAATGAAGCTGTAAAGAACAATATTCAATATTCATTCAGTATGTAGAAATAAAAAAAATATATAGCTCTTGCTGAAAACTCACCACCCAAACAACACGATCCTAATCCACAAAAATCTGAGGTGCTCCCGTTGATGCTCAGGTGACCCATCTTTCAGTCAATGGTCTTCAGTTGTGGGCACAATCCAGTTTACTGGTATCCAGTAATGTGTTAATGGCCCAAATACTCCCTTTACTTTTGAGCGGAGGCCAAATGAGGTAGT
Organism: Calotriton arnoldi; assembly: GCA_963921515.1. Lineage (NCBI taxonomy): Eukaryota > Metazoa > Chordata > Amphibia > Caudata > Salamandridae > Calotriton > Calotriton arnoldi. The sequence goes on along the minus strand of CAWUFW010017655.1, from coordinate 34,410 downwards.
GGGCCAGCTCACACTATAGTGTTTCATGGGTGCCTTTATCACAGGATCCATCTTGGGCTGGGATCGTGGGGGCCCTCTGGGGTTGGGGGTGAGGAGAGTATGATTACCATATAGGCATGAGATTTTTTGGAGACTGTTGGAAAACAAGGCATTAGTTGCGAGGCCTGCACAAGTAATTGGTCTACATTTGTCCTTCACTGGGAACCAAACACCCCATTGTAGCGCTTGACTCTCAGAGGGTAGCGTTGTAGAGCAGTCCAAGGCTTACTCAAGGGATGCGGTGTGGGCTAGTAATTACCATTGACAGATATGCAGAAATAACGCTCAATAATTGATTGTGCAGCCTGTGCTTTTCTTTTTGAAAAGGAAAAGTACATTTATTACACACACACACTAACTACTCAATGCTATGCATACATTAAGAAATATACATAAGCTGCTGGAAATACTTCTTGACATTGCGTCAACATCCCCAACTCTCCTGCAGGAGGGGGGTATAGTACCACCACTCACTTGCATAAACATTATCTTGCCCACAAATGCCACGGGTTGACCATAACCTGGAGTGAGGGCCCTTACCACTGGTGATCCAGTGCCGTACTAGCAACAGATACTCCACTACCATATACTCACCTGGGCCCATATAACTCTCTCGCACTAAAGACCAAGTAGACCGCTGGAACCTTTTAGTTTTATAATTTTCATACCTCAAGATCTAGTTATTACTCCTTTAACTAAACCTTTCTCTAATAAAATAGTTCTTTCCTCTGGTCAATGGACCAGTTAGGTAAAGCTAGTTGATGGTGATAATTAACATAACTTGATTTAACATTTCTCTTTGTAAATAAAATAATCAAGACTCGATAAGTTTTAAAAATCTTTATCTAAATTAGTAGTTGGTGAACCATCTTAAACGTTTCAGTACAAACACCCTCATTCGCAAGAGTGCCAATTCAATCAAAAACTTTCATTAAATATAGCAATTCAGATCCACACAACAACTATACCTAGAAAGAAGAGGATAGAGAGAGAAGAGCATTTATCAAGACGATGAAATTATGATTTACCAAGTATGGTGTGAAGACCAACCCCCTGGCCAAAGGGCTGGTAAGGGTCCCCGGGACAGATCAGGAGACAAAGACTTCAGGACAGGAAATCAGGACAGGATACTTCACCTCTCTAGATACCGACGACTGCGTCACACCCCTCTCTGACACTCTCTTCCTCCTCGTGGTTCTTCCGCGATATTCTTTCTAACCCAATTAAGTTAAGTAGATGGTTCTGCATTCGATTTTCTTCATCAGCATCTCTCAGCATCAGCACCACCCCAGCACCGACAGCATCCCAAGCTTTACCGTTTCTGCTCCCAACAAGCTTCTTCTTCAAAAGCTTCATCCACCAGCTTAGCTTCGCTTCGCTAACTAACTAACTAAACTACTTCAATTATACCTTTCGTGTACCATGTACCACCCATTAATGTTTCAATTCTACAAAATACTAACTTCTGATTGGACAGGCGAGGGGGGGATGATCATCACACCATGCTTACATTTCACTTATTCTTTTAAACCTTTGTTTCAAAACTCCTCCCCTTAATCTTTATTCCGCACTTCCTTTCCCGTACATCTTCAAACTTTATTAATACAAATGTAGCAATCTTTTGAATAAAGTTCCTTCATATGAACTCTTCACCCTCATGTTCCCAGGGCACATCTTCGCTGGCCTTGGACGCGTGACAAGTCCTTAGTCATCTTTTGTAGTTTCTCGCCAAAGCGCATGCATCGCGCAACATCAGTCTGCTCGACTCAGACAAGTTTAACAGGCCCAAATACGCACTAATAATAAAGTCAAAAGGAACAATGTTATTCTCAAAAATAAATGATTTCACTGTATACCACCAACCTCTACTCTAGCCCATACCATTTAATATTTCCCTTTCTGCATTTGTGTTAGTATAAAACTTATTTTCTAAATTTCAGCAAGCAGGTGCCATGCATGTGAGTTTTCAAGCGGCCATTTTATGATTCTTTGCGCAAGCACCAGAATTTCCCTCCAAGCGTTAATACGTCACAACAGCAAAATTGGTGCGCGTATTACTGAAGATGACCAGCACAAAAGGTGAACACCTAGGCCTAAAGTACATCAAGAATTAGTGTGCGTGTCACTGAAATGACAAGCACTTTATCAAAACTAAAAGTGTGCGTGTTAAATAGTATACCTATCACTGAAGATGACAATCACATTAGGTGAGTGCATAGGCTCAATGTGCGTGTCACTGAAAAGACAAGCACTTTTTCAAATTTATAAGTGTACGTGTCACTGGAAAGACAAGCACCTCTAATTATTAGCATATGAAGAATATTGTGCACCAAAGTTTAGCTTGAAACAAGTGTGCGTGTCACTGAAATGACAAGCACCTCTATTTATTTGCATATGAAGAATATTGTGCACCAAATTATTGCTTAACAAGTGTTCGTGTCACTGAAAAGACAAGCATCTCTATTTTTTATAGGCATATAAAGAATATCGTGCACCAAAGTATTGCTTGTACCAAGTGTGTGTGTCACTGAAAAGATAAGCACCGCTGTCTATTGACATGCGGAGAAAGAGTTGTATAAATTTGAAAGGCTTTCCTCTGAGTGTGCATCTCACTGCAAGTGGCAAGCACGGTAGCCAATCACGTTCAAGCACATCAACCGATCTCCCGGCACGTTCAAAACCAGCTGCCGCAAGGGAACAGAGTCCTGCATGAGGAGATGGCGAAAGCCGGAGACCCGAGGTGCCCCACAGGAGGAAGAAAATGTCGAGCCGTGGCACAATGAAACTCTAGAAGAAGTGAGTCACATAGCTGCAGTGTCGCCTTGACCAGGAGGGGTTGACTATTTTAAAAAATGGTACATCAGTGCTGTAGCAAGAATCAGAACTTGCTACAAGGTGCACAGCCATGGTATGAGCATGGAACACGCACCAGACGACTCTGTGCTCGAGCTGAGACTCTGGGTTCCACACTAGATCCTGTCGCACACAGCACTGACACCGTACCGACTCTGTGCTCGAACCGAGTACACCAGACTCAGCACGTTCCTCTTGCGCACTGCACAAACACTGTGTTCGAGGCAATTATGAAACAGTTAGACACAAGATCCTCTCACGCACTGCACCTACGAAACCAGTGTAAATCAGCGTGAGCACAGTTCAAGGTTTCCGTGCTCATTCATAAAACACCTCTTTCAACCAGTCACAAATTCAGTTGGGTCTCACCGCAAAGCTGCCTCTTTTTATCAGATAGGTCTCAGCAAAGAAGGATTACTGTACGCTCGCTTTCATGTGTTGAGATCGTGTAGATCTCCACCTGCCGACTCCTCCAGTGTTGCGATCCAAAATAAGCACTTCCCAAGAGACGCAGAAGTAGATTTCAGGTTTCAAGTTTATCCGTACAGAAGATCTCACCCATCACAGCCAGTAGCAGGGACCCAACTGTCACAACTCCCACAAACCCGTTCAAATCCTTATGACATGGCTTATGACCTGCATCAATTCTAATGACATATACAACGTTCCTTTGAAGAACTCACAATGACATCACTGTGTTCTTGAAGGCAGGCTTTAACAGGTGTAATGTTAAAGCAGGGGCATTCCACTATTACATACAGTTGTTCTAGGCCATAATGTACCCTTTGAACCCTAACACTACACACACTACACCTGCATGAGGAGGGTTTCTTCTCCAGAGGTATAGGGACAGCAACTGATACCCACATCACAGGTTGGGGTGTAGGGGTGGATCAAACTTCGGGGGGATGGGAGGTGATTAGGGGGTCCTTGGAAATTCCTATGCTTTTCAAGGGCAGGGCAGGTTTCCACAGGAGGGGCCCCAGCTAGCCTTTCCCTCGCTTAAATTTTTCTTGCCATTGGCGCAGGCCAAAACCACTGAAAGGGTGGGCCAGGAAGTTTCTTGACCACAGGTAGTGACATCCCAGGGGTTCCCATGGTGAGGGAACCCAAGAAAATGTTCCCACGGTGGGAGGAGGGTGCAGAAGAGTTATGGTTCCTCGCAAGCTCCACAGGTTAACTGGGGGTGAAGGTGAGCAACCCAAGGGTGGCCCATGGTAGTGGGTGGCCCCAAAGGAGGGTAGTTCTCAAGCTAGGGTGTGTAGTGGTAACCCCAGGGTACTCTAGGTGGGCTAGCTAACTGACCCTGAGGAGATCTGAGAGGGGTGATGGACTCACTAGATTTCAGGAGGAGGATTAGTAGTGGACCCTGAGGTGTTAGGGTAGGTTAGGTGGTTACCCAAGCAAGCGAAAGGATGTCATCCTGGAGCTATTGTTGTGAACCTGAGGTGGTGATTGGGGCGATGCCAGGCCAAGTGACCAATCAGGTAGCTCCTGAGGGGGTCAGACCCCAGGACTGGGAGCATAGGGGTGTCCCCCCAGCTAGGTGCAGAAGGCGGTGTGGCCCACAGTGTTCTAATTAGCTGGTAGCCACTTCTGCCTGGTAGTACCACCCTGAAGACAGGTGGGCTCATCTTAAGTGAAGGGACCCTGTGCTTCTGAGGGGGTGGTGCAGGCCAAGCCGGGATCCTGATGGTCCCTGGCTGAGGTGGTAATGCCTACCTGAAGACAATTGGGGCCCATCTTAAGTGAAGGGACCCTGTGCTTCAGAGGTGGGTGGTGCAGGCCAAGCAGGGATTGTGAGGGTCCCTGGATAGTCTCCTGAAGCGCTACAGGGAGACCAAGGAGGGCTCTGAGAGGTGGGCCAAGGAGAAGGTCTAGGTTCCACTCCTCTACAGCAGGAGAGAGGTGGGGGGATTGCTGTCACACTCCCCCACATCACCGCCCAACCGGCCACAGCACCCGCATCTGCCCGCAAGAGCGGGCAGACCAGAATGAAGGTCCCGCTCTCTCAGCATCAAGTGAGGGTGATAGCCAGGCGAGGGGGCTGGCAAGAACAGCTGGTGGTGGGCTCCCCAATCTGTTCTTTAACCACTCACCTGCATGTGGGGTCCCTGAGTGGGACCAGGCCCCCCGAGGAAAAGTGGAAGGCGGTGCGAGGATGCGAAGAAATCCAGTGCAGCTCTCCCTGGAGAAGCAGGAGTGCCGGTGTTCAGATATGCATGCTCTGGAGGGAGCGCCCCATAATGACCTGTGGGGCCGGGCTAATGCCTTTGAAGAAACCTGCTAGTTTTCGGCTTGTGGTGACCCCAGGAAGATGGGGCCACCACCCTCATGAGACAACGGGGCGGGGGAAGCTGCAGAAGCAGCGAAGACTCCCCCCTGAAGAAGGGGAAAGTTTCCACCATAAGTCTCTGGGGATCACACAGGAATAACCCCTCCAGGGCTTAAAAAATATGTCAAGCTTCCCGGGTGCTGGAACTTTTGTTCTACAGCCGGGAATATATTTCTACCAGTTACAAGGATTAGGGTGGCACAGTTGGTGGCCATAAAGAGGCCATGGAGAGATTTCATGTTGGCAGACAATTCCTAGGGGGGGAAGATGTGAAATGCACTAGTGTGCAGTTCCAAATGAATGCATGCAACATGGTGTAATGTGATTTCTCTATGTGGTAATCTTCTTTTAGAGGTGGAGGGATTATAAATGCACAGCATGGTTATGATTCCTGTGGTGCCCTTTAGGGGCTGTGATTGATTTGCATTGTGCATGTTACCAGATATGATAAGTACACCTCATACCAAGTCATGCTTAGACTTGTATTCTTGCTACTGCATTAGTTGAACAACCAGACTGTCAGCCACTGTGATTTAAGTGTGTATACTGTATTGTCAGTATTAGGTGCTCTCAGTCAGAGTTATATGTCACAATGGCAGGTGTTCCCATTATGAAATGCTTGTTGAAATAATGGGGTGGGCAGCCATTTGGGTGGTGCCAGTGATGGAGCAAAGACTCGTACATGAGACTTGCTCGGAAGCAATCCTCTCGTTTAAACTCACTAACGAATTACTAACAACGTGTTTTGTGAATAATAATACACATTTCCCTTATACGCGGAAGAAAATGAAGCTTGCCTATGTGTTTACTAACGGCAATAACATAAATGAAGGACTAAGATGCATTTTAACACGGGATCTTTACTGTGCATGCGTCTACTGCATCTACGTAAGTATGACGTATTAACGCTTGGAGGGAAATTCTGGCGCTTGCGCAAAGAATCATAAAATGGCCGCTTGAAAACTCACATGCATGGCACCTGCTTGCTGAAATTTAGAAAATAAGTTTTATACTAACGCAAATGCAGAAACGGAAATATTAAATGGTATGGGCTAGAGTAGAGGTTGGTGGTATACAGTGAAATCATTTATTTTTGAGAATAACAATGTTCCTTTTGACTTTATTATTAGTGCGTATTTGGGCCTGTTAAACTTGTCTGAGTCGAGCAGACTGATGTTGCACGACGCATGCGCTTTGGCGAGAAACTACAAAAAATGACTAAGGACTTGTCACGCGTCCAAGGCCAGCGAAGATGTGCCCTGGGAACATGAGGGTGAAGAGTTCATATGAAGGAACTTTATTCAAAAGATCGCTACATTTGTATTAATAAAGTTTGAAGATGTATGGGAAAGGAAGTGCGGAATAAAGATTAAGGGGAGGAGTTTTGAAACAAAGGTTAAAAAGAATAAGTGAAATGTAAGCATGGTGTGATGATCATCCCCCCTCGCCTGTCCAATCAGAAGTTAGTATTTTGTAGAATTGAAACATTAATGGGTGGTACATGGTAAACGAAAGGTATAATTGAAGTAGTTTAGTTAGTTAGTTAGCGAAGCGAAGCTAAGCTGGTGGATGAAGCTATTGAAGAAGAAGCTTGTTGGGAACAGAAACGGTGAAGCTTGGGATGCTGTCGGTGCTGGGGTGGTGCTGATGCTGAGAGATGCTGATGAAGAAAATCGAATGCAGAACCATCTACTTAACTTAATTGGGTTAGAAAGAAGATCGCGGAAGAACTACGAGGAGGAAGAGAGTGTCAGAGAGGGGTGTGATGCAGTCGTCGGTATCTAGAGAGGTGAAGTATCCTGTCCTGATTTCCTGTCCTGAAGTCTTTGTCTCCTGATCTGTCCCGGGGACGCTTACCAGCCCTTTGGCCAGGGGGTTGGTCTTCACACCATACTTGGTAAATCATAATTTCATTGTCTTGATAAATGCTCTTCTCTCTCTATCCTCTTCTTTCTAGGTATAGTTGTTGTGTGGACCTGAATTGTTATATCTAATGAAAGTTTTTGATTGAATTGGCACTCTTGCGAATGAGGGTGTTTGTACTGAAACGTTTAAGATGGTTCACCAACTACTAATTTAGATAAAGATTTTTAAAACTTAACGAGTCTTGATTATTTTATTTACAAAGAGAAATGTTAAATCAAGTTATGTTAATTATCACCATCAACTAGCTTTACCTAACTGGTCCATTGACCAGAGGAAAGAACTATTTTATTAGAGAAAGGTTTAGTTAAAGGAGTAATAACTAGATCTTGAGGTATGAAAATTATAAACTAAAAAGTTCCAGCGGTCTACTTGGTCTTTAGTGCGAGAGAGTTATATGGGCCCAGATGAGTATATGGTAGTTGAGTATCTGTTGCTAGTACGCCGCTGGATCAGTTTTCTGGTAGCAGAGCTATAGTTGTTAGTAACTAGTTTGGTGATAAGTATAGACTATTGATTTTTTTACTTATGTTCTAACAAAAAGAGTTAGTGTTCTGTTTTTATGTCGTCTGGAAAAATTCCCGGGGAAATGAATAGCGGGTGGCGATAGAAACCATACTGCAGTGAGGTTACTCATCTGTTGGCATAACACTGAGGGGTTCAGTGTTGAACTAGGGACTATTTTCGATGTGTAAAAGTTAGAGTAATTGATAGCAAGGAGGTTCGCTGATGAAACTTTAGGCATTATATCACCTTGAAAGGGTAACCCTGAAGGAGTAGTAGGTCCTTCCAAGCTAGATTGACAGCAAAATGGGTTCGCTGGTGAAACTTTGGTCTCAGACTTCCCAAATGGGTGATACCGGAGGAGTTTGAGGTTCTCTGGAGCTTATATGAAGAGTAAGCGGATGGTTTTACTCGCAGTAGAAAGAAATAAACTATCCTTTATTTAGCGGAACAGACAGAGTAGCGAATGTTTTTATGTCGTTAATAACACAGAATTTTAAAGTAAAATATTGAGAAATAAAAGTTTCGTATTACCTTGTAAAGGGAGGGTCAGTTGCCGGAGTGGTACTGATGTCACAGTGAGCCGCGCTGGGATTGGTAGACACAGCGGGCTTGTGACAGGAGGAGCTTTGTAAAGGAGGGGTGAGAAATCGCCTGAGTTGGATTGACGTCACAGAGAGCCGCGCTGGGATTGGTTGACACAGCAGGTGTGTGACAGGGGCAGCCTTGTAAAGGAGGGGTCAGTAGTAAGGAGCAGAACTGACGTTAGGAAAAGGCCGCGCTGGCAATGGTCAGAGTACGAGTGTGAGCCGGATTTGATTGGATACTTAGTCAGAAGCCGCGCTAGGATTGGTGAAGAGAAAATTGTATGCGGGATTTTGATTTGACTGTAAGTGCAAGACGTACAGGTAGGAAATTTCAAGGGTTTGCGGAAAACAATTTCCTACATCGTTCTTCAAGAATGTACGGAGAGAAAAGAAAGATGTCATTTTTTAAGAAAATAAAGAATTTCTTTGTAAAAGATAAGCCTGTGTTGACTAGAGAGGGAATTCCTATTCCGCCACCGAAGACGCCAGCATCTTTTATGATGATGGAAAGAGGATATCATACCTGCGTGTGGTTGGAAAATTGGGTAGAGTATACGAAGGATGATGGTGTGTTAGCATTTCCTAAGATTGGTACGTTTAATGGGAGAATTCTTCAAAATTTAAGATTGAAAATGAATGATTTAGAGCCTAGACCTAGGTTAACTCAATATGAGGCTTTGGAAGAATGGGAGACTGAGTCATATGAACAAGAGAAATGCAGAGGTGGACGATATAGAGGATTCTTTCCGAGACACTTGCATGAGTCACGAAAAGGGCAGATGAAACAGTAGAGGAGAGCTATGGTATCAGAAGGGTTATATCCAGTATTGATGGCTGAGGAACAATCTGGAGGAAAATGTAGGAGAAAACAAAACATTTGAACACAGCAGGATATGGTGAATCAGATGATGAGTTATTAGAGGATATTTTAATTAAAAATCCACCACCATATCAAGAAGCAGCTAGTAAGGTTGTCCCAAGTGCGCCAATAATGGGAATACCATTAACTCCCCAGATTTTACAAGAGACATCATACAACAGAGTGTTGCAAGATAATGAAAGAGAAGTTTTGAATAAAACTAGAGAAGAACTAGTTCAAAGGATAAGTCAATTGAATTTAAATACTGAAGCTTTGACAGTACCAGTAACCATTGGCCCAGTAATCCCATTTTATGGAGATAATAAGATTTGCCAGAAGCCACAAGTTGTGACAGTTCCGTCAAATAGTCCTAGAAAAGAGATAATAATCACAGACGATCAAGTTAGCGAAAGCGAGTCAGTTATTTCATTAATGGATCTCCCTAATGTGGAACCTCTGACAGAAACCCCAAAGAGATTCACACCAATGATTTTAAGATCAATCAATCAATCAATCAATCACAGAATTTGTAGAGCGCACTACTTACCCGCGAGGGTCTCAAGGCGCTGGGGAGAGGGAAGGGGGGGGGTGCTGCTACTGGTCGAACAGCCAGGTCTTGAGTAGCCTCCTGAAGGTCAGCAGGTCTTGGGTCTGTCGTAGGCTTAGTGGAAGGGTGTTCCAGGTCTTGGCGGCGAGGTGTGAGAAGGATCTGCCGCCGGTGGTTGTTCTTCGAATGCGAGGGACGGTGGTGAGGGAGAGGTCGGCGGAGCGGAGCTGGCGGTTGGGGACGTAGAAGAAGAGTCGTCTGTTGAGGTAGGCTGGGCCAGTTTTGTGGAGTGCCTTGTGTGCGTGGATGAGGAGTTTGAAGGTGATCCTCCTGTCGACGGGGAGCCAGTGCAGGTTCCTCAAGTGGGGGTGATGTGGCTGTGGCGTGGTACGTCGAGGATCAGGCGTGCGGAGGCGTTTTGTATGCGTTGCAGTCGCTTGATGAGCTTGGCCGGGGCTCCCGCGTAGAGGGCGTTCCCATAGTCAAGTCTGCTACTGACGAGGGCCTGGGTGACTGTTCTTCTTGTGTCTGTCGGGATCCACCTGTAGATCTTGCGAAGCATGCGGAGGGTGTTGAAGCAGGAGGAGGAGACTGCGTTGACTTGCTTGGCCATGGAGAGCGTTGAGTCAAGGATGACTCCCAGGTTGCGTGCGTGGTCGGTGGGTGTCGGGGCTGCTCCCAGCACCGTTGGCCACCAGGAGTCGTCCCAGGCTGAGGGGTTGGAGCCGAAGATGAGGACCTCCGTTTTGTCCGTGTTCAGCTTTAGTCGGCTGATCTTCATCCAATCGGCGACGGCCTTCATTCCTTCATGGAGATTGGCTTTGGCGGCGAGGGGGTCCTTGGTGAGGGAGAGGATCAGTTGAGTGTCGTCGGCGTAGGAGATAATGTTGAGGTCGTGCTGTCTGGCGATGGCGTGCGAGCGGGGCCATGTAGATGTTGAACAGTGTTGGGCTGAGGGAAGATCCCTGGGGTACGCCGCAGATGATCTCGGAGGCTTCGGATCGGGAAAGGTGGGAGGCGGACTCTCTGGGTTCTGCCGTCGAGGAAGGAGGTGGTCCATTCCAGGGCCTTGTCTCGGATCCCTGCGCCGTGGAGGCGTGCGCGTAGAGTGCGGTGGCAGACAGTGTCGAAGGCGGCGGAGAGGTCCAGCAGGATGAGGGCTGCGGTCTCACCATTGTCCAGCAGGATCCTGATGTCGTCGGTGGCGGCGATGAGGGCAGTCTCAGTGCTGTGGTTGCTGCGGAACCCTGATTGGGATGGGTCCAGGATGCTGTTTTCTTCGAGGTATCGGGTTAGCTGTTTGTTGACGATCTTCTCGATGACCTTGGCTGGGAACGGAAGCAGGGAGATGGGCCGGAAGTTCTTGAGGTCTCTCGGGTCCGCCTTGGGTTTTTTGAGTAGGGCGTTGATCTCTGCGTGTTTCCAGCTCTCTGGGAAGGTCGTGGTCTTGAAGGAGAGATTGATGATGTTGCACAGGTGGGGTGCGATGGAAGACCTTTGGTTCCTGTTGGAACTGGAGGCACGGCCGTAGTCACCTCTGAAGAAATAGAAAGGTGGGCTCAGGAAAGAGATAATCAGAACCCAATACCAAAGATTTTAGATATTAGCAGATTGAAAGTGGAATTGGAAGAAATGATGACAGGATGTGTGGGTACAGAGAGATTAAACGTCTACAATGATGAGGAATTATTGTTTCTATGTAAGAGTATAACCAGGAGAGCAAGAATATTTCATGAGAGACTAACTGAAGTTGCTTCAGAGATTGGAATAGACATAGGGAAATCAAAGTTGTTGCAGGAACCATATCGAGTGGATTTTACTGACAAAGATTTAGAAAGTGTGAATGCTTCTGAAAAGCGACTACAGATAAAGGAATTAATGAACATATTGCGAAAATGGGGAGACATTGATAAATGGAGAATTAGATGGATAAGAAAGAAAGAGGAAGTACAAGCGAGAGAGGCAGCAGCTGCATTTCCAGTAAGAGAATCAAGCAAGGTGGAAAAATTGTGTCCAATGAGAGAGGTTCCAGGAGGTGGATATGTTCATGTTCCTTGGAGTAGGCAAGATATTTTGTCATTTACGAATGACTTCCCAAAATTGAGAGAAAAACCAGTTGAGTGGTATAAACAGGTAGAAAGGTTTGTGAAAGTTTCAAAGGTTTTATCGAAAGACTTGGACGGTCTGTTTGATATAGTGGTACCTACTGATTTATGGATGGAGTGTAAGTTCACAATTGATTGGCCAAATGAGGAGTATCCTAGAGATGCAAAAACAGGAGCACCTTCGGGAGAGGTGATGAAAAAGTATCACCAAGTGATTACGTATTTGAAAGGGAAAATCCCTCCTAAAGAAACATATTGGGTAAAAATTGATAGAACAACACAGGAACCAAATGAATCTGTACATGCGTACTATGAACGGTTATTGCAGGTGTTTAAGCAGTATAGTGGTTTTGAGAATATTACTGACAAAGATATGGGACATTTTGTGTATCGGTTTGTATATGGTTTGAAACCAGAAATCAGTCAAATGATACAGCAGCATATGTTGTGTTGGCAAAGCAAAACAGTGGATGAGATCCTAAAGTACGCAAAATATTGCGGAGATGACATTGAGGCCAGGCGTAGGAAGCTAAAAGAGAAAATGATGTGGGCACACGTTAAGTTGGCAGAGCAGCAAGAAGAGAAAACAAATGACCAAAATAATAATCAAGTGAAAGAGCAGAGTCAGAATAATCAAGGAGCGAATGGTAATAAATATAAGGGACGAATGGACAGAGAAGAGGCGAAAAGAAGTTTCCTTGTCATACGTGCGGAAAGCTTGGACATTGGAAGAATGAGTGCAAGAGTATTCAGAATAATAAGAATAATAATGGGCCAAATCAAAATTTAATTCCACAGATGCAGAATGAAGTACTTATGAATCAGCAGCAGCAGGTAGTTACTCCACAATATCAGGTGCCACCAGCTCCTATGCCAAATGTTGTGAACCATCAAAGTTTCAGTACGAACAGCGGATTTCCAGTGGTAAGAATAATAGAACAATTGCACTATATTTTTTACAGAATGATGAAAAACATTCGGATGGCGCACAATGATGGTGCCTGAGGGGGGAGGAAGAGGAGTGCGTGCTTGGCACATCCTTGCCGGTAGATCAGTCAGGTCCATTTGTTGATGGGAGAGTAGAAGGCAAAGACATTACTTTCCTATTGGATACTGGTGCTACCAGGTCTACTGTGAGAACAGCAGACATCCCAAACCTACCCCTCTCGGGAGAAACAATCCAAGTTGTAGGCGTATCTAACCAACAGATTAAAACCCCAATCACAAAACCAATGGAGGTGCACATTGGGAACTTCAAAGAAATGCATCGATTTGTAGTTTGCAATTCCAGTCCAGTAAATCTGTTGGGGAGAGATCTTTGTGCAAGATGAATTGCACGATCTATTGTACACCGGATGGTGTTGCTTTCCAAACCCCTGATGAAGACGTAGTTTATAAGATGATGTTGGCCAAAGAGGGAACGGAAGTAGATGAAATGTTTTCATTAATAACTGAGAGTGAATTGCCAGAAGAGTTAAGAACGACAGTCAACCCAGAAGTATGGGATTTTACAGGAAAAGACATTGGGCTAATGACAAATATAGACCCAGTTAAAGTGACAGTGAAAGAAGGTGCAGTGTATCCAAACACCTGACAGTACAAAATGAGTCCAGAAGTAAAAGCAGGAATTATTCCAGAAATTGAACGAATGGTTAAACAAGGTATTTTAAAAGAAGTGATGGGTAGTCCCTGTAATTCGCCAATAATGGGACTGAAAAAGCCTAGTGGAAAGTACAGAATAGTGCAAGACCTACGGAAAATAGATAAAATTGTAATTCCCTGTTGTCCAATTGTGCCAAATCCATCAGTGATCCTTTATCAAATACCCTGGAATGCAGGATGGTTTACAGTAATTGATTTATGCCAAGCATTCTTTTCTATTCCTTTGCACCCAGACAGCCAGTATCTTTTTACGTTTAAGTTTGAAGATCGTATTTACGCATGGTGTCGTGTTCCTCAAGGGTACACAGAGAGTCCTTCAATTTTTAATCAGATTTTTAAAAAGTGGTTGGAATCGTTGATTATGCTTGGAAATTCTGTTCTGGTTCAGTATATTGATGACCTATTGGTGGCATCAAAAACACGAGAATATTGTGTCGCGGATACAATTGCATTACTGAACCATTTGGCTGAAGGAGGACACAAGGTGTCTTCCAAAAAATTACAGTTCTGTCAACAAGAAGTTAGATATTTAGGGCATAAAATAGAAAGAGGAGTTGGAAAAGTGACACCAGAAAGAATAAAAATAATCAAAGAAATGCAATTGCCACAAACTCAAAGAGAAATGAGAATGTTTTTAGGAGTGGTTGGATATTGTAGGCAATGGATTAATGGTTTCTCTATGTTAGCGAAGCCATTAATACAGATGATCCGGAAACGGGCAAAGGATCCGATTGATTGGAATGATGACTGCTTAGAGGCATTTGTGAGACTAAGAAATTGCTTGCGTGAAGCTCCTGCTTTGGGCATGCCTGATTATACAAAAGATTTTGCTTTGTTCTGTTGTGAAAGAGAAAATTGTGCACTTTCAGTCTTGACACAGAGACATGGATTGAGTCGACGTCCAGTGGCATATTTTTCAGCCACATTGGACACAGTGGCTTCAGCATTGCCTGGCTGCTTAAAAGCAGTAGCTGCTACTTGTATGAGTCTGGAGCAAAGTGAGTCAATAGTGATGGGACATCCGGTAAAGGTCTTTGTTCCACACTCGGTTGAGATTCTTTTGACAAGAACACAGCACCTCACCCCTAGTCGTTTGACAAAGTACGAAAGAATGATTTTGGGAGCTGAGAATGTGACTGTAATAAAGTGTACGATCCTGAACCCAGCCACCCTATTACCAGACCCCTACGATGAAGAAGTGAAAGATGAAAGTGATCATGATTGTTTGGACGTGACTGAGTTATGCACGAAGCCCCGCCCGGATATAAGAGAGTCACCTTTGAAAGAAGCGGACCATGAGTTATTTGTTGACGGTTCCTGCCTTAGGACACAAGAAGGGGGACTAAGTGCTGCATATGCTGTTTGTAAAATTTCTGGGGTAATTGAAGCATCCTGTTTACCTGGGGTCAAGTCTGCACAAGTAGCTGAATTGGTTGCCTTAACAATGGCATGTAAAAAGGGGAAAAATTGGAGAGTAACCATATTTACGGACAGCCAATATGGTTTCGGAATTGTGTATGACTTCCTCAGGATCTCCTATCAGAAACAGCAAAAATGTGAAAGATTTATTGGAAGCATTACAATTGCCAAAAAAGATAGCAGTTGTGAAATGTGCTGCACATCAGTCAGGAAATGACTATGTGACTGCTGGCAATAATTATGCTGACCAAGTGGCGAAATACTGTGCTAAAAATGCAGTAGCCATAAACCGAAAAATTGAAACGGGTGAAACCAGATGCCAACTTATGTACTTCTCAGTGCCAGAAACATGGGATGAGATTAGACAATTGCAGGAAGAAGTTGAGGAAAGGGAAAAAGAAATCTGGATAAAGGCAGCCTGTACAAAGAGACCACATGATGAGGTATGGGTGTACCTAGATGGAAGACCAGTCATGCCAGATTGTTTGCTTTCAAAAATGGCGAGAGTGTATCATGGAGCAACACACATAGGGAGAGATTCAATGATCAGGCTATTCAGACAAAGTTGGTATAATCCGAAGTTCAGGGTAGTCGCAGAGAGCCTTTGCCAAAGATGCTTAACCTGTCAACAGCAGAACCCAGGTAGAAAGACAGTGGTAAGCTGGGGAAAGATCGGAAAGGCAGAAGGACCCTTCACCAGATTGCAATTGGATTTTATTGAATTACCCCCATGCAATGGACTGAAATACGTACTTGTCATAGTATCAAGTCAAAAAGCTTTATTCGATATAAATATCATAAAAGCATCGAACATTTCGGCATTACCAAAGATAAAAAATGCAATCTATTATCAAAATATAACAGTGCAATAATTCCTGACAATCGAAATATAAGCTATTTACACAGATAAAATTGACTCATTGTGGGGTAAAATACTAAAATAAAAACAATGGGTAAAAGAATAAAATCAATATTTCATATCGATTACAAAATGTAGCAGATTGGGATGACATTGCCCTAATCATTAGTGTCACTTGGCAAGGCCCCATAAACTCTGGGTCGAGATCAGGATGTTCTTTGTGAAATCTTACATCTAATTTTCCATGCACAACCCAGAAACTTGGCGGTTCCGCACGCATAGAGGGGTCTCGGATCAGATTTTAATATACGCAAGGCTACTTTGTGGTCGTGAGTGCCTAGTTGTTTACAAATGGGCACGAGCCACCTAGACCTAGCTTTAGCATACCCCGGACAGGCAAACATAAGATGTGCAACACTCGCCTTGGAAGACCCACAGGAAGGGCATTCTTCAATAGTTTGGTGCGGAGGGTGCCACTTTGCAGTGAATTCGTGGACTGGAAGTGTGCCATATCTAAATTGAGTGTATAGTGCCCTATCCCTGGGGGTCTGAATTACATCCATGTAAGGTTCGAGGCCTCTAGAGAGTTTAAACTGGAAGAATTCTTCCGTAAGTCTGCCCATGTTTGGGTTGCTGACATCTCTGGCATCTACCCAGTCCCAGTAGATCCGTTTAAGTTCTGTTTTACTAGGTGAGATTTGGGTGTCCCAAGATTCCTTAAGGCCAAGCGTTGTCATTAAGGCCCTAAGGTTAGAGATCCATTTAATACCCTTAATGCCATCCATGCGCAAAACTTCTGTGAATACGTCCGCGTAGTTGGAAAGTTCTGGGGTTCTTCCAAGGCGAGCCCAGTAGAGCAACGGGCGGAGTTTAGCCAGGTCTTTGAAGTGGCGTCTGCCCAGGTCGTATAGCAAGGGATCTAGGGGGACACCTTGGGGCAGCGAAATCAGGTCCCTGAGGAACCTGTGTTCCGACCTGCTGATCTCATCTAGATTGTCAAAACCCCATAGCTCGGCACCATACATGGCCGAGCTAAGTGCCTTTGCTCCATACACAACGAGTGCCGGGGCAACAGGTCTACTAAATGATGAGCGATGTTCTCTGCTCAGAACCCCGGCAACACGTTTGTGATTCAGGAGCATTTTGTCAAGATGCGGTCTCCACTGCATTGTTTCTGAGAGCCGTATCCCTAAGTAGTCAAATATAGTGACTCTCTCAAGGTGCGACCCATCTAGTATGAAGTTATTCCTGAACGATTTATGGGGCTTAAATGCCATGAATTTTGTTTTAGATGTGTTTATTAACAGCCCTCGTGTGTTACAAAAGATTTGGAACCTGTTCAGGAGTTTTTGTAGGCCCATCGGGGTCTTGGAGATTAGCAATGTGTCGTCAGCAAATAGGAGAGTAGGCACCTTACTGCCAGCCAGGGCCGGGGCATCGGTTGGTATTTCTTGAAGAAAGCTAACCACCCCGTTCATATATAAGGAGAACAAGGTGGGTGCCATCACGCAGCCCTGGCGTACTCCCCTATTTACCGCGATCCTTCCAGTAAGTTGCCCTTGGGACCCCCATCTTATCTGGGCATAATTATCCTCATGAAGTCTTACCAGAAGGTTGAGAATTAGTGGGGGGATGCCCATCCCTTGCAGTGTTTCCCATAACCTGGTCCTAGGAACCAGGTCAAAGGCAGTCTTTATATCGATAAAGGCAAGGTAAAGACTGCCCTTGCCTAACACTACCTCTTTCCAATAAATCATAAAGAGTCTGAAGACCTGGTCCATCGATCCTGTGTTAGCCTGGAAGCCCGCCTGGAAATGCGAAAGAATGTCTTCCTCCTCTGCCCAAGATAAAATTCTCTGTAATATGACCCTGCCAACTATTTTCTGCATGCTGTCGATAAGGCTAATTGGCCTATAATTAGAAGGGTCCTCTCTGGAACCCTTCTTATAAATTGGAACTACCTCCGCGCCCTTCCAAGACTCTGGGACTTTACATCCTCTGGAGATAGAATTAATTAGAAAAAGGACATAATCAGCCCATTTTTCCTGATCAGCTAAAAACAGATCTCCTGGGAGACCATCTGGGCCCGGGGCCTTGGCCGGCACAAGTCTGCTTATGGCAGAAAGAACTTCATTATGAGTGAATAGGTCACTACCGATGTTCCCGAGGTTAATTAGGGGGACACCGTGTTGCCCATCCACGTCTGCATTTACAGACCCAGAGTAAAGACAGCTAAAATGGTCGTTCCACGCCTGAGATGTGATGTGGTTGGGGAGTTGGTCTGCTTCCCCCTAATTTGTCCGACTGACCAGGGTCCAAAAAAGATTAGTATCTCTTGCAGAACAAGCATCTTTAAGATCTTGCCATCTGGTCTCATCCCAGTCTAACTTTGCTTGACGCTGGGCCTCTTTATATTCTTTCCTACTAAGCTTAATAGCCGTACTGTTCTTGGCCCTACAAGCTATTGCCAAGGCGTTCCTCTTGAGTCTGCATTCTTTATTGTACCAGGAATGCACTCTCCTCTGCTGTGCTATGGACTTAGTGGGCCTGTTGGAAACTAGAAAGTAAGAGCTAATTTGTTCAATGGTACGAGTATGAATAGTAGAAGCACTCGAAGGATTCACTACAGATCCTTCCCGTAACTCGTTAGTGCTTTTATATAGAATTTGGCTAATGGCCTTTAGATTTGCATCCTCTAAGGCAACTTTCGACCATTTTAAAGCTCTTCTAGACTTTGTGGGAACCACCTCTTTGGTCGCAAAATAAGTCTGAGGGGACAGTGTAGGGCAAGTAGGGACCCAGGGAGACCTTAATGACATACAAAGAGGGTTGTGGTCACTGTCTAATGTGTTCCCCACCATCATGTCTACAACATGCCCCCAAAGCCTGACGTCTACTAGGATATAATCAATACGAGATGAACAGGTTACTCTGTTATAAGTAGGGGCACCCTGAGGATCTGACTTGGTCCTCCCATTCACTGCCCTTAGACCGTATTCCACAGTTAGTGCATTCAATTGGATGGCCACTTGTGACCATCTTTTTACTGGCGGTATAGTTAGTAGGGGAACGCCCCATTGGCTATCTTCCTCCTCTAGCCCAATTATATCCTCTGTACAGAGTGGCTCGAAAGTGCTGTTGAAATCACCTGTGACGAGTACTCTGGATTGGGGCAGGCAATCAGACAGGCCGTGTTCCAGTAAAGTAATGATGGGGGAGGCTCTACCCCCAGCTGTTCCCTTTATATAAACATTGAACAGGTCCATCACTAACCCCCCACTTGATCCCTTAATTGTAAGCCTCGTGATGTCAGGGCTTGAATCGTTATGAGAGATGATTCTGCAATTAAGAGCAATTTTGACCCAAACAATCAAACCTCCCGAAGGGCGGCCCTTCCCTATGGTGGTAGCAGGGATGTGGTAACAGCTATAGCCCGATTTGTAGATGGGAACAAGACTCCACGTTTCCTGGAAAGCGCAGATGTCGTATTCCTCTACTAGATCATTCCAGTGTGGTAGCGATAGTTTGCGACTGATACCTGCGACATTCCAGGAAATGATTTTTAGCTGGCGGGGAAGGGTTACGTCCTGGAAATTTACTATGATTGGCCCGATAGGGGAGATTTGATCCGTGATGGGGATATGGTCAGGGGCTGGGCGACAAGCCTGTATCTGCTGCACTTTCGGGGACAAATTGGGTAGTCAATCATTAGAATCCAATGGCAACGAACCTTTTGAGACCCCTGTCAGGTGCATATCTATTAAATTTACGGCAGATGACACTACCGGGTATCGCCTAAGCTGTATTGCTGAGGAATCGGGGGAGCAGGAACGAAACTCAAGCAAAAGAAGATTTTCTGCCAACTCTGTATTGGACAAGGTAAGCTCAATATAATCCAGTAGCTTTGTATGTGATATACACCTTTTTGCTCTAACAATGTCCTCCCGTATAAGCGAGCGACATCCCGTGACATGACGAATGCAGTGGATTGATTTATTTATCAGTGAGTCTTCGCTTTCGTAACCTATTCTAACGTTTAGTTTAGGAACATTAACCATAATGACCTTTCTAACATCTGGGTACGGGATTTGCAATAAATGACTCCTGGCAAAAGAGTTGGTGGGTATCAAGCTTGGTAATGTTGGCGTAATTGAAGGAATTTGGCGGTGAGCATGAGTTTGTGAAGGAACTAAGTTCCAGGGCCGTAGTTGTGCAGTAGGAAACTGTTCATTACTGGGGAATTCAGGTGCAATGTGGTGTACTGTTGAGGCGGGAGCAGGCATGCTGCCACCTATTTTGTTTCTTCCATCCTGAATGAGCGAATGTGTACTTTGGACATATTGACCTTGGTCAGGGTCAACCACAAAACGTGGGGATTCTTTTTGATTGTATGAGATGTTATTCGGGGTGAGATATTTGACCGTATTGGTAAGCTCGTCTATCTTAGCTCTCATGGCACCAATATCCTGCCTGAGCAAAGCAATAAGTTGGTAAAGATCAGACAGTGAAGGGGCCATCTCCTCACTACTCCCTGTTTGAAATAAGGGCGAGGGTGATGCAGTCTGATCCGCCTGACCGTCCACAAGGTCTGCCAGGGGTGCAAACCTATTCGTGCAGGGGATAGAGGGACCAGGTCTTTTAATGTTAGTGAGCAACGAAGAAGATTGGGAGGTTAAGTCATAAATAGGGCAGTCTGACTGCTGTACCTCAGAGGATTTCCGTGAACTCTCACAGCAAAGCTTCTGAGCTTCTTTCCTAGGCTGCTTACAGAACATTGAGGGGATTGTTGGTACATGTTGGGGGCTAGGGTTATGGGATAATGGCTGCGTGGTAGGATTAGGTGTTGTTGGTTCTGCACCTAAGATATCTTCACACTCATGAATGAGGACGTCTATCCTATCCATCACACAGTTATTAACAACACGCTTATGAGTCCATTTAGCTTTTTTCCCCTTCCCTGCCCCCTCGCGCAAACCACTACTCAGCCCAACTCCCACCATTGATTTCCTCTTGCCCTTTTGGAACTACAATTAGGAAAATCCGTAACACAATAAAAAATACAGCAAAAATAAGACCTTGTGAGAATGACCCACAATACACAGTCTCGAATATCCGATAAATGCCGGTTTTCCCTCAATAAACCTCAGGACTAGGGTCGCGCATGGCACAGTACCTTTCAGTTAAACAAATGTGCAGCCACCCTGGACAGTAGGTGAAAGAGAGGTGGCCCAGCCCAGCCACTTCCTGGCAATGACGGGCAAGGACGGGCCTGCCCTTGGCCCGGGCTTCGCCCGGGCGCGTCACACGCCGCGAGGGTGGCTCGCGCTTTTTAGCGCGTTCGTGGCAGCAAGTCTCCTCCCTCCAGGGAGAACAGAGGATCCTGGGACAGGTAGTCCCCAACAAGCATACAGGTGGCAAGTGGCAAAGCGTCCCGCGCCGCGAGGGTGGCTCGCGCTTTTTAGCGCGTTAGCGGCAGCAAGTCTCCTCCCTCCATGGAGAACAGAGGATCCTGGGACAGGTAGTCCCCAACGTTACCCACGACAGCTACGGGCCTCAGCTTTGCTGAGGACTCAGGGCAGCCTCGGGGAAGTCTGGAAATCCACCTCTGGTGATGCAAAGACTTCGGCGTCCGGCGGGAGCTTCAGCGATGCAGACCGGACAATTGCTTCTTTGGTGCCTGCCAAGCAGGGGAGTCACTCCTTGACCCCAAGGGAGATTCTTCAGTCCTCTAATCTTGAAGTAGAGCGTCGAAGGTCCAGGATTCTGTGTCAGAGTTTCGTCCAGGTAAATCTAAAGTCCTAAGGACTGGGGTCCCATACTTATACTAAGGTAGGGGGTTGGACATACTCTGTGGCCCCACCTATGGGAGGGTCAGGGCAGAGGGGTGGTTACACCCCTTTCCCTTTGTCCAGTTTCGCGCCAGAGCAGGGGCTGGAAGCCCCTGAGCCGGTTTGAACTGGGGTATGCACAGGGACACCAAATGTGCCCCCAGTGCAGGACTTCAAAGCACCAGAGAGTGCTCCCGCCCAGCCCCAATACACACTATCCTGTCTGGGGAGGTGGTTACACCTCCCTGGGACAGGAAACCTATTGTCCAGGCCTCCCCTGCCGGAGTTTCGGTCAGCAGCAGGAGGCCAGACTCGTGTCTGTGGCAGCGGCATCCATTTTGTGATGCCAGGGCTCTGGAAAGTCAGTACCGGGTATACCGGTGTGTACATGTCTTTCCCTCTAGAAGGGTGGAATACTACCCCCGCCGCCAGAACTGGCGGGGGGTAGTATTCCAAGATGTTTGACACCAAACACGACATGTTTCCGTGCAGCCATCCCAAAGTTAGCATTTAACGCGAGGTTATAATGCGCTTAAGAGTATATGGTCAGGCTGCACTACAAACAGCATCAGAGAAGGGTCTCCGAACGCTGCAGAGGGGCCCAGCTCATGCAGGGGCACCCTCTCACATAGGAACCATGCACTCTGCCTTCAGGATTGATAAGGCCTGCCATAGGAGTGACTTATAGGTTTATATGTGTGTATATATGTAGTGATATAGGTAGCCTATATCACAGTAAGGGGTGCATGCACCACCTTACCCAGGCTGCAGTAGCAGACCTGTGGTGTCATTTTGGATGGCCTTCCAGGGGTGGCACAATACATGCTGCAGCCCCTGGTAGGCCTCTGAGGTACCTATGCCCTGGGTACATAGTATACCATATACTAGGGACTTATAAGGGCACTCCAGATTCCAATCAGAGATGTGCCTAAGGCACATGGAAACCATTTTAGAGAGGAAGCAGCTAGGCTGGGGTTCTGATTAGCAGGGCCCCAGCCAGACTAAGGTCGAAAAACAGTGAAGCATCAGCAAAAAGTGGGGGTACCCATGTGAAGCAGATCCTACTCTCCTACACAACCCCCCAAACGTAGGGACATTAAACTAACCTTGCCCAGTTAAGTCTTCATGTTCTAAGTGGAAGTACCTAGAGAGTCCATCTGCATTGGCATGGTTACTCCCAGGTCTATGTTCCACTGTGAAGTCCATCCCCTGTAGGGAAATGGACCACCTAAGCAGTTTGGGGTTTTCACCCTTCATTTGTTTTAGCCATAAGAGGGGCTTATGGTCTGTTTGAACAAGGAAGTGAGTACCAAACAAGTATGGCCTCAACTTCTTCAGAGCCCAGACCACAGCAAAGGCCTCCTCTCAATGGCTGACCAACGTTTCTCTCTAGGGGTCAGCCTTCTGCTAATGAAAGCTACTGGCTGATCCTGACCTTCATCATTCAATTGTGACAGTACAGCCCCTACCCCCAATTCAGATGCATCAGTTTGAACAATGAACTTCTTGGAGTAATCAGGACTCTGTAGAATGGGAGCGGTGCACATGGCCTGCTTCAGGTCATCAAATGCCTTTTGACAGCTAACTGTCCACTGAACCTTTTTGGGCATTTTCTTGGAAGTTAAGTCATTCAGGGGTGTCACTATTGATCCATACCCCTTGACAAATCTCCTATAGTACCCAGTCAGGCCTAAGAAGGCTCTCACCTGAGTCTGGGTAGTTGGAGCAGTCCAGTCCATGATGGTCTGGATCTTGCTCTGCAGTGGTTGAACCTGGCCTCCACCCACAAGGTGGCCCAGGTACACAACCTGACTCTGCCCTATCTGGCACTTGGTGGCCTTGATAGTCAGGCCTGCTTTCTGCAGGGCCTGTAAAACATTTCTGAGGTGGACCAGGTGATCCTCCCAGGTGGAGCTAAAGACAGCTATATCATCTAGATATGCTGCACTATAGGCTTCCAGACCTGTAAGGACTGTATTCACCAACCTCTGAAAAGTGGCAGGTGCATTCTTCAGACCAAAGGGCATCACCACAAATTGATAATGCCCACTAGGGGTTGAGAATGCTGTCTTTGGCTTTGCATCATCAGCTAGTCAGATCTGCCAGTAGCCAGCTGTCAGGTCAAATGTGCTTAGATACTTGGCTGAGGCCAAAGTGTCTATTAGCTCATCTGCCCTTGGTATTGGATGGGCATCAGTCCTAGTGACTGCATTGAGACCCCTGTAGTCCACACAAAACCTCATCTCTCTTTTCCCACCATTGGTGTGAGGTTTTGGCACAAGGACCACTGGACTAGCCCAAGGGCTATCTGAGGGTTCAATAACTCCCAAATCCAACATCTTCTGGACTTCTGTCCTGATACAGTCCCAGACATGGTCAGGTTGCCTATAAATCTTATTTTTAATAGGCAGACTGTCCCCAGTGTCCACTTCATGAGTGCACCAGGTAGTCTGACTGGGTGTCAGTGAGAATATGTGTCTGAACTGATTGAGCACCTGTCTGCAATCAGTCTGCTGCTGGGTAGTGAGGCTGCCTGCCAAGGCTACACCATCCACTGACCCATCACCAGGGTTCTGTGAGAGCAGGTCAGGGAGTGGGTCACTCTCTTCCTCCTGTCCCTCATCAGTAGCCATGAGCAAGCCCATGTCTGCCCTGTCCACATATGGTTTTAACCCGTTGACATGGAGAACCCTGTGGGGACTCCTGGGAGTTCCTAGGTCCACCAAATAGGTAACCTCACCCTTCTGTTCAACAATGGTATGGGGTCCACTCCATTTGTCTTGGAGAGCTGCTGGGGCCACTGGCTCCAACACCCACACTTTCTGTCCTGGCTGGTAAACAGTCAGTACAGCCTTTTGGTCATGCCAGGCTTTTTGAAGTTCCTGGCTAGCCTCAAGGTTTTTAGTTGCCTTTTCATATACTCAGCCATCCGGGAGCGGAGACCAAGTACATAGTCCACTATGTCTTGCTTTGGGGGCTTGAGAGGTAACTCCCATCCTTCCTTCACCAAGCACAATGGACCCCTGACAGGGTGACCAAACAAAAGTTCAAAAGGGCTGTAGCCAACCCCTTTTGAGGCACCTCCCTGTATGCAAATAAAAGGCAGGGCAAGAGTATGTCCCATCTTCGCCTAAGCTTTTCTGGGAGCCCTTTAATCATGCCCTTCAAGGTTTTGTTGAATCTCTCAAATAAACCATTGCATTGTGGGTGATAGGGTGTGGTGAACTTGTAAGTCACTCCACACTCCTTCCACATTGCTTTTAAGTATCCAGACATAAAGTTTGCACCCCTGTCTGATACAACTTCCTTAGGGAAGCCCACTCTTGAGAAAATTCCCAGGAGGGCCCTTGCCACCACAGGTGCTGTAGTGGTCCTAAGGGGACTAGCCTCTGGGTACCTGGTGGCATGATCCACTACCACCAGGATAAACCTGTGCCCAGATGCTGTTTGGGGATCCATGGGACCAACAATGTCAATCCCCACCCTTTCAAAGGGAACCTCCACCACAGGTAGTGGTATCAGGGGGCCTTTGTAGTGCCACCTGCCTTGCCACTGGCCTGGCAGGTTACACAGGAGCGACAAAACTCCTTGGTGTCTTCAGACATGTGGGGCCAGTGAAAGTGAGGGACAATTCTGTCCCAAGTCTTGTTCTGGCCCAGGTGACCTGCTAAGGGAATGTCATGGGCTAGGGTCAATAGGAAGCCCCTGAACTTCAGAGGTATAACCAACCTCCTGGTAGCACCAGGCTTGGGGTCTCTACACTCTGAGTACAAGAGTCCATCATCACAATACACAGTATGGGGACCACTAGCTTTCCCAGCAGCCTCAGCAGCAGCTTGCTGTCTGAGGGGTTCAAGAGAGGGGCAGCTCTGCTGCTCCTGGCTCAGATCTGCCCTGGAAGGGCCCCCTGTCCCCAAGAACTCAACCTGGTCAGGGTCAAGCTCCTCTGGGACAGTTCCTTCCTCAGGAGTGAGATCATCCCCCTCAAGAGACTGATCTTCCTTCTGAGCCAAGGGGGAAGGCACTGCCTTTACCCTACTACTCCTCTTCTTGGAGGGCACTTGGTCCATTATTCCAGAATCCAAGGCCTGTTCAGTGTTAGACATTTTGGCTTGTGACCTGGTCACAGCAAACACATCTGCAGGGATGCCCAGCATTTCTGCATGGGTCCTGAGCTCCACTTCTGCCCAAGCTGAAGTTTCTAAGTCATTGCCAAGCAAGCATTCAACGGGTAGGTCTGCACTCACCACAACCTTCTTAAGGCCAGTTACCCCTCCGCAGGAGAAGTTAACAACTGCCAGAGTATGGTCTGTTCTGACGTTGCTAGCATTGGTCACTTGGTACATTTCACCAAGTATAATCTGCCCAGGATTCACAAGGTCTTGTGTCACCATGGTGACACTTGCCCCTGTGTCCCTAAATGCCAAAGCCTCTTTTCCATTGATTAAGGGCTGTTGCCTGTACTTGCCCAGATTACTGGGACTCACAGAGGAGGTCACATCCATGCCTCCATCACAGACTAGGACAGCCTGAGTGAGTTCTCTGACTAGGTCAGAGCTCATCTCATTACCCAGGGTCAACCCTACTAAACCCTTGGCTTGTGTAGTCCCACCACCAACTGTAACTGCACTAGGGGGAGCAAGTGCCTTAGGGGCATTGGTGGGGGCTGGAGTAGAGTCTTTGGACTTGGTGCAATCACTGGTCCAGTGGGTCTTTTGCTTACAGACCTTGCACCATGGTTTCCTTTGGCCTTTCCCTTTGTTAGACTGTGAATCCCCACCTGAAGAAGATTTTTGGGGGCCTTGTGAAGACTTTTGATCTTTACCCTTCTCCCCACCCTTATCAGAGGTTTTCGAATCTTGCTTCTTAGGGTCACCACCTTGGTTCTGTACCTTCTGCTTCACCCTGGTTCGGACCCATTTGTCTGCCTTCTTTCCCAATTCTTGGGGAGAGGTCAGATCAGAGTCCACCAGGTGCTGATGCAACAGCTGATTTTGACAGTTATTAAGAATCTGCTCCCTCATGATCAGATTGTACAATCCTGTGAAGTCACACACCTTACTGCCCAATAACCAACCTTCCAGAGCCTTGGCAGAACAATCAACAAAGTCCACCCAGTCTTGAGTCTGTGCTTTTTGGGTATCCCTGAACTTTAACCTGTATTGTTCAGTGGTTAGGCCAAACCCATCAATTAGAGCACTCTTCAAGACTTTGTAATTATCAGCCTCCTCCTCTCTAACAGTGAGGAGCTTGTCTCTACCTTTGTCTGCAAAGGAGAGCCACAATATTGCTGCCCACTGCTCCTGAGGGACCCTCTGCACTTTACAGGCCCTCTCTAGAGCAGTTATCCATTTGTGGATGTCATCCCCACTCTGGTAGGGAGGGACAATCTTGCTCAGGTTTCTATGGTCATAAGACCTTTCCCTATCTTTGGGGAAACTGCTGCCACCATGGGACTCTAGTCCCATCTTTGTCTCTCTCTATAGAGATCTAGGGACTCCCTGTCTATAGCCAATTGCTGTCTTCTGAGTTCAAGCTGGGCTTGCTCATACTGAATCAGTCTCTTTCTCCTTTCCTGAGAGGATTCCCTCCTATGAGAGGAGACAGAGGTCCCTATTGAGGTGTCAGAGTGGTTAGACTCCTGAGAAGGAGACCTAGACCTTCTGGGCACACTCAGAACTCTTCCTGGGGGACAAAGGGGAGGTCATTCTGATCCTCCTCCTCCTCCTCCACAGGAGGAATTGGGTTTTCCAGGACAAGGTCATTTTCACCTTCCTGGCCAGTTTCAGAGGGGGGCCTGGGTTTCTTCACCCCTGGCCCCTTCCTCATCTTCTGCCCCACCCTCTTTGCCTACCCCTTCAGACCCTAGGGGCCTGCTGAGATCATCAGCTAGTAACACCTCCCTGAGGTGTTGGGTGCTGGCACTTTTGCCTGCCTTCAACTTCCTAGTATTGCATAATGCTCTCAATTCCAAGAATGGGAGTTTATCATACTTGGAGGGTAGAAGCCCACTGGCTTCTGGCGAGGACTCACTGGGTCCTGGCTTTGAAGACATTACTAGTGAGGTGTGGTGTATGCACTACCTACTCTAGTGTGGCCTACTAAACTCTCTTGAGTTGTAGAAAGGGTGTGCTATCCCTTAACACACAACTCTAAGTTCAGTAGAACTTACTGTATTACTAAGCTTGATTTATATGTACCTTAGGTACCCTTAGTGGTTTTCAGTTGATCAATTCAATTGAGATTATCTGGTAAAACAATAGCAAGCTGGAATCCCACACGCTGCACACCAATGTGAGAAGTTGGCCTGGCATATGCTGTCCACTAATTATAGTGGGCACCTTGCACCAGTCCAAACAACCCCTTATTGGAGATAGGTTAAAGACAACCTTTATTGAAAGCTATCCTAGTGGTAGCTATGGAGAGCAGCCTTCAGGCTAAGTCTTGAAGGAATGTAAAGCAGCTTGTTTTACCAGTCTATAATCTCTTGAGTGACCAAATGAAAGAGGACCACACCAGGTATATATTCAAAATATATGTATTTATTACTAAACACACCCCTCTAGTCTCTTTATGAGGCTAGAGTTCAAAGTACATAAATTATAAGTTAGTTATCTACAGTAATAGCACAAATACACGTTTGAGCCCTAGGGGCGTACCAAACCATATACCAATAAAGTGGTATAAGAGCCACGACTGAGCTAGACACAAGGCCTAGAGCCTGCAGAAGTGCTTGGACCACAAGGAACCACCCAAGGTAGTGACACAGGGGCCCCACGGGGGACGCGTGCAGTGTATGAACACAGCCGCGAATCGCCGTCAACTTCTATGGGGAAAGTCGCGATTTGAATTTAAAAGAAAAGGGACACTTAGAGGAGGACTTGGAGCAAACCCTTTGAGAACTAGGCTGTTCTAGTATGAATACCCACGGGAGCACCGGAGTACTCGAGTTACCTCACCCAGGGAAGCCGGGTGCATAGGTGTCTTTCGGGGTCGGGTTTCGTCGTCGCGTTCAATGGCGATCTGCTGCAAAGTGCTGCTGGCGGCCAAGTCGAACGTGTTCGGGTGGATCCAAAGGTGGATCTAAGATTTGAAGAACCTGAAAGCAGAGGGGACAGAGTCTGGGTCACTAGCCAGTGACCAGGAAGGCGATGAGCAGATGCCCACCGATGTTGAGTGCTTCAGGTAGGTTGATGGTCATCTTGACTCTTCAGCCACAAGGTCCAGGAGGTGTCGACGACAACCAGGAGCTGGATTCGAACTGTCCCACAATGGCTGTTGATTGCAGGGGTGTCGGCGACCGGATTGGACCCAAGAAGCCTTGGCAACGGCAAGTCTTGTGGAAATAGAAGAAGGACAATGTTGCAGACCAGCAAGGTCTGTGGGACTCACCCAGCAAGGGTAAGTCAGGGCACGCCTGGAGCAACCAGGGAGCCCAAGCAGAAAAAGATTGGCCTTCGGGAGGGCCTACTAGCCAACGGACTAGTGACCGCAAAGGAGCCTTGAGTCGATGCACGTGGAGCTGGCTCACAGGACACTCGTGGAGTGGAGGCCAGTGATCTTCGGTGCAGTTGGTGCTGGAGGCTGGGGCTACTTGGAGTCCAAAGCACGACTTCGTGGGAGACCCAGAAGAGGATGCACTTGCAAATGCATTTGGTGTCCAGGGGTCATTGTTCCACGTTACCCACGACAGCTACGGGCCTCAGCTTTGCTGTGGACTCAGGGCAGCCTCGGGGAAGTCTAGAAATCTACCTCTGGTGATGCAAAGACTTCGGCGTCCAGCGGGAGCTTCAGCGATGCAGACCGGACAATTGCTTCTTTGGTGCCTGCCAAGCAGGGAGTCACTCCTTGACCCCAAGGGAGATTCTTCAGTCCTCTAATCTTGAAGTAGAGCGTCGAAGGTCCAGGATTCTGTGTCAGAGTTTCATCCAGGTAAATCTAAAGTCCTAAGGACTGGGGTCCCATACTTATACTAAGGTAGTGGGTTGGACATACTCTGTGGCCCCACCTATGGGAGGGTCAGGGCAGAGGGGTGGTTACACCCCTTTCCCTTTGT
This sequence comes from Calotriton arnoldi, assembly GCA_963921515.1. Taxonomy (NCBI): domain Eukaryota; kingdom Metazoa; phylum Chordata; class Amphibia; order Caudata; family Salamandridae; genus Calotriton; species Calotriton arnoldi. The sequence goes on along the minus strand of CAWUFW010017655.1, from coordinate 4,834 downwards.
CCAGTTTCGTGCCAGAGCAGGGACTGGAAGCCCCTGAGCCGGTTTGAACTGGGGTATGCACAGGGACACCAAATGTGCCCCTAGTGCAGGACTCCAAAGCACCAGAGAGTGCTCCCGCCCAGCCCCAATACACACTATCCTGTCTGGGGAGGTGGTTACACCTCCCTGGGACAGGAAACCTATTGTCCAGGCCTCCCCTGCCGGAGTTTCGGTCAGCAGCAGGAGGCCAGACTCGTGTCTGTGGCAGCGGCATCCATATTGTGATGCCAGGGCTCTGGAAAGTCAGTACCGGGTATACCGGTGTGTACATGTCTTTCCCTCTAGAAGGGTGGAATGCTACCCCCGCTGCCAGAACTGGCGGGGGGGGTAGTATTCCAAGATGTTTGACACCAAACACGACATGTTTCCGTGCAGCCATCCCAAAGTTAGCATTTAACGCGAGGTTATAATGCGCTTAAGAGTATATGGTCAGGCTGCACTACAAACAGCATCAGAGAAGGGTTTCTGAACGCTGCAGAGGGGCCCAGCTCATGCAGGGGCACCCTCTCACATAGGAACCACACACTCTGCCTTCAGGATTGATAAGGCCTGCCATAGGAGTGACTTATAGGTTTATATGTGTGTATGTATGTAGTGATATAGGTAGCCTATATCACAGTAAAGGGTGCATGCACCACCTTACCCAGGCTGCAGTAGCAGACCTGTGGTGTCATTTTTGGATGGCCTTCCAGGGGTGGCACAATACATGCTGCAGCCCCTGGTAGGCCTCTGAGGTACCTATGCCCTGGGTACATAGTATACCATATACTAGGGACTTATAAGGGCACTCCAGATTCCAATCAGAGATGTGCCTAAGGCACATGGAAACCATTTTAGAGAGGAAGCAGCTAGGCTGGGGTTCTGATTAGCAGGGCCCCAGCCAGACTAAGGTCGAAAAACAGTGAAGCATCAGCAAAAAGTGGGGGTACCCATGTGAAGCAGATCCTACTCTCCTACACTCCCTCCAGGGAGAACAGAGGATCCTGGGACAGGTAGTCCCCAACAAGCATACAGGTGGCAAGTGGCAAAGCGTCATAGTATGCCTTTTTTCAAGATGGATGGAGTCCTATCCAACTCGAAGAAATGACAGTCTTACAGTTGAAAAATTGTTGTTGAGGTAGTTAGTGCCGAGATTTGGTTTTCCGGTCACTTTGGAATCAGATAGAGGCCCTTATTTTAATAATGAAATAATTCGATTAATCTGTGCTGCGTTTAACATTGAACAAAAACTGCACTGTGCTTACCGTCCAGAGGCTTCTGGAGTTGTTGAGCAAATGAATGGCACAATCAAGTCAAGATTGGGAAAGGTGTGTGCATCTACAAAACTGAAATGGCCAGATACATTACCTCTTGTATTGATGGGTCTCAGAAGTATTCCAGACAGAAAAACAGGAATGAGCCCACATGAAATTCTCATGGGAAGGGCTATGAGACAGGCATTTATTCCTGGAAATAAACTAATGAATATAACTGATGATCTGGTATTGGACTATTGCAAAGGATTGGCTGAAATGATGCGTTCTATCTCTCACCAGGTTGGAGAAGATGCAGTTGAAAGGCAGCCAGACCAAGCGCATGATTTGAATCCTGGAGATTGGGTGCTGGTAAAGAAACACGCAAGAAAGTCGTGCCTAGCACCAAGGTGGGATAAACCGCGGCAAGTCATACTAGTCACTACCACAGCAGTGAAGTGTGCAGGTTTGCCCAATTGGATTCATGCCAGCCATACCAGAAGAGTTCCGAGCCCATCAGATCAACAAGAGCCACCACTGACTGAGCAAGCTGAAGCGTCAGAAGTTGTAAATTGTGAAATTGAAGAATCTGGAGTGATAGATTCTGAAAGACAACCATATGACGAACAGCGCGAGATAAGTCAGGAAGGATGGATCCCAGTGATTGAAATAATCGATGATGCTATTGAAACCAGAAGAAGAACAGAACTGAAAAGACAGGAAAGTAGACAGGAAGAGACAGAGGAAGAAGAACACACTCAGGTGAAAATAGAAAGAGACACAAACAAACATGAGGAGGGAAAAATAGAAGAACACGTTCAGGCGGATGAAGAAAAGTTTGAATTAAGACATGAACAGGACCAGATAGAGTTAGAAGAACAAGTTCAGGCAGAAGGAGAAAGGTTTGAAATAAGACCTGAACAGGGTCAGATAGAATTAGAAGAACAAGCTCAGGAAGAAGTAGAACAAAATATGGTAGAACCTGGGCAGGAGGAAGCAAAAGAAGGTACAAGCACAGAAAACAGAGTAACAGAACAGGTTGTGCCAAAAATAAATGAAATAAATAGAATTTTACAAAGAGATAAAGAAGGTGAAAACGCAGTACAAATCAAAAGAGTCAGAAATGGAGACAATTGGCCAACTAGAGTAAAGAAACTAAAATATCATCTGAGAAGATCTGAAAAGAAGCCAGAACAAGTGAATGAAATCACAAGTCAAACAAGACCTAGACAAACCTTAGCAAAAATAACTTGAAGAAGTCCAAGATTGAGAAACTTGAATAGGAGATACAAGGCTCCTGAGTGGACTTATGTTATACTAGAGGAATTTGAATCTCTAGATCTGTCTGATGAAACAGAAGAGGTTCATATTGCACAGATTGATGAAAGCAAATTGAGGCCTCCTTAAGAACGAAAAAGTAAGTCAAAACTGACTAAGAAAAGATAAGGGAAAATAAATTTTCTCTAGAGAAAAATGACAGAAACTGAAGTTACGGGAAAACCAAAATGTGGATTAAAAAGAAAGTGTTTTAGATTTTGTTTTTGTAGTATTTTATTAGCAGCATTAGGATGGTTATTCCTAACAGTAGGAGTACCTTTAATAATGAAAACAAGTGACAAGAATAATACAGATACTAATGTTAAGGTGGATAGGATAAGAAAAACTAAAATAGAAATAGGGGTAGAAGATGAAGCAAACTATCATAATGAATCAGACTATAATACGTCCTCTAATGTGTTTATTAAATTGCTATTTCAGTATGTTAGCACTATGGAAATCAACGATTGTTACGTGTGTATGAAGTTACCCTCATCAGTATCAGAAGGGATTACGTATCTCCATATACCTTTAACTTATGGTGTGTCATGTAGTATTTTATCAAGTTTATTTTACGCTACAGGGAGACTTCAGTATTTTTATTCTAATTTAGATGTGGTATTTCCTGATTTACCTATTAGAAGAAATATGAATCCAGTGGCTAGTAGTAAAAAGGCACAGTTTATGGGTGAATTTTTCTTAACAATGAGTTCAATAGATTTAGTTCAGGCATGTAAAGATAATCTAACATGTACATTAAGAAAAAAAGAAAAAGATTTTTTAAGTTTAGTAGAAGAAAGGAGACAGGATTTATTGAAGAAGGCAATTACACAGAAATCCCATGTACCTCCATGGGTTGGGAAGGAGGGAATCTATGCAAGTGGCAATGCTCATGCTGCGATGTCCCTGGACTTTGTGAAAAGGGGAAAATTCTGCCTCCATAGATTAAAGACAGGTTATAACAATAATTACATTGGTTCCAGTGAATGTGAACACAACTTCCTAATTTTAGGAGGATGGGGACTAAAAGGGGGAACTGATCCTGTGTTTCCAGGAGTGTATTACGTTTGTGGGAATAATGCCTATTATAAATTACCTAAAAGATGGTACGGAAGCTGTTATTTTGGAATAGTTTTTCCAAAGATTTATCATGTAGATAAAATCAGTGGAACCAATGGAAATTCTAATGGACTAACACGTAGAAAAAGAGCTAGTTTTTCTGAAATTGTAGGAGACATCTTTAGTGCACTGATACCCTCAGTTGGAGTCATTCTAAATTCACAGAAAATTTGTAAGTTATCAACCATAGTTGATCGTCTTTCTACAGACACTGCAGGAGGATTTCTAATGATTAACACAGAAATGGTTGCAATTAGGTCTGAAATTTCCACAGCACCAATAAAAGCCTGTCTCAATGCGGCCGCAAGACTCATTACAGGTTCTAGAAAATACGACCATATTTCCCCACACCTGAAAGCATTAAACTGGCTACCATACGAAGCCAGAATTCAACTTAAACTGGCATGTATTACCCACAAAGCGCTCCACTACAAAACACCAATGTACTTAGTCCAGAAAATTGAGCTATCAGGGGGAAACAGACCATCCAGGAGTGCCAGAGAGCTGCTGCTGAAACCGCCCATCTTTCAGAAGAAGAAAACGTATGACAGAGAATTCTCCGGAGCGGCCCCCAGAATCTGGAATTCACTCCCTCCAAACATTAGAAAAATTCCAAACACAGCAACATTCAAAAGGGAAGCAAATATCTTCCTAATGAGCAAGTTCCTTCCCTAGGCTAGACTGTTCATCATCTGCATCGGGGTTAATAGCCGGACATCGCATAGTCCTGTCAGATATGGATACATCCTGCACAAAAAGACCACAAAGACACCAAAAGGAACCAAAGACTGATGCCAACTAGAGCTGATGTAGGTGTTACCTCTACAGATCAACAACGAATGTAAAGATAAAATCACCTGTTAACTGAGAAGAACACTTTGACTGTACAGGACTACAATTAATGGATCTTTGTATTATTGTTGTAAAACATGCGAAAGTACACAGTGGAACCATATGTATAATACTACTGTGATACCTTTGGTACACTAAACAGATCCTAAACTTGCTATTGTTGAAACTGTTGAAACAGTTAAGAAAGGCATGTACCGGAATCATATATATATTACTGCTGCTATATCCATTGTATTCTAAACTGTTTACCTCATGTAATTGTGAAGCGCTCTGAT
>CAWUFW010017654.1:0-253077 GCA_963921515.1 Calotriton arnoldi | reverse complement strand
TGCACAGTTGCCAGTAGGGCCTTGTGCTCCCCACAGCAGTAGCCAGTGTCAGCCATCTTGTGAGTCCTTTTCCACTCCCTGTGATGTGAGCATGGTTGGGAGTGGTGTTGATGGGCCAATTGTGAGGGTGAGCAATATCTGTGCCTACAACTCCCATCATGCTATTGGCTACACTGACTTGCCCAGCATACACATATTTCCTTTCTTTCAGTGGGCTTCACTGTGTGGTGGTGTTGTAGTGGTGGCTACTTGTCTGGATGTGTTTGTCAGTTATATTTGTGCCACTGCCTAGCTGTAGTTGTAGTTGTGTTTGTACATGTGATGACACAGTTAAATGTCACTTTGTGATGGCATGTGTTGTGTTTCTCTGAGTGACATACACATTTTGGGATGATTCTGTTCTGGTTGCTGTGTATTTGCTAAGAGTGCATGGTTTGACTCTCCCCTTGACAGTGATGTGTGTGTGTAGTCGCAGAATATTGTGTACATTTGTTGTGTACTCACCAGGCTCTGGGATGTTTTCTAGTCCATAGACGCTCACTGGTGGTAGGATGGCCCGCACCTTCTCCTCCCAGGGCCTGAGGTATAGTGGCTTGGCAGGAGGGCCACTGCCGGTGTGTTGGCTCAAGATGTAGTCCTTCTTCAACAGCTCCTTGACCCTCCTGCGCACGTCATACCACCTGTTCTGGATGTCTGTCTTTGTGCGCAAACATGGTGATTGTGCGTTCACCCTGTCGACGATCCTCTCCCACATCTTTGTTTTCTGTGACATGGGTGTCTGTTGGACCAGTGTACCAAAGAGCTGTGGCTCTACCCTGAGGATCTCATCTACCAGGACTTCCAATTCACTATCTAGGAACTTGTGATTCTTCTTTGGGGGCATGGTGATGGGTGGTGATGGTGAGTGATGTGTGTGTTGGTGTGCAGGTGAAGGTGTGTGAGTGTGTGTTTTGCTAGGTGTATGTGAGGTTTCTATTTGTTGTGGTGCTGATGGTGTGTGGCTTGTGTGATGGATGAGCTGTGGGTGTGTGGTTGCTGTCTGTTGAGTGCTGGCAGGTAATTTGAATTTGCAAAGGATCATGGTAGGGATTTGTGTCCTTTATATGGGTGGAGTGGTGGGTGTGTCTTTGTTCCCTGCCCCTCCCCCGCCAGTATTTATTGGCTTTGTAATTGCTTGTTTGGCCTTTTTGTGTATTTTCCCTTTGTTCTTTTCGTGCATGTAGGAGACGTTCTTGTGACCGAGTCGGACCCTGCAGTTGTCTCGTACGGGCTTGTCCGTTTCGTTCACGCTGTGTTTGTGCTGTTTTCTATGCTGCGTACGCGTCGGTCGCGGTGTTTTGGGTTGCTTCGGCTCGCAGTTTTGTATGCGTGTCGGTCGTACGGCTTGTCCTCCGTGCGACTCGGTCGTGTTTTCCACGCCTTGCATCGTACTTGGCGGGTGGGAGTCCGCGGGTACGTCTCGTTCGGTATTGTTCCGGGTGCGAGTCGGTCGGTTCGAATCGCGTGTTTTCCGGCCGGATTGCTGTTTTCCGCGCGGCTCGGTCGTTCGGCTTGTGTTCCGTACGAGTCGGTCGGGTTTTGCTCGCTTCTCATCGTACTTGGCGGGTCGGGCTGCACCGGTACGTGTCGGTCGGAATGTATTCCGGCTCCGAGTCGGTCGGTACGTTTTCTGGCCGGAATCGGAATTGGCCCCATAGTCATTTGCCCAGAATCACAGGATGTTTAGGGTTGTTGCCGAGACTCAAACCCAGTTACCCAGCTTCGAGGTCGACCACTCTAGCCGTAAGGCTACATTCTCTGTCCTCTACCTTGATTTGCAGAGCGTCTTGATATCACAGCCCTGAGTCATCCACAGCTTTCTTGCAGAGCACCTCTACCGCAAACTGAACCAAGCAATGCTTTGCAGCAGTAGCTCTCAACAACCACCTGTTTTCTTGCTTATAGTGCGTAATCTTATTAGTGAGACACTCACAGCACTTAGGGAAATGCATGTGGTAGGCACATTCTAATAGGGGTTTGAAACCAACCACCATTTCTGAACCACCATTTCTGGTAAAGTGGATCTCACATTTAACACATCTGCTGCATAGATTGGTTAAACCTGTGTGCTCATTTTTTGGAACTCTGAAGAACCAACACAGCTTTTCATTCTTCTGAGAATGCTCAAATTTGTAACTTCTATAATGATAATAAAAATAAATAGCACGAATAATAGTAATAATCGTAGTAGTCGTAATAATAATAAGAAGAATAAAAACTGCCTCCAGATATTTGATTTAAAATGTGCAGTACATATTCTGTATATTTCATCTACAGCCGCAAGAGCGTATGTAAGTTTCATACAATGGTCCTGATTACAAGAGGCCCGTTGAATTGTACTCCCGTTGGAAACACTGGTCTGTGCAGGGATCGCATATTACAAGTATTGTAATGTTTATCACACCCAGTAATTACCAGGTGTGATAAAAGATGGTATTGTTTGTTAAATTTCAACAGCTCAAACCAGCTAAACATTAACAAGGGGAAAATGCCCGGCATTTACCAGGGCATGGAGGCTTTCTGTGACTCAAGCAACAAAATTCACGTTATTCCCAAAAAGTCCAAATAGGCAAAAAATTATCGTATATGATGAAATCAGAGCACCTCTGCGTTGGGTTTTTATCAGATGCGATTATCAGATCTCTCGTAATCAGGACCGTTGTGGATTAATGCACCTTTTGCAGTCTGTTTAGCCTGAAGTTTACATGCACTTTTTATACCGTTGAGAAATGTAAATTCGGCTATGTGTACACTGCAGAGATTCAAATCAAGAGAGGTGTTTGTGAGCTGCAGGTTACATATCAAGTTTGCCTTGTAAGTCTTAGGTTTAATCCGTATTGGATATCTCAAGGTTAATGTGGCTTCAAAACAAATCTTGTTGTTTAAGTCCCCGTGGGATAGTTTAGCTGTGTGTGTAATCTGCATACCATTTAAATCGATGCTGGACTAACTTAGTTTTTCAACCTTCCAGTGTTTTCATTATTGAAAAGGGGGCTTGCGACTGTAATACTTGCTCCCTTCAAACTAAGAGGAACAACCCCCGCTCTATGCCATTCCTCTTGGAATCTAGCAGACCTACACACCACATGTTCACACTGTGGTTTTCAGCTCCATTCTGCCCCATTAATTAAAAAAAAAACAGCAAAACATGTACCTCTTGAATTGTAGGTCACTCCCTAAACATTCTACGGAAATCTCCATGCTTTTAGAAGAGCTTAACCCAGACGTCATATTCCTGACAGAGACCTGGCTCAACACTGAGTCAGAACCCGATCTTATCCAGACCCTCTCCCAAGGGTATCAAATACTACGTGAAGACCGTAAAGTGGGGAAAGGAGGTGGCCTAGCAGTCATCTACAAAGATTGTTATAAGTGCCGCAGTTCTCCTATTTCGATACCAGACTGCGAAAGTCTTTCCTTCGCCATAGACTTCTCCCCCACTAGCACTTTTTCTGGGATACTTTTATATCGCCCACCCGGAACTTTGGGACAATTCCACAATATCCTTCCTCTCATTATAGCCAATCTAGCATGCAGTCCATCCAATTTTACACTACTAGGGGACTTTAACATCCATTTTGATAACACCTCTGACCATACCGCCCTAGAAATGACCACTAGTCTTTCTGCACTACAATTGAAACAACTAGTGCTTAAGCCGACCCATTCCAAAGGCCACCTACTTGACCCTGTTTTTAGCAACTGCACAGATTTTATAGTGGGAACTCCCTCCCCGCTTCCGTGGACGGACCATTTCTTGATCCCTCTCTCTTGGGTCATTCCAGAACCCAACCTTCCTTCTAATACAGTTACACGTAGGGAACGAAACTGGTCAAAACTCCCTGTAGAGAACTGGCTGGTAGCTCTTGAAACTTTTAGACCACCCAACAATCCTGACCCTACTTTTGCTAATGAGGACTACAATAGATGGATTTCTAATTCGTTAGACTCCGTACTCCCCATGAAATGCACCAAACCTAAGCGCAGGACAAAGACTGCCCCCTGGTATTCCTCAGGATTACGGGAAAGAAAACGTCAATGTAAAAAATTGGAAAGGAAATGGCGACTGGATTATTCTCCTTCCAGTAAAACTGCTTATAGAGAAGCGATTAAGGCCTACAAAAATGAAATTAAAACCGCACAATCGACCTTTTTTGAAGAAAAAATTAATGCAGCTGCTTCTAGGCCTAAAGAAATATATCGTATTGCAAAATCCCTCCTTAAGCTTCCAGAAAACCCCCCCAATTCCATCAATGCGCAAACCCGCTGCAATAACCTGGCAGAGTTCTTTCTCCAAAAAATACAAACCATTTACACCTCCTTTTCCCCCACTCAGACTGACTTTCCGCTCACAAAATCATTTGAATCAGGGACCGAGCTCTTGGTAACACTTGAATTTCTCCCCCCACTTAATCCCACCATGCTAGAATCCATTATGCATCAGGTGAAATCCGGCTCCCCCAACGACCCGGCACCACCGCGCACCCTGCTGTCAGCCACTGTTAACGTCCTTCCCACCATACTTAACTTGCTTAATGCCTCCCTGTCCGCAGGCACTGTCCCGCTTCCTTGGAAGCGGAGCCATGATTAAAGCCCTTCTTAAAAACCCAACCTAGACCAAGATAACCCTAGTAACTATCGACCGATCTCCCTGTTGCCCTGGGTGAGCAAGATTTTGGAGAAACATGCCAACATAGTGTTGGCAGAGTTCATCGAGATCAACCACCTGCTCGACCCCTCCCAGACGGGATTCCGTCCCATGCATGGGACCGAAACCGCTCTGGTTGCAGTGACGGAGGAGGCCAGGAAGATTTTGGATCAGGGAGGATCTGCAGCAATCATCCTCCTTGACTTAAGTGCCGCCTTCGACACTGTAAACCACAACATCTTATTACATCGACTCACCAGTCTAGGAGTCTCAGGAAAAGCAATAGCTTGGTTTGAATCCTTCCTTTCAGACCGCTCCTTCCAGGTTTTTGAGGGTGATATCACCTCCCCCAGTAAGCCTCTTGGCTGCGGTGTGCCACAGGGCTCTTCGTTGAGCCCTACGCTTTTAATATTTACATGAGCCCACTAGCTGAGATAGTTCGTCCGTTCGGGATAAAAATCATCACTTATGCCGACGACACCCAGCTAGTGGTGGCTCTCAATCAGCTACACACACGCGCACAACAGCCTGAGGGACAGCCTGGAAGAAGTGACTAAATGGATGACATCGTCATGTCTCAAATTGAACGGAGACAAAACCGAGCTGATGCTCCTGGGCAATACCCCCATGCTTACGATCAACTCATTGTGGCCCACCTGCCTTGGCCCTGCTCCCACGCCAAAGGACACAATCAAGAGCCTGGGCATTTGGCTGGATAAGTCCCTTAATTTCAATTGTCAAGCAGCCAAACTATCAGCCACTTGCTTTGGTCTACTTAGGCTACTGCGGAAGATTCTTCCTTTATTGCCTTTCCAAGCAAGACAGATCATGGTCCAGGGTCTCATTCTGTCTCGTCTGGATTTTGGGAATGCTCTCTATTTAGGGGCCCCCAAACCACCTTGCGCAAGCTCCAGATTATACAGAACTGCGCTGCCCGAACATTGCTTCAGATCCCTCGTCGACTTCCAATCAAACCCGGACTAAAGAGCCTTCACTGGCTCCCAGTCAGGGAAAGAATTGAATTTAAGACCCTGTGCATCGCCCACCGAGCCTTCTGGAAAACAGGTGCTGGTATCAATCATTCACTGATCACCCCCTACCATCCGAACAGACAGCTCAGATCAGCATCCTCCTTCCTCACGACAGTACCCAGGATCAAGAGAGCCAGATGTGGGGGTCGGTCGTTCTCTTACAACTCAGCCAAACTTTGGAACTCCCTTCCCTTTCATCTACGTTCAGAGCCCAATTTACTATTGTTTCGTAAACATTTAAAAACCCTGCTTTTTAACAAATCTGAATAAAACTTCAATTGTTTCCTCTGTATGCATTGTCTGTAGCGCTAAGACGCCTGAGGGTAGCTATCGCGCTTAATAAATGGTCATTTCATTTCATTTCATTTCATTTCATTCATTTCATTTCATTTCATTTCCCTGTTAAACCATTTGACTCTTAAAAGTAGAACTGTACCTTAAGCATTTAATAGAAAGGATTTTTAAGAAGAAAGGGGAAGTCCCACACAGCCTTAGCTGCATCTGGCCTTATTGCTGTCATCCTCACTCAACATACGAGACAAGGAGAGAGAGATAAAGAGTGAGAAAAAGAGAGAACGTCTCAGAGAGAGAGTTGGAGATAAAGAGAGTCAGAGAGAGTGAAAGAGAGACATATAGAGAAAAAGAGTCCTAGAGAAAAGGAAAGAATCAGAAAGACAGAGAGCGAGCGAGAGAGAGACAGAGGGCGAGCACCTCCAAGTAGCTGAAGACAAAATAAACCAATGAAACCTTTAGAAGGGCTGAAAAGAAGCTAGTGGTGCTAGAATGAGAAATGTCTATCTGCAATTGCTTGTTAGTGAGTCATCAACAAGGTGTTCATGCACTTTTCTGCAACCCTACAAGAACCATAGGACAAAAAAGTGCATTTTATGCATGGATTTTTTATCAAGTTCACATACAGTTAGAAGTGTTAGCTGCATCACAAAACGATGTTATGCATGAACTTAAAAATTAAACAGCCAAGCTTTTAATGCTTCCCTAAAAGACTGGAGGGCAGACTGAGCTCTGACATCAGGTGGATTTGGTTCTGCAATTTAGCTCCCTGGTACCTAAATGATCTGCAGCCCCATTTCAGATATTTATATCAGGGTTTTTCACTTAGGGGTCTATTTTTGGAATTCCAGATTAGGAAAAAGGGACTGTGTTATTTTAACGTTGATACATGTAGCTTTGAATTTAATCCATTTTTAGGTCTCGGCTAGACAGCGCATGCGCTGTCTCGAAAAGACATGTTGTGTTTAATCTATGAGCTTCAGCCCGCCCAAAGGCTTCCAATTTGCTCGTTCCATCATCTGCCTCATTTTCTTTTTCACCATTTGTCCCTGGCATGCATGGTCATGCCTCTTCTTGTGTTTAGCCCTCCCCCCGGAGCATGGACCAAGTACTGGTAAACATCCACTGCTCCCATTTTTACGACCATTTTAGGACCACAGTGCTCGTGCTTTTACCATCTCCATCTCCTCCCTAATGCCCGCCCTCATGCCCAGTCCACAGATCACCCCCTACCCCATCACTGATTTTCCCTTCGTTGCTGCTTTCCGTTTCCCCCACCTCCTCCCTCTCGTCTCTGCTTGCTCCCTCGCACCTCCTGGTGCTTGCCCTATCCACAAATCACTCCCTCCCCAACCCTGCCACTGCTTTAAACTTTCATTGTAGTCTGTTTCGCCCTAATGAGTGGTGGTATTCTGCCTTTTAATGTCCTGTTAGTGTATAGCTGACTTTCTGATTGGAGCATGTGTGTATTGCTGCTATTACTTGCCACATGTGTAGTTTATTTTCCACACGTGTGTGTACTATGTGTGTGTGCATGTTTACACCATATGTGGTAATTCGGCAATGGTGTTTATAGCTGGAAAATCAGACCTCAAGTGAATCAGGTATGCGTTATCACAGGGCATTTCAGAGCTTCTAAAGTACCTGTGTCAACTGCTGTAATTCCATTGCCACATTTCTCCTGAGCGAAATGATTGAACTGTTGGTGTCTCACCTTGTTGCTTCTCATTTCATAGGGTGGGACTTTATTTCTTCAAATCTCTCCCATTTGGACACTTTCTTACTTTTTCTGCATTCACAGGTGAAGTGTTTTCATGCAACATTGTTGCTTAACATGAATTCTCTTCATAGGAGCCAGGCTGAGTCTTGATGTTATCAAGGTCTGCCTGCCCCTCAGTGTCCATGGCAAACGTCACTGCTTTTCCCTTCGTTGCTGCTTTCCATTTCCCCCACCTCCTCCCTCCCTCTCATCTCTTCTTTCTCCCTCGCTTGTCCTGGTGCTTGCCCCATCCACAGATCATCCCCTACCCCATCACTGTTTTTCACTCACTGCTCCCATTTTTACAACCATTTTAGGACCACAGTGCTCGTGCTTTTACCACCTCCAGCTCCTCCCTCATGCCCGCCCTCATGCCCAATCCACAGATCACCCCCTCCCCATCACAGATTTTCCCATCGTTGCTGCTTTTCATTTCCCCCACCTCCTCTCTCCCGTCTCTGCTTGCTCCCTCACACCTCCTGGTGCTTGCTCCATCCACAAATCACCCCTTGCTGCAACCCCGTCACTGCTTTAAACCTCCATTGTAGTCTGGTTTACTCTAGTGAGTGGTGGTGTTCTGACTTATAATGCCTTGCTAGTGTATAGCTAATGTGCTGATTGGAGCATGCATGCATGGCCGCTATTACTTGGCACACGTGTAGTCTTGGTGGGTATTAGGTGTGTGTGCCGTGTTTACACGATATGTGGTCATGGCAAAAGTAGTCCTTTTAATGTGGTTGTCAATGCAATGTATTTCCTCATGTTCACTACTGGAAACCAGCCTAATACTGTGATTCTTTTTGGGTTTTTTGTGCAGTTTTATATAGCGCCAACACCACCCGAAGGTATTGGAGCGCTTTACATTAGCACCAGTTCCTTTGCACAAGGACACATTCCTTTTTGTAGGCACAGGGAAATTAAGTGATTTGCCCAGAATCAAGGATGTTAAGTTGACACCGAAACTTGAAACTGGTTTCCCAGCTCCATAGACGGCAGCTGTGGCCCTTAACCACATCCTATCACAAGAGGATGCCACATCGTCTCCCTGGCCTCATGCACAGTTCGGGACTAAACAATGTGGGCGAACCCACTACATGTATGTGTTACAATCACTTATGTGGTAAGTACATGGACCCATTAGGTGTACTTAAAAGACCCCTCACACACCAACCTGGTTGGTGTCATGCTTCATCATTGGGGTCCCAACCGGGTGGCCGAGTGCCCCCCGGTTGTGCTACAACGCCTGATTACAGCGGAGCTGGTGTGGTGTGAATATGTGATGTGTGGTGAATTTTATTAAAAATATCTCTGAGAATCCTTGCCTGTGAAATTTATTAATGGCGGCTCAGGATATGGTTAAAAATATGTGGTGCAACTACCAGGAGGTTATTACCCTTAATTGACTATGTGATGTGGTCTACATGTTTCAGCCCGTAAAAGGATGTATGGAAGGGCTTTCTTCAGGACTGGGTTAGTGAGACTAGTGAGTGGCAAAGGTGAAAATAGCCACGTGAAAAGAAGTGAAGTGCCTACGCACGCGCTAAGGTGTGTGGTCTGAGTGTCGGCGTACTTACAGACACTTGTCAAAAAAACCTGTTGTGGAAAGAAAGGACAAGACAAGACACATAAATTTGAGCAACATAAAATGCAATCTTTAAAAGGTGCTGTAGTCGTTGTCTTGGTGACTACCACTGTGATTGTTTGCTAGGCCAAGAAGTGGCGGCGCATGCTGTCGACGTGGTGCACTGGCTCGTGACATGCAGCACGTTGAATGAATTGCAACTGGCTTCATGTGAAGCCTTGGTGAACTCGGGGCGCGCTGATCTGGACAGATGATGGCCACACGTATAACTTAAACATGCGGTCGAGTGGCGCGCTGTATAGCAAGTGGTGGCCACACGTGTAATATCAACATGCGGTCAAGTGGCGCGCTGTGTGGCATGTGCTGGCCACACGTGTAATGTTACCATGCGGTCATGTTGCGCGCTATACTTAGCTTGAAAAGGTCACACGTGTGATAGAAACATGCATTCATGTGACACAGTGCGCTATTAAAAACGATGTAGATAGGCGAAAAAGCGTGATGTCAAAAGTCATATTTACACTATATTAAGGTTTTGGGCAGCTAATCAAGGCTCGGGAGGGGTCTCATCCGGTGTCCCAATCTAAAGTAAATGGGAAGAGTAGCGGCATAGTAAGCACGGAGGTCCGTGTGTGCTCGTAAGTCTATGGGGTGAGGAGAGGACGCGCAACCTTACTTGGTCTCGGTGAGTAACCCGCTTTGAACCTGCTGTGGTCTCCCGTAGTCCCGGCTGGTGTGGGACGCCGCGGAGGAGTGCGCTTTTAAGTAGGTGAGCTCTGCCTGATACGTGCTGATGTGACCGTGCCCCGACTGTGAGTCAATGCGCATGCGCGCGCATGCGCGCTGTGACCCGGGGAAGCTCTAGCCTGCCTGAAGTGTTGGAGGAAGTTTGGCGGCCATATTGGAGTGGCCCAATTGAGAGTAAAGCTAATGTGGGCACTTACAAAGCATCGGAGAGCCCCGTGTGTGATGGGTATGATCACGAGGGTGGGGGGGAATAAAATATCGCGGTCCGCGAAATCACTCTACATGGACTTAGGGGGGTGAAAACGTCCAAGTCCTTGGTGCCTATTGCCAGCAAACAGGTTGGGGCCCCTGACCTCAAACATGAGTGATCATAACGGGCCTCGTGGGTGTAGATAGGGGAAAGCAAGCCATCATGGGGTGCTTTAAATCCGCGGTGGTGGTGTAGCTGCCATGTATGTTGGTGGCGCTTGTCATGGGGACGTATGGAGGGTGTTCAAGTATGGACACTAGTATATGGCGTTCGGAATGGAACACATGGGATAAAGTGGGGCAGCCATCCGTAGTTATTGTCTGCAATGGAGTATGTTAATGACCTTACGGCCTTCTGAGACTATTCCATGGAATGTTGTCGTTGAGGCCCGTTTTGTGACTGGATAAGCGATAGATCCATCTTTGCTCTTTTTCCAGAAGGCGACTCTGTATGTTTGGTAGGTTGGGGTCCAGTGCTTCAATGACGACCCAACGCATGTCATTGGTTGTGTGGCCTACTTCCAGGAAGTGGTTAGTCATCCGTGTGGTGTTCTTTTTACATCTAATGGTACTGCGGTGTTCGCAGATTCTGGTCTTGACTTTGCGGTTTGTCATCCCAATGTAAGTGAGATTACAGGGGCATATGATGCGATAGATGATGTGTGCCGTATTACAGTTCGTGTGTTATTTTATGTACACTTAATGGGTCCATGTACTTACCACATAAGTGATTGTAACACATTCATGTAGCGGGTTCGTCCACATTGTTTAGTCTAGCATTACACTGGGGATAAGGACGTACCCCACATCTCCCTTGCTCTCCCCTTGTTTCCCTATAACTTCGCAGCGCACGGCTGTGAGAGCTTACGTTCACATTTTATAAAAAGGCAGTTGACAAAGCGATAAGTCACAGAATGGCAGAAAATCCAGGCCTGGGGTTCACTCTGGACGATGTCAACAACATCTTATCAAACCCTCCCTTATTGGCAGATTTCAACGTAGCGACATCTATTGCCCAAACTGCCGATTGGGAAAGTCTAAATGAGAAGAAACGCAACCGAATAAGAACATGGCGTAATCCTCACCGAATATCTTAGAAACAACACAGCCCCAAGAGGACTCATTGTCACTAATGCTCCTCGAATCTTCCTGGAAGACGCCACCTTCCGCAAGGACTGGGCCCAGATAGCGTGGCGATGCACACGCGACTGGATCATCCTCATCATCCAGACAGCCAAACGCCTCTCTGAGGCCATCCTAATTGAAATCCAAGCAACCGAGGCTCATTTCAAAACAACACTAACCTCATTCAAGAAAAAACTGGATGAAACCAACAAGGAGATAAATGAATACAAAGAGAGCCTGACCCAAACCAAGATCAATAAATTCCAGAAGGATTTGAAGAAATTCTCTTATGTAAAAACTTACCCCTACGCAGACACCGAATATAAACCCCCGAAAAGACCGGATACATCAGGGGGATCCTCAGATGAAGACTCATCTGGGAGCAGTGGCTCCAGCTCAGGCAGCTACCGGAAAAGGCAGCAGGGGAGAGGAAGAAACACCGGCTGGCAACAACCATGGGGCCAAGGGCCACCAGGGGCCAACATGCACTATCCAGCCTCATACCCCCAAATGCATCCACAATATGGATACGGCTGGAACCCGCCTTTCGGACCGCCACCACCCCCACCCTATATGAACCAGAACCATCGGTTCCCTTTTTTAGGAGGAGGCCCACGGGGGCGCGGAAGAAGACGTCGAACAAATCAAGTCCACTGGGAGGACGATCAGCACCAAGGAACTCAGACGAGGAGCAAAACAAAGGACCAACAACCAGGCCCCAGCACGAGATGAGCCTCGTAATCAATCTCTCATCCCATAATTTGACACCAACAGAACTTGCAGTCCTAGAAAAAGGACTCGGATACGCACCAACAGCTATACTAGACAAATTTCAGTTACATTGTGAGCTGGCGGAGTTCTTCCGCCAACTGAAATTAAAGGCATTTTTTGAAAACTCACCACCCCAACCTGCAACTGAACAGCAGGGAGACACCCACTTCAGAGTAAAGTCCACCTTCATGCCACCACCAAGTGCAATACCACCAGAAGTCACTGTCTATGAACAAGCTGTATTCAAAGAAATTGAAGCACTAAAGGAAGAACACACCTTCCAGAACACCAGCAATGCAGGACGCCAAGCCCTACAATCACTGAGAACGAACAACGCCATTGTCATAAAACCAGCTGACAAGGGCGGTGGCACCGTCATCCTCAACAAAGAGGATTACCGCCTGGAATGTGACCAACTGCTCAGTGACACCAAGAACTACGTGAAACTAACTCAGGATCCGAGCGAAACCCTCAGAACACGCATCCATGCACTGGTTGAAGAAGCAGAGACCACAGGGCAAATCACGACAAGTGAAGCCAAATTCCTAACAACCACTCCAGGGAAAATACCGTATTTTTACATAGTACCCAAAACACACAAAAACAGACTACCCACACCGGGGCGCCCCATTGTATCGGGCATTGGGTCTCTACTAGAACCCCTATCACGCTACTGTGACTTTTTTCTACAACCAATGGTCCAGTCCACTAGCACTTATCTTAAAGATACCAAAGACCTCCTAACGCTAATCAACACCCTGGCCTACAACCCAGATACTTCATTCCTGGTGAGTCTTGACGTGGAGAGTCTCTACACCAGTCTCCCGCAAGACGACACCCTGCAAGTATTGAAAACTGCCCTCGATGAGACCAACTGGCAATACCAGACCTCGAAGAGATTCATCCTGGAATGTGCTACGCTAGCACTGAAAGAAAACTTCTTCGAGTTTGAGGGCCAACTCTACCTACAGAAGCACGGTACCTCAATGGGGAGCGTTTTCGCCCCCAGCATGGCCGGACTTTACGTATACTACTTCGAGACCAGATACTTACTCGACAACAACATGCCACGGATCCCCCAAATCAGGTTCTACAAACGCTACATAGACGATATTCTACTGATTTGGGAAGGAGATACCGAGTTGCTCATGACATTCTGCGAATGGCTGAACACTTGCGACCCCAATCTCAAATTCACGCATAGCTTCGACCATAATAAGACCACGTTCTTAGATTTGGACATAGAAGCTGAAGGAGAGTTCCTGAGGAGCAAAACCCATTTCAAACCAACTGCCCGCAACTCCCTCCTACACTTCTCCAGCTTCCATCCAAGATCTCTGCGTGAAAATCTCCCCTACGGACAGTACCTCCGGCTCCGCAGAAACTGCAGTGACATAGGGGACTACAAACACCAAGCCAAAGATCTAAGCACCAAGCTACAGCAGCGAGGCTATCCGAAACGGATTACAGAGAAAGCCAAGAAACGGACACAGAATCAAAACCGTGAAGGACTAATTGAAACACAGATACGCGAACCCACTCCCACACCGCTCACATGCGTAACCACTTTCAATACCGTTTCACATAAGGTCTCACATATCATAAAGAAACACTGGCAGATACTCAAGACAGGCAACCTAAACTGGGAACCTCCGCTCTTATCACACAAAAAGGCTAGGTCCATCAAAGATGCCATAGTATCCACACGACCAGCACCGCTGCAGAAGCCTGCCAACACAGTCCTAAATGCGTGGGGACTTCCCAATGTTGTCGGTCACTTCCCCTGTGGAAATTGCAGTGTGTGCCACATCACTGAATCCACAAAGAGCCTCAATCTGGAACCAGGGAAGACGTGGCAACTAAGAAAACACACGAACTGTTATCGGCACACGTCATCTATCGCATCATATGCCCCTGTAATCTCACTTACATTGGGATGACAAACCGCAAAGTCAAGACCAGAATCTGCGAACACCGCAGTACCATTAGATGTAAAAAGAACACCACACGGATGACTAAACACTTTCTGGAAGTAGGCCACACAACCAATGACATGCGTTGGGTCGTCATTGAAGCACTGGACCCCTACCTACCAAACATACAGAGTCGCCTTCTGGAAAAAGAGCAAAGTTGGATCTATCGCTTATCCAGTCACAAAACGGGCCTCAACGACAACATTCCATGGAATAGCCTCAGAAGGCCGTAAGGTCATTAACATACTCCATTGCAGACAATAACTATGGATGGCCGCCCCACTTTATCCCATGTGTTCCATTCCGAACGCCATATACTAGTGTCCATACTTGAACACCCTCCATACGTCCCCATGACAAGCGCCACCAACATACATGGCAGCTACACCACCACCGCGGATTTAAAGCACCCCATGATGGCTTGCTTTCCCCTATCTACACCCACGAGGCCCGTTATGATCACTCATGTATGAGGTCAGGGGCCCCAACCTGTTTGCTGGCACTAGGCACTAGGCACCAAGGACTTGGACGTTTTCACCCCCCTAAGTCCATGTAGAGTGATTTCGCGGACCGCGATATTTTATTCCCCCCCACCCTTGTGATCATACCCATCACACACGGGGCTCTCCGATGCTTTGTAAGTGCCCACATTAGCTTTACTCTCAATTGGGCCACTCCAATATGGCCACCAAACTTCCTCCAACACTTCAGGCAGGCTAGAGCTTCCCCGGGTCACAGCGCACATGCGCATTGACTCACAGTCAGGGCACGGTCACATCAGCACGTATCAGGCAGAGCTCACCTACTTAAAAGCGCACTCCTCCGCGGCGTCCCACACCAGCCGGGACTATGGGAGATCACAGCAGGTTCAAAGCGGGTTACTCACCGAGACCAAGTAAGGTTGCGCGTCCTCTCCTCACCCCATGGACTTACGAGCACACACGGACCTCCGTGCTTACTATGCCGCTACTCTTCCCATTTACTTTAGATTGGGACACCGGATGAGACCCCTCCCGAGCCTCGATTAGCTGCCCAAAACCTTAATATAGTGTAAATATGACTTTTGACATCATGCTTTTTCGCCTATCTACATTGTTTTTAATAGCGCACTGTTTCACATGACTGCATGTTTCTATCACACGTGTGGCCTTTTCAAGCTAAGTATAGTGCGCAACATGACCGCATGGTAACATTACACGTGTGGCCAGCAGATGCCACACAGCGTGCCACTTGACCGCATGTTGATATTACACGTGTGGCCACCACTTGCTATACAGCGCGCCACTCGACCGCATGTTTAAGTTATACGTTTGGCCATCATCTGTCCAGATCAGCGCGCCCCGAGTTCACCAAGGCTTCACATGAAGCCAGTTGCAATTCATTCAACGCGCTGCATGTCACGAGCCAGTGCACCACGTCGACAGCATGCGCCGCCACTTCTTGGCCTAGCAAACAATCACAGTGGTAGTCACCAAGACAACGACTACAGCACCTTTTAAAGATTGCATTTTATGTTGCTCGAATTTATGTGTCTTGTCTTGTCCTTTCTTTCCCCAACAGGTTTTTCTGACAAGTGTCTGTAAGTACGCCGACACTCAGACCACACACCTTAGCGCGTGTGTAGGCACTTCACTTCTTTTCACGTGGCTATTTTCACCTTTGCCACTCACTAGTCTCACTAACCCGGTCCTGAAGAAAGCCCTTCCATACATCCTTTTACGGGCTGAAACATGTAGACCACATCACATAGTCAACTAAGGGTAATAACCTCCTGGTAGTTGCACCACATATTTTTAACCATATCCTGAGCCGCCATTAATAAATTTCACAGGCAAGGATTCTCAGAGATATTTTTAATAAAATTCACCACACATCACATATTCACACCACACCAGCTCCGCTGTAATCAGGCGTTGTAGCACAACCGGGGGGCACTCAGCCACCCGGTTGGGACCCCAATGATGAAGCATGACACCAACCAGGTTGGTGTGTGAGGGGTCTTTTAAGTACACCTAATGGGTCCATGTACTTACCACATAAGTGATTGTAACACATACATGTAGTGGGTTCGTCCACATTGTTTAGTCTAGCATTACACTGGGGATAAGGACGTACCCCACATCTCCCTTGCTCTCCCTTGTTTCCCTATAACTCATGCACAGTTCCACATTTTGTGATTACAGCCAAATCACTGCATCTCCCCGTGGCAGCACGCATTTGCTGTTGGTTGCCTGTCCACCTCCCCCACGTCGCTGCTTGCCCTGTTGCACAGATCCCCTCCTCCCCTGACTCTGCTTTTCACATTGTTTGTGCAGTTTTATGTAACCACAAGTTTACATCCTTAAACCCCCTCCAAATAGTCTTCTTCTATTTTTACAGGTCGAACCAGAAGAGGTAAGTATTTTTACTGCCCATGCATGCGTTTGAGTGCATCCCCTACATAAACTTTACCAGCGAAAATAGCTGCATAACTAGGGAGGTGATACTTACTGATAAATCACCCTAATGAAAGCCCGGGACCTATTTAGGTCTACAAGAGTATGGCTGTAACATGTTGGCTAAATGAGGGTCAGAGGACCATTGAATCCTTAATACCCCAAGTCGTTATTTAGTTTTACTGTCCTCAACCACTCTGCGAATAAAAGGATACCTTGGAGCGGCTGAGGGATTTTTAATCTGTAGTTACACCCCTTAGCTCTTTTCTAATAAGAGCTCCCTGGAATATTGTTGAGCCGATAATGAAGCATGACGCTACTAGAGTGTGTGGGGTTAATTAAACAAAATGAATTTTTTTCCTTCCCTGCGCCTAGGGACGCGGAGTCTAGTTGGGGTGAGCACTCCCTTATCATATCACGTGTTGTGACACTAGGTGGGATACCTATGAGTATTTTATATTTAGCTTGGGAGGACGTATTCCTTTCCTAAAGGTGAAAGGACCTCTCCACCCTCCAGGACTGACCAGTGTTTTCAACATTCCCAGTTTCTAGCTTACAGTAGTTAGAGCAGCACACAGCTGTAGGGTTTGTGACAAGATAATTTCTTTACACACCCAAGTACCCTCTGCCTTAACCCACGTTTCACTATGATGGAACAACTTGGCATAGCATGTACCGATGAAATGGCTTCACTAATACTGTCAGCACCCTCACTCCGACAGGATATTAATATAACGCAAAGTCTTACCCAGTCCCGGAACTGGGACGAATTGAAAGAGCTCAACAGAGATCAGATGAAAGTACTCTTACATGGAGCCAAAATGACTGAGCACTTACGAGTAAATGCCGCTCCAACAGGGCTATTAGTGAATAACAAACCAAGAATCTTCCTTGAGGATTCCATTTTTAAAAAAGAGTGGTCTCTTATAGCTTGGTGATCTTCTAGAGACTGGCTCATTTTGATCATAAATACAGCCAAATGTCTTTCGGAATCCAAGCTAATAAAAATTAAAGCCACTGAAGATGCCCTTAATACTCAAATTAAGATCAACCTCTTCAAGAAGAAACTTGAAGAAATAAGCAAGGAGACTGGTGAACATAAAGACTTTCTCATGCAAAGTAAAATTAACAAACTTCAGAAAGAAGTTTTCCCATGAGAAACTATACCCCTATATTAAGGACGATTATAAAAAAACAATACAATTCAGAAGAAGACTCATCCACCAGAAGTGACTAGAGATCCTCCTTCTCAGATCCAGATGAATGGTCCAGTGACAACTCAAGTAAGAGCGGGAGGGGCAAACGGAGATAAAGAAGAAGAACCTTTCATAACCCCTCGTACCCACCCCGACAGATGCTGTTCTAGCCAGTCCCAGGACAGTACGGCCCACAACCATTCCTGAGCCCTCTACAGCCCCAACATATGCTGTTCTTCCAACAAAACCAACATTTTTTAGGGAGAGGCGGCAGGAGAGGAAGACGGGGGAGATGAGGAGGAAGAAGAGTCCAATGGGATCAATCAATCAATCAATCAATCAATCATTTGTATAGCGCGCTACTCACCCGGAGGGTCTCAAGGCGCTTGGGGGAGGGGGGTCCGCTACTGTTCGAACAGCCAGGTCTTGAGTTGCTTCCTGAAGGAGAGGTGGTCTTGGGTAAGGCGGAGGTGGATGGGTAGGGAGTTCCACGTCTTGGCAGCCAGGTAGGAGAAGGATCTTCCTCCCTCGGATGATGGAGACATAGAAGGTGAGAACACCAGGAGCCGTACACAGGACCAACAGCCAGCCTAGCGGTCTGTAGATATTGTGGTTAACCTCACCGAAGAAAATCTGTCACCAACAAAAAATATCAGTACTCAATATAGGCCATGGGCTTGTCCCCACCACCAATATGGATACGTTTACAATTCGATGTGAACCGAACAAATTCTTCAGGAAAATAAGAGTAAAAACCTTCTTCCAGGGTTATCCCATCATAGAGACAGAGGATGGATACACCAACATGAGAAGAAAATCCAAATTCAATCCACCAGCTTCATCTATTCTCCAAGAAGTATGGGCTTTTTAAGAGGCCGTTATAAAAAAAATAGAGGAACTCAACACCAGGAAGAATACCTTCCACAATTTATTCAGATTGGAGCAAGACACACTGAGAACCCTCGGCAAGAAGGATCATTAGATCATCAAGCCGGCAGACAAGGGAAGCGCCATTGTCATCCAGACAAAAGCGAGTTACAGAGAGGCATGCATGAAACTCTTGACAGATTCAAGACACTACATACCATTGCTTGCAAACAGACCCCACCTCCGGTCCACAATAGACAATAAAGGAATTGGTGGACAAGGTGGTAGAGAAGAACTGGATTTCCAAAAAAGAACAGGATTTTCTGACCACCCCAGAACCTAGAACCCCTCAGTTCTATACAATACCTAAAATACACAAGGGGAGAACACCACCCCCAGGAAGACCAATCGTCTCCGGTATTGGATCAATACTCGAACCACTATTGCAATACACAGACTGGTTTCTCCGTCCCCCGGTCACGAACATCAGGCCTTATGTCAAAGATATGAAACATCTAATATTGAATGAAGTGGAATATAAGATCATGATTTGCCTCAATGTAGACGCATTACACACCAGTATCCCACAGGAAGAGAGTCTACGGTTAATCACCAACATACTGCGGAACCAAGACTGGCCATGGAACGCCCCAGTCAAATGGGTAATGGGACTAGCAATATTGGCCTTGACCGAAGATTTCTTTAAGTTTGAGGACCAGATCTACTTACAGCAACATGGAACTTCGACGGGGAGCACTTTTGCCCTGAGCATAGCCTGCTTCTACATGAGCTGGTTCGAAGATGAGAACATCTGGAACAACAACCCTTACCAAGACCAGATACAACTATGGCAACGGGACATCAATGACATCCTGGTGATCTGGAAAGGTGATGAGGATACCACAGAAGAGTTCAAAGTATGACTGAATGGACGGAACCCATGTCTGTGTTTCACCATGACCACCAACAGGAACAATGTCTCTTTCCTTGATATCAACATCACAGCAAAAGAGGGAAAGCTCATAAGCTCCCTTTATACAAAACCCACAGACCGTATCAGTCCCCTCCATTTCAACAGAACCCACCCGAGCATGTAGAGAAAACCTTCCTGTGGGACAGTTTCCAAGAATCAAAAGAAACTTCTTGGATCTCCGTGACTTCAGAACAGAATCAGCAAAACTCACAAAAAAGAGTATCCGACTAGGATCATTGAAAAAGCCCAGAAAAGAGCATGTAACACCCCTCGCGAGGCATCCTTGGAAGAAAACCAAACTGGAAGCTAACTCCCTCATCTGCGTGAGCGCATACAATTCTTCCTCAAATTATCTGAAAAGGATAATAAACAAACAGTGGCGTACCCTTACGTCAAATCAGCTGACCTGGGAAAAAACCTACTTTTTCATTCAAACAAAACAAAAGTATAAAGGACAGACTGGTACACAGCAACATGTGGAAACATCCCTTGGAGAGACAAACAAACCTTTGGTGCCTTCACCCTGTGTCTGGACATTTCCCCTGCGGCACCTGTTCAGTATGCCCGCTTACCATTCGAATGAAGCAAATAGATCTGGGCCTCCAAACACCATAGAGACAGAGAAGCCTGAAACAGCAGCAATGTGATATATGTTATCACCTGTCCCTGTGGGCTTCTGTACATAGGGATGTCTACCACAAAAATCAAAATCAGAATCAGCGAACACAGATGCACAATGCGGTGCAAAAAAACATCAACTAAACTGACTGCACGTTATCTAGAGAAGGCACACACTGACCACGATGTAAGGTGGTCCATCATTGAAAAATTAAACTGCGACACAGGGATAACAAACAGATAATTGGAAAAAGAACAACCTTGGGTGTACAGATTAAAAACTGACAATTCAGGACTTAATTATGAAATTCCATGGAACCAGCTTGTCTTCAGTTAGCCCACTAGCAGTCCTGATAAGGACACCTTTATTCTTTTTAAAAAACCTCTCTTTAAAAACACCGGAGTTAGCTTCCAATACCTGGAGAACCATATAGTACTCCACTCATTCCATACCTACCTAAGAGTCTACTTTACAACCGTATACCAATAAAGTATAACATTACTTTGGCTCTCTTCCTTTTTACCAAAAAATGATGTAAAAAAATAAATAACTTTTTTGTTTGATTCCCCTTAAAACTAGTACATGTACCCTAAAGAAAAGGTATAATGACATTACTCTTTCACTTTTGATCATTTCTGCTAAACACTATTTTCTAGCACATTACATATACATGGTCCACTGGAACAACAATAACTTGCTGCTTGAATAAACACCATGTATTTGGGAACTACATATCCCATGATTCCTGTGGATGTATTGTAGTTAGGCTGTCCGGTTTTAGGTTTAAACCTATAATAACTGATAAAACCCCACCGAAAGAGAAATAGCCCTCACCAGTGAAAACATATAAACACTGAAAAAACACCTGCACAACCACAAACTAAATGCCATTCAAAGAAAGGAAAAAGAGAGCGAAAGAGCCATTTGTTTTCTTCCTGAAGGGGCCAATACAATGTAACTTTGTTATACAAGCTAGCAGTAAGAAAGTCTGGGCTAACATTATTCTGCTTGAGTTTTGTTGTTTAAGGATGCCACTAAAATATTGTTTCTTCTTCCTTTTGTTTTTTTTCAGTTGTGTGTTCTTTGGTCTAAAGATGCAGGGTTTAGTAGCATGTTTTAGGATTTTGTCTAATTATTTTATAAACTGTAGAGAAGCAGGAAATATCAAAATCATATTTGATATTTTGGCTGCGTTTGATTCTTTCACTGATAGGTAAAATGGCTGGTTTCATAAGAATCTTTCATAATATGTGTCATCACATTTACCCACAGAGAATGGGTAAAAACCCTAAATACATCCTCCCCCAGTTTCTAGTGAGTCAGTATTGATAGTAGGTGAATTGCCAACACCTGAGGCTTTAAACATTCAATGCAAGGTATAGTGACAAGTATATGTGAAAAGAGCGCTATCACCAAACATCTGGGATAGTGGTTAAAACATGACACCAGACTTTTAGAAAACATGGAACGCAGTGTCACTTGGAATGCTCTGCAAAAAAAGGTTCTTTCCAAGTTCAACAAAGATTGGAGTGATATTGCTTGTATTTGCAGTGATTCAGCTCAGTATATGAAAAAGTTGAGTGATGACCTGTCAAAATTGATACCTGAGCTGAAGTGCTTCCCTGTAAGAGATCCTTGCCACTTGTTAGATGGTATGCTGAAAGCATCTTTGCAATCTTCATAGTTAATGAGGAATGCTATTGACTTTTTAGTCCATTCTGGTGCACTGTTTTCTTATGCACACGAACTAAAACACAAATATTTATCATTTTGTGCTTTGTGTGGCATCAAAGAAAGAGTCATCCCAACTGTGTCCCTTAGCTGATGGTTCTCAGTCCAAGGGGCTATGACAGTAGCGGCCCGTGGTGGGAGTGCTGCCGGGCGGTGACGTGGGGTGGGGGTGGTGCAGGGTGGGGGTAGTAAAGTACGGAATACGGCCGTATAGAGGTAAGTAGACATATAAATAAATAAAACGAATTTCGTTGCGCGCGCTGCATCGCATTTGGCGATGCAGCGCGCACAACGAAATTCGTTTTATTTATTTATATGTCTACTTACCTCTATACGGCCGTATTCCGTACTTTACTACCCCCCACCCTGCCCCTCCCCCGCCCCACATCACCGCCAGGCAGCACTCCCACCACAGGTCGCTACTGGGCTATGAATGCTATATTATCCATGTGGCAACCGTTTACAGAATTTTTGCTGAGTGATGATGCCAAAGGCAAGAAATGTGAGGATCTTTGGTCACATATTGATAGTGATGTAAAAAAAAGAAAACTCTGCTGCATTCTTGGATTTTTACAGGAAAACATAACTGCTGTAGTGGACATAATAAAAAAACTAGGGTCTGAAAACACCCTTGTCTGCCAAGTGTTCAGATTAATTGGTGTAGATTTGAAACATCTCCTTGAGAGTAGGCTGGGAGACACCTTTAGTGACTTTGGCACTGCAACATGTTCCATGTTAGAGTGCTTGCCACTTGGTAAGCAAAGCAATGGTGAAGAGCAATTCAGGAACTTTTATTTTACAATGTATGTGAAATGGCTTGCAATGATGCATAAAAATGTCCCTTCACCACCAATGGCATTTGAAGTTAATGAAACCTCACTGTGGTACTCTGTTCTAGATTCCTTCCGTAAAGGGGAATTTCCTCTGTAGTTTCAAAAGTGCTGCTTCATTTTTAACCGCTTCAATAACTCTGAGGGCATAAGCGCCCAGATCAGCGCAAATGTTGCAGAACCTGCCCTGAGAATCGCAATCTTCAAGTGGACCAGTATTGGCATGGAAAGCTATGTCAGTGGCCAGAGTTAACAAATTGTGTACTGGCTGTTTTGGCGTTGCTCCTCTCAAGTGCCAATGTTGAGAGGGCCTTTTCACAGAAGTTTACATGGGAAGGAAAGAGCGAGCGCACATGACCAAAGACTCACTGAAGAAGTATTGTATGGTGTAGTACAATAAGTTTAATTTGCAAAAATCTATTTGTACCTCATATACACTATACTTACACTGTCTATATACCATGCACTATCAGTGCAGAAAGCAAGCAATAATAAAAGCAAAACGTTCCATAAACACTGGAAAAACACTGTTTCAGTAGTTTTTAATGGCGCGAAAATGTATAACCACTGATAACAACTGTTTTTTTAAGGTATTGAAATCACTTGAAATCACTGGGAAAAAAACACCAGAATTGACCAAAAATAGAAACTGAAAACAGGAAAGCCTAATTGTAGTCCACGAACTGTGCTGGTTTCCAATGGTAACCTCGGGCCACTGCAGCAATCATGTTACGACATTTAGTGACGCAGGAGGGCCCACATACAACATAACAGGTGCGTTGAGTTAACGCATTACCAGGCTGCCACAAACCGGGGAGAGCGGAGCTGAGTAGGTGCTTGGGTGAGGAGGGACCCTTGACGAAGTAAGTACTTTTTCCCTTGCTGGCAGCGTTTGCTAAAACGCCCTACTCAGGTATGGCTACAGACTAATAGCACTGTTATACCTTTACCTTTCCCAACTCCTAACCACCATATTGGTTTGACTACAGGGCCTACCCCATGACCTTCTGCCCCTGTGGGGTCAAAAAACTCCCAGAAACTGTGTGAGTTGATGCGGCATGTATATTAGAATCTAAAGATGCGTGTGTGATGACTGATTCTTATGAATATCCGGTACATAGTGTGATCGAGGTTCATGGCAGTAGATTAAACTTGGGCACAAATAACCATAAGAGGCAAAATGTCATAAAGTGCAGGATTGTATAATCTCACCTCCTGAGTTCAGGAAGATGAGTTAATGCATGCACTGGTTGAGCACACATTGCGGAGGTCCACAAATAAGTGCTTTTTCACAAGTTGCATGATGTGATCATGACACGTTCATTACAAAAATAGAGCCACATGCATGGGAATAGTGCTTGCCACAATTTGAACAGCCACAGAATGGTGATAACTTTTAATGGCACTTCCTGTGCTACAAAAAATAAACAAATATTATTTTTCTATTTTTACAGGTCGAACCAGAAGCATTTTGTAATTACAGATAAATCACTTAAGGTCTGATTTAGATCCTTGGCGGACGGGTTACTCTGTCACAACGGTGACAGATATCCTGTCCGCTGAAATATAAATCCCATTATATCCGATGGTCCAAGGTCTAAATAAGGCCCTTAATCTCCATGTTTTCTAAACATAACAAGCATTGGCAAAGTCAGTAGGTCTCGCCTGTGCGTAATCTATTGTTGCACTGGGAGTCAGTAAAGCTGCTTCAACTGGTCAGAGACAAAGTCTGATTTTTTTTTTAGATTAAAAATGACCCTAACCATTGCATTCTGGATGTTTTTTAATGTTCTTATTGAGTTTTGGGATAGGCCCAGATAGGTAGAGTTGCCGTTATCCATTCATGCGTGAACAAAGTAATTAACTGCCATAATCTTCTGGGGTAAGATGATAAATGCCAGTATCCGACACATGGTGCAGATATAGACATTGATACTCTATCAATTTGTTTTTTGAGATTTAGCTTTGGGTCAATGATGACACCTAAGGTCTATACGTACAAGGCCTCCTCTGGGCAGTCTCCGAGGTTTGATGGTCAGAAGGCAGAGTACCATTGATTCACCATGCTGGCGATTTGCAAGATTTCAGTTTTTTGGGGTTAAATGTAAGGACATTTTGTTCCACTGATGATAGCATGACTTGAACAGAAGATTCGGATCATTTGGTTAATCACTGCTTGTGTGTGACCTACATACAAATCTGAGATAACTCTAAACTTTTGTAAGAGTCTATCCGTCTGTTGGATATAAAGATTAAATAAACAGCATAGGTGAAAGGACAGCCACTTGCGGAACTTCGCAGTGGTGTAGCGGATGATTTAAACTGAGTCATGCACATTTCTTGGAATCTCTCTGTCCAGAAGGATTTAAGTCAAGCCCAGGCTGAGCCCTTTCTCTGCAGATTTTTATGGTAATTTAGAAACATCAGGTGGTCAAGGTTTCGAAAGTGGCAGATCAGTCCAGGAGGATATTCACTTCTGAACCTCTGCTGTCCACTAACCACCTCAGATCATCCATAGCTGATTTGGCAACATGCTCTGCCCAGAAGCCTGGTCTGAAACCAGTTTGACTATTTTCAAGAAGTTTATTGTTGATTACATACATTTGACATATATAGGATTTGCGCGTTTAGACAACATAGACTGTGGGATTGGTGTCAAGACTGATTCCAGACACCCCCACCGGGTAAGTTCACCTGTATACCTAGCTAGCTCACAGTGCCACTGTAACTCCTCTGACCAAGGAGAGAATAGTTCCTGGCAACTATCGAACATGACAACTCTGTCCCATCAGGGATCGTGGAAAAAGTACAGTACTTTTCGCTCAGTCACTCGTGCTCACTTTTTCTCAGAGAGATACACAGAATACACAGTGGGGGCATTTTCAAAAAGCATTTATTCAACCAGCGTCATTCTAGTGTAAAAAAGGTGTGCTGAAACAACCATAAGACAAAAACAGATATAAACGATATTAAGCACCAACAGAGTAAATGGATGGTAGATTTCTACCATAGTGCTAAAATATGAGATATATGCAAGCATATAAATACATGACAATAATAATGCGTACTCCTACGATGCAACTCTAACTAGATGTACCTAAGTGTACGTAGCATGTATGTAGGTGTAGAGCCATGAATCCCCCTAGGCTGAAGCCAACCCCATTACCTGAAGTGAGAGACTTTGGGACCCCGTCTTGGTCTCGAGATGGACACCCCGCAATGGATGTCAGACCACTGCAAGCTGGAGTGTCTGTGTGCAGGAACCTCAGCGTCTCGCGTCAGTGTGTCAGCATGGAAGTCTTTCTCCTCTGCTTGCCTGGCAAAGATATAGTGTATATATACCCAAAAGGTACCCTCAGGGGATTCTACCTTGCTGTGTCATGTTGGTCGTGGATGACGGAAGGGATGACCCTTATACATAGTTATAATGCAGCGGATGGTAATCCTGCTGTGATTCTGAGAATCTTCATGCATAATTAATGAGGCTAGTTTTCGGGGAAAACCACACGACATCTTACGCAGTGCTTAACTAGGTAAAAGGTCAATGCCAAAACCCGTTATGTAGTGTAATGGTACGGTAAATGTAGGTGAAAGGTTGGGAGATTACTCAGGCCTATATTGGGGTACCCTATGAAACATAACACCCACTCCTCATCCGACCGGACGACATACTAAAAAGGGAATGCCCTTCTAAACAAGCACGTAAACATTTGTTAAAAAGGCTTTTAAAAATGCTTAAAAGTTCATAAAATCTCTAAAAAATAGATTCTAATAGTCCTTTAAAATATGTTCGTATATATTGTCTGAGCCACTGAGTACGTCTGAAAGCCATGTAGCTCAGTAATAGTATAGAAAAGGAAATTCCAATTTTGGTTGTTTTGAAAAAAGCTGAATTTTACCAGCACACGGAGAGCCAAATGTTCATGTGTCCTGTGTGGGAGACGCAATATCACTGCTGCTTGCCTTCGCAGATGACGGTCCCTGTAACACCTCACAGATAAGGTCAATTGAGCAAAGATGATCTTCCTCAGTTCCCACAGCCGATGCTGGGGCAGCATTTGTAGTATCCAAAGTCTGTGTGCCTGTGGTAGAGCCAGTATCCGATCCAACAGGAGCTGAAGCATCCCGTGGTGGCTCTAAGAATGCCAACATCAGCATTGGAATACGCTGTGGACACTGCAGTACGTGGGCTCTTAACGGGTCCAGCAATGCATCCACGTCCGGTGGGGCAACCGATGGAAGTGTTAGACAGAGAACCAACACGCATTCTTGTCCGCAGAATAGGCAGAGGAGAACAGGCAGAACACAGCCAATCCAGACTGGTCGAAACGATAGGAACCTAGACTCGCTTAGCTCCCGAAGTCTAGGTGTGCCAAGATGGAGTACCATGCGATCACGGTGACGTCACTCCAAGAGTGTTTTTTCCATTTACTTGGTGACTGGGACATCCATTGTGTAGCAGAAAAATTTAAATCAGGATTCCCGCTATCAGTAGCAGAATTAGCGGAAGCCCTCCAAAAATGCTTCCGAATACGGAGTGTATGAAAGCTGGAATCACTCCAAAGACTGTCTGAAAGGTGCTTAACAGTCCAGAACCTGTGGTCTTAAATAGGTGTACTATACCCTTCGTATCAGACATGTTAAAGATACGTTGTACCATTTCTCCAAAATGTAAAGGGCAATTTGTTCGTACCAGTGCCTGTATCCCAGCGGAGGACCTTGCAACCTGGAGATCAAAAGTCTCTCGGGCTGAGGTTAAGGGCACATCTTTCTGTAAAAGCATGGCTTTCATTCTGCTCAGAGTATCAAACCGTATAAAGGAAATATTCAATGTAGGCCATAACGGCACCTTCCTGACTGTGCGGGTCGGTGGAAACAATACTTGCATACAACAAGTAATCCTGGAGCGTACAGTGACAAGATATTCGATGCCTGGAAGCATACAACAACAACCTTGATCATTCAGCATTAAGTAACTCCCATTCGAGAGCAGCCAGAATACTGGATTAATCACCGCAGCTGGGGAACGTTTCAAATGACAGGATAAGTTAGCTACTGAACCATTACAGGCCCCGTGAAGCATAATGTCCTAGCAAATGAGAGATCCACTCAAAGAATTCTTGCAGTCTGTACCACTGAGAAGCACTTCAGTGCCCCCATTCCTGCATCTAAATCTATACAGTAATTCCCAAGATTCATGAATGAATTCCCTAGCCATTGCTTCATACCTGCCTACCTGGTGGTGTTCTAGGCAATAATGAAACTTGAATGTTGTTACTGGCAATGTTATATGGCCATGAATTAACCATTCGGTGCACGGTGACTCTGCCACGGTAGAAGGTAATTTGTCTAAATTTTCAATGCGCAGCATTGTATATTTTGCATCCCTCTGTGCCGTTGTTATCTGCTTTTCAGTCAAATTATATGCAGAGAACAGAGATGTACTGTTGATATATCGCCAGGGCACATGGTCAGAGCACAGGGATTGTAGCGTCCAGCTTAATAACATAATAGAACATACATGTGATTGTCCATGTTGTAAAATGGAAAGATCCTGTTCCATTATATCTATAGCAGAAGATACAATGTTGCCCAATGAATAAATCCTGGATGTTAGTGTGGTCATGCCATTGTCAACCACAGCGATACAAAAGGGGATGATGGACGGAACGTTTGAGACAATCAAACACTCACCCCCAGTCAACTGATCTGGGTTTAATCCATCATCATTCTTTAGCTCACTCCACCACCCCAGTTCAGACATGGCCATATGCAAATCAGTCTGACCCTGTGCCTCATGGGAACAGTCCAGCCCGAACTGCCAAGCCATGTCTTCCCTGGACCGGAAACAAGCATCCTAGGACCGGTTTCCGGCATTTCAGCCGTCATCAGCCAGGCTTGCTTGAATCCAGTGGCAAAGTGAGCAAGGGACCCACGTCTGGGCATACCCCCGCCAACTTAGGGCGACCAAAGCGATACAAAAGGGGATGATGGACGGAACGTTTGAGACAATCAAACACTCACCCCCAGTCAACTGATCTGGGTTTAATCCATCATCATTCTTTAGCTCACTCCACCACCCCAGTTCAGACATGGCCATATGCAAATCAGTCTGACCCTGTGCCTCATGGGAACAGTCCAGCCCGAACTGCCAAGCCATGTCTTCCCTGGACCGGAAACAAGCATCCTAGGACCGGTTTCCGGCATTTCAGCCGTCATCAGCCAGGCTTGCTTGAATCCAGTGGCAAAGTGAGCAAGGGACCCACGTCTGGGCATACCCCCGCCAACTTAGGGCGACCAAAGCGATACAAAAGGGGATGATGGACGGAACGTTTGAGACAATCAAACACTCACCCCCAGTCAACTGATCTGGGTTTAATCCATCATCATTCTTTAGCTCACTCCACCACCCCAGTTCAGACATGGCCATATGCAAATCAGTCTGACCCTGTGCCTCATGGGAACAGTCCAGCCCGAACTGCCAAGCCATGTCTTCCCTGGACCGGAAACAAGCATCCTAGGACCGGTTTCCACCGCCAAAGCCTTTTCCAAGTTAATTCTGTCAATTTCACGCAATCTCTCCGCAGCTTCCTGTTGGGAGATTTTCCCAATTTCATTATATGTGGCATATAAGAAGCGTTCTGACGCGGCTTTCGGGGACCTAGTAAAAAATCCCTGAGATCCATGCCATCTGACAGTAGGGAAAAGTGTTGTTTCACCTGAGACAGTGTCGAGGCTCTTAGCCAATCTAGGCATAACTTCCCAACACTGTATGATGTCACCACCCCTGGATGCTCTCGTTGTACATAGCGTAAGTCAGGCCTATGGATACTAAACCCTTCGGTGGTACCCCTGAATCTTGACTGACACCTATTTGTGTCAATAGACCAAACTAACCATCCCTCCCAATTGGGGTCTGTTGAATTGTATGAAATGCCCTGCATAATGTCATCTAGTGTACCTTCACCATTTTCTGTGTAATTTTGCCAATCCTCGAAGTGTGAACGCGAGGGAATGTGAGGTATGTTCAAGTCCTTAATCTTGGATAACCCAAGACAGGAAGTCTGTTGCACAGTGTTGTGCAGGAAAATCATTTGTTGTGGTATGAGGCATGCTCTAAATAGTGCCTCGGTTCCCTGAACCTGCCATTCTTTAGTCCCCCAGACCGGTTTTATGTCTATAGTGTCTTTCCATTGGCCGAAACCCTGTTCAGACAGTTGGGCAAGAAAGGACGCTGAATATATCTGTTTTGTGTTAGTCAGCATACTTTTCTTTGCAGATAAAGGTGCAAGCATACAATAATATGTGCGTGGATCTGATGTATTAAATCCAGGAAAAAAAGCAAACTTTTGTGCAAACGTTTGTGAACTACCTTTCGGTGGTGTTGGGCAATGCTCCCATTGGTGGTATGCAAAAGCATTACGTGGTGCACTTGCTTTATGCAAAACATTATGACTATATTGTTGATAAGAGTACATTTCATTCAAATCAGAAGAGTCATCAAACATTTCATTTGTTGAAAATGCTGCAGATAGTTCTAAATCATATAACATATTATTCACAGTTTCAAAATCCCAATCGTCGGAGTATGTACTGGAGGTAATGATATCATTTAAAGAAATTTTAAATACATGTGGTATTTTTAAAAGTTCTGTGGAGAAATACATCATATGAAACCCTGTCCCACGGTGGCCAGGATCCGATGTGAGCGGGCATGGGCTGCGGAGCTCCGGCCAACATTCCCCCGGCAATCATTGATCCTGAGCCCCGGGCACATCTATTTTGGAGCACCTTGTCAGGACAGTGGCCTTGGAGGGTGCTGATCCCAACGCCGAGGTCTAAAGAGCCGGATCGTGACAGAATCGCCGTGACTCAAGCTGGCGGCGAACACTCTGGCGAGAAGATGGCGGCCGGAGAAGGGGGGTGAGCTGTACCCACGATAGACCGAGAGGGGCGTGAGCGGCTGGGAGCGGAGAAAGCTTAGCTGCGCCCGGTGCCGAAGTTGCTGTAGGAAGAGGCAGAGGGACCCGCGAGGTGGCGGTGGGAGCCCTGGGTGCACTGCCGATCGCGCTGATGCAGAGACACGGGAGGAGGGCCCTGGTCGAGTGCGGCGGGCTTGTGGAACTGCATCTCTCCGAGGCAGTCTGGTAAGCGAGGCCCCCGAGAGGAGGGCGGCGGCGCTCGTGACCGGAGAAGAAACTAGCCTTGGTCTGCCCTGTGAAGTCTCCGGAGAAGAACAGGGGCTCAATTGAAGAACGGTGAGCGGGGCCCCTCCCCCCTAACTTCGCCATATTGAAGGGGAAAGTGGGCGAGGTGAAGAGTGCGTGCAGGGTGCCTGAATTGCTGCGTGAGAGCCCGAATTGAACCGGAGCCCGCCAGCGGGGAACTGGGGTCTGAGCTCTGGGCTTATGTGGACATATACCCCAGATTCTTTAGCTTGGGACCGCAGGGGAGTCCCAGACAGTTTATTCTAAGACCTGGAGCAGCTTTGAGAAGCTGTTTTCTTGCTGATGGTGAGACTGGCCCGGACATTTCCATCAGCACATTACTTAGTGATGGGGGGAGCCATGCCTCTGACACCGGCCTACCATTAAACTCCCCAGACACTCTGTGTAAAGTGCAGAACATCGCTACTTCCTGGGACTGGGGCAATACCTGACTGGCCTGACAGTCCGGGGATGCTGGGCCACTGACGAGGCCAAAAACCTGACCACACCGCCGGGACCACTGTGTGGACGACCGCAGCCATAAGCAAGGAGTGTGGTGGAAGGGGGCCGCCACCTGAAAGCGATGTGCGCCCAGCCTGCACTGGAAGATCTGCGCGTAGAGGACTTCACAGGAGCGCGTAAGTGAAAGCCTACAGGGAGCGATGGGGAAGCCATCAAATAGAAGGGGATATAGCATCCTCAGCACTGGGGGTCCAGGTCCCCAAACAGACGAGGAGGAGTGTGTAGAGTCGGGGAAGGAGACGGGCGGCGCAACCCCCATTCTGGCAGACATCATGCAGGCTATCACGGCCTCCAGGGAGGCCCTGGAGGTGAAAATCGATTCGATTGGGACAGATGTGAGTTTACTAAAAGATGACCACCGTAAACTCAAAGAACGGGTGCTAGCCTCAGAAAAGGAGCTCGCGGATATACCAGAGAAAGTGGATATGCGCCAGAAGGCGCTCACCACGGTCGAGGACCGAGTCAAGGTGCTGGAGGCACGAGCAGAGGACAGCGAAGGAAGATCATGCAGGAACAATATAAGAATTATTGGAATGCCGGAAAAGTCAGAGGGTACAGACATGGTGGGCTTCCTTGAAGACTGGATTAAAACTGAAGTCGCCCTAGAGGGACTCTCCCCCTTCTATGTGCTAGAACGAGCCCAGAGGGTCCCAGCCCGACCACCCCGTCCGGGGCACCTCCCCGGCCCATAGTGGCGAGACTGCTTCATTTTCGGGACCGAGATCATGTGCTCCTTAAGGCCCGTCAAAAACAGGAACCGCAGGTTGCCAACAGTAAAATAATGATCTTCCCAGATTTCACAAAGGAAGTACAGCGTCAGAGGGCCTCATTTCTAGCGGTGAAGAAAAAACTAAGACAACTTCAGATACCTTATGCCATGTTATTTCCGGCGCGGCTGAGAGTGGCGGATCAGGCGGGGGTGCAATTTTTCACCACCCCGCAAGACACGTGGGACTGGCTGGACAGGCGGCGGAGGCAGAATGAAGGAGCTGCGTCACCGGAAAGATCGCAACAATATGCAGGAAAGAACGCGCTCGCGGCGCGTGCTCCATCATCTCGAGAAGCCAGGAACGAACGGCGTAAGGCATTACAAGCGGCGGCAGAACTCACCAGGGGGGACTCCAGCCCTGGCTCGAATAAGACTGGTCAGGACGCAGATAAATCGGATGGATCGTGGCTGCTAGCTCTAACGAAAATTCAGATGAAGAACTGCCACAGGTCGCGCCTCAAACAGTGGACGACATTGCCTGAACTGAATAATTTGGGAGGACGATGTTGTTATTTAACAGTGCTACCGCTAGGCCTACGATTACCTGGGTGGAGGGAATGGTGTAGGCCTCCCAACGCAAAGGTTCTTGAAATCCTCCTGAATCCCGGGGAAGATAATGTTTTGGAACACTGCTGGGGGCGGATGTTGGTGGAGCTCTGAGAGCCGGTGCTAGCGCTTCACAGCCCCATCATTAGTTAGAACACTGTTTTGGAGATTACTCTGAGTTTGGATGGGAAATCATTTGGTTACACCTGTCCTGGGGAGGGGGAATTGGGGTTTTGTTATTGCACTTTTTAGGGGTTGGGGAATTGTTGGGGCCAGGCGTGTCATACTCAGTGTAGTTGTAGAAAATATGTCTCTCCTACTTCAATGGTACCCCCATAGACATTAAATGTATCTCTTGGAATGTACGGGGGATGCACACGCTGTCACAACGTCATAGGATACATGCTTTTCTAATATAGAGGGGAGTCAAGATTGCATTGCTCCAAGAAACTCATGTTATGGCCAAAGAGGGAGCCGCACTCCAGCGTAGATGGAGGGGTCAGGTGTTTTATACTAACTATTCAGCTTTTGCTCGGGGGTCCTGATTTGGGTAAGAGCAGGGGTGCCCTTCCAAAGCACGAACCAACTGATTGACCCAGAGGGCCGGTACATTGTAGTCACGGGTAAATTAGATGGTAGAGATGTAGCCCTAGGCAGCCTCTATGGACCAAATACGGAACAGCCGGCGTTCTTGGCCAAGCTATCTGGGACACTGGCCTCTGTGCTGACAGGCCCAGTACTCCTAGGTGGGGATTTTAATTGTGTTACTGATGTTGGCCTAGACCGGTCACATCCGCCACTCCCAGACACGCCTACACATAAAATAGGAGCAGCACGCCTTAACTGGCAATTGCAGTGGGGTTTGATAGATTCCTGAAGAGCACAACATCCAGCTGACAGGGACTATTCCTTTTTCTCTGCCCTGCATGAACTCCATGTTAGACTGGACTCTATACTATGCTCCCCAGACATTCATGAAAATGTACAGACTACCGAGTACCTCACTAGAACAATCTCAGATCATAACCCGTTACTATTAGGATTGACCTGGTCTCGTGAGCGCCCTAGAATTCCGACCTGGCGCTTGAAACCAGAGGCGTTGGAAGATCAGGTTTACAAAATGGCAGTGGGTACTGTGTTGTAATGTACTAATTACCCAATGCACTCTCCCTACAGAGGTTCTCTGCCTGGCTGCTCAGCCTATGATGAGGTCATATAGAATGTTGAGTGTGTTTGTATTGAAGGGAGAATCGGTTGGTGTGGAAGGGCTGAGCAGCGAGGAGGCTGCTCCTGGTGGGGCACTTTTATGGATCAGACTAACATCCTGTAACCAGTGACCAGAACATCGGTCAGCCCCATCGTGGACGTGCCAGTGCCTTACTAAACTTGGGTGAGTGTTCCCCAAATGAGTAACTAGACTAACAGAAATTCCTGACATTCCTCACCACCTGTGAACGGTCAGCCCTAACGTGGACCTGCCAGTTCCTGTTGGACTTTATTTGTTTGAAAATGTGCTTGACTGAGGTGAGCCCACAAGATTGTAGAGCAGAAGATATAGAGCATCACCTGATGTTGAAATCTGCCTACCGACAAACTATTGAGTTTTACGTGTTTAACATGCCTGACAACTATCTGTAGTCATCTGGAAATACTGAAAGCAGGCACGTTTTGGATTGTGTTGTGTTGTGGTCTGCATATCACATGGAGTAAACCGGCAGTGTTACTTTGTCAGCAGCTGGCAGCTGGCAGCGGTAAATGTTTAAACAACATTAATTTTAAAACCGATATACGGCCTTGGAAGTGCACTGAACCTACAGCCTGTGTTTATGAAGCTAATCATGCATGGACGTTGTGAACTTTAACTGTAGTGTTGACAGTGTATGAGCTTATCAGGGAGGCATTCCGCAGTCGGGGGCATAAGTCGAGCCCCGAGGAGTGTTTGGCAGAATTTTCACAACGGTAACTGTCGGAGTGCAAAAGTGATTTATGGGGGAGAGACAAAGGTGAGCAGTTATATCGGGGTCCCAGTATTAGCGCATGTTATGATTTAAACACTTACTGGCATTCTGTTGGTGGGCGCGAGGTTCCTTTGGGAGCATGGAGTGTCACGAGCTGGAGTGTCACGAGCTGGGTTTTCTTCCCGTTTCAATCCGATGTGCGTCATAGTGAGACGCGTAATTCGACGTGCGCTGCGGCACGTAATTCGACGTGCAAAGTCGCCGGACGTTGTCTTGGCAACCCCACTGCGCCGTGTTATTCAAGATGGAGGATTTGCGTGTGGCTAGAAACGTCTCAGCTGTTCTCCGGAGAAGTAGTTCAGCGGCAACGTTTTGGCACGGTGGAATCCGGGACTACACATGGAGGAAGATTTCTTTGATTATTGAACAACGCGAAGTTTTCGGGTCAAGCGTGGCATACTGTTGGCTTGAAGGAGTAACAGACCCATCGCGTATGACTGCTCCTGTTAAACATGATATCGCACTGAAGTCAGAAGTGGACTCATTCTGGTGCCAACTGCCATTTGGCCTCGGGTGAGAAATCGCTCACTGAAGGGAAGTTCATAATGTTTTATAAGACTCTCATACATTTGCTGTTATTTTAACATTTTCTTGTATAACTAAAGGGGTGTAACTTTACTCAGATGTTTCTATCTTTTGTGAGGGGATGTGCTCTTTTGTCAAGTCAGTGGGGGAGTCCACGAGGTGGGTTTGGTCATACATACTGTTTATTTTAAGGGTTAAGATACCCTGTCTGTTTGCCTTGAGTTATGACTGTGTGTTGTGTACTACGTTTTTCTGAGTTTCCCTGCATTAGTGGGAATGTTTTCGGTTTAAGTATAACCTGAACTTGTTTGGGTTTATGGACTTGTTTGGGTTTATGGTCTTGCTTGGGTTTATGGATACCCATAGTATGTTGCGTGAGTGTCATGACTGGGCGCATCTGTCTTAGATTTTCTGAATTTCATGTTTTGGCCAGTATGTCTCGGGTTCAAGGATACCCTGGATTATCATGGGTTTAAGGATACCCATAGTATGTTGCGGAAGTGTCATGACTGTGCGCATCTGTGCTAGATTTTCTAAATTTCATGTTTTGGCCAGTATGTCTCGGGTTCAAGGATACCCTGGATTGTCATGGGTTTAAGGATACCCATAGTATGTTGCGAGAGTGTCATGGGTTTAAGGATACCCTGGATTTGCCTTGGGTTTAAATATACCCATAGAGTGTTTTGAGTGTGTTTCGGGTTTAAGGTTACCCTGGTTTTGCTTTGGGTTTAAGGTTACCCTGAATTTGGTTGGGTTTTAATTACCCTGTTTTGGT
The DNA here is from genome assembly GCA_963921515.1 of Calotriton arnoldi. NCBI lineage: Eukaryota > Metazoa > Chordata > Amphibia > Caudata > Salamandridae > Calotriton > Calotriton arnoldi. Next base: position 216,849 of record CAWUFW010017654.1, on the reverse strand, counting down.
ATGGGTAGAGTTTTTTTTTCCTCTTCTTTGAGGTAGACCTATCCTGACACTAGTATTTGCTATTTGAGGGTTGTAGATCCCTGTTCTGCCGCACTCTTGTGCCTTAGTTTATGGCGCAATGGATACTCCGTGTGGTGTGGGTATTGTACCCGCAGTGTTGTGTGAGTTATGGTGGATAGCATCCACTGTTTTTAAGAATGTATTTCTTTACCTTGCATTCCTTGTTGTTTATGATCATTATAAGGGGGGAGATGTGTATAATGATTTTGTTTAATGCATCCTCCTTTGCTGTCATTTGTATGTTTTATGCATTTGATTGTTTATGATCATTATAGAAGGGGGGTGATGTATAATTATTTTATTGTTAATGCATCCTCCTTTGCTGAGATGTGTGTTTTATCACCTTCATACATTTTGAATGTTTTCGATCATTATAAGGGGGGAGATGTGTTGTAATGTACTAATTACCCAATGCACTCTCCCTACAGAGGTTCTCTGCCTGGCTGCTCAGCCTATGATGAGGTCATATAGAATGTTGAGTGTGTTTGTATTGAAGGGAGAATCGGTTGGTGTGGAAGGGCTGAGCAGCGAGGAGGCTGCTCCTGGTGGGGCACTTTTATGGATCAGACTAACATCCTGTAACCTGTAACCAAGAAGTAACCTCAAGAATAAATCTACTACCTTTTCCTACAAGACATGCCTGCGCATCATTCTTCGTTTTAACACACTGCTATTGAGCAGTACTTTGAAGAGAATGCCAACACAGCAACCTCTAAACTAATAGAGTGGGATGCCTTTAAGGCAGTTATCAGGGGGCGGTGTATCTCTGAATGTGTGGGAGTGCGTACGACTTTACTACAGGACACGTTGTCGGCGGAAAACAGGCTTCGGGAATTGGAGAGGGAACGGCCGGAACAGAGAGCCAAGCAGGAGGAACTTCTAGCGGCTAGGGAAGAGGTGGCTACCCAAGTGGAGCGACTTCGTTGTTTCGACTATAAAAATTATATAGCTAGAGCCCAAGCTGAGCAAGATAAATCTGGAGCCTTGCTGGCCTGGCTGGCCAACCCGGCTCGACGGGGATCAGTAATACTGGAACTGAGGGGACAAGGGGAGGAACCCTTATACCGCCAGCAGGACATCAATAATAGATTCTTCGAATTCTATGAGACGTTATGTAAGAGCAAACAATCGCCCACTTCTGTTGACTTGGCTAATTTTATTTATGCTGTGGACTTACCGGTGGTGTCGGAAGAAATAGCGGAAGAACTGGGGGCTGACATTGGGTTAAGTGAGGTGCGAGGGGCTATAAAAACCATGGCCAGAAATAAGCTGCCAGGTGCAGATGGTCTCCCGGTGGAGTTCTAGTTGACCTATATTGATATACTTGCTCCTAAGTTAGTGGAGCTCTATAACGAAGCACTGCGGGAGGGTCACCTCCCTTCCACCACGAGGGAGGCAGTGATCATCCCATTACTAAAACCGGGGAAACCAGCATGGGACACAGCAGCCTACTGGCCACTGTCTATGCTGAATCTGGACTATAAGGTCTTGAGTAGGATACTAGCGACTCGGCTTCTCCCCCATATGTCAACTTTAATCCATCAGGATCAGGCGGGCTTTATTCCCACCAGGAACACTGCGTTAAACGTTGGGCGACTCCTTCCGATCCTAGAGGTGAGATCTGACCGTGAGAATGGTGAGACCGTCTTTGCAGTGGATATTGAAAAGGCCTTTGATAGCCTTGAATGGGCCTACCTCTTCGAGGTGATGAGGAAGTTTGAGTTAGGCCCAGCATTTATTAAGTGCACGGCCCTGCTATACGTGGAGTCTACGGCCCGGGTCAAGACGGGCAGACTGATTTCTGAAAGTTGTAGAATAAAACGGGGCACGCGGCAGAGATGCCCTTTGTCGCCTCTGCTGTTTGCCTTGGCCATGGAGCCGATGGCGGCTAGGGCTCGCACGGGAGAATATTTCCCGGGACTGGAGGTGGCCGGTCAGATTCACCACATCGCGCTCTATGCGGATGATCTACTGCTGTTTCTGGCGGATGATCGCGACGCACTTAGGGGAGCGAAGGACCTCCTTCCTGGTTTGGGGCAAGTAGTGGGCCTAAAAGTAAATTGGGCAAAATCATCCCGGTTCCCGGTCAGGGCGAATGTAACTGTCCCCTTAGCAATGGAAGGCGTGCAATGTCAACCCCACTGCTTGGCCTACCTGGGCACCCAGATTTATCACTCTCCTGAAGATCTATTGGAGGGGAACGTAGGGAGGCCTTTGCGGGGAGTAAAAAGCAACTTTGATTTCTGGGGGACTCTGCCCTTGTCAGTCACGGGTAGAGTGGCCCTCCTAAAAATGGTGACACTCCCGCGGCTGCTCTATTATTATGGAGTTCTCCCAGTTTGGATCCCGACCTGAAAGTTCACCCAACTGAAATCACTGGTAACGGCATTCATATGGGGGCCCGGTAGGCGGCGGGTAGCACTTAACACACTAATGAGACCTAGAATAGAAGGCGGGTTGGCAGTGCCTGACTTTGAACACTACTACATAGCTGCGCAATTACAATGGCTCACGAAATGGGTGGCGGATAAACTTAGGGGACCAGTGGAAAGGAGGGGCGAGGCACCAGACTTGCGGCTCCTGCCGCTAATAATTCTGAGACTTCCTTGCCGTGAAGTAGACCTCCCAATGGACCTCAGTGCAGCACGTAAATGCTGGAATAGAAGTCTGCGGAGAGCCAAGATCAAACGTCCATATGCGCCAGAAATCCCCTTGCTTATGTGTGAGGCACTCCCCCATGGTGGTGACTGGCGTAGGTTGAGTACATGGGCGGATCTGGGTATCTCTAAAGTTGGGGACCTTTATGAGGAGGGCACACTGATCCCATTCAACGAACTCAGGGAGCATCACGATATACAGGGGGGTGACTTTTTATTACACACAGCCCTTGCGGCAGCCATGAGGAAACATTGGAGTGAGGGTCTGTCTGAGCCGGGTACCCCGATGGGATGTCAATACTTAGTTACTGCGGCGGGCACCTTTAAAGTAGTCACATGTCTGTACAGGCGACTTTCATACACAACACTTCCCCCCTGACCAAAATCCATAGAGCATGGGAAGTAGACCTGGGCAAGCCGATAGCAGATAAAGAATGGGGGATACTGGTGGAGAGGGCATGGAAGAGTACTAGAAATGCACGGTTTCAATTGATCAACTTCTATGTGCTACACAGAGCCTACCTTACCCCAGACAAGCTTAATAACTATTTCAATATGCAAACTGCAGCCTGCCTACGATGTCATACAATAGGAGCTGATTTTTTGCATATGTTCTGGAGCTGCCCGAACATAGGGGACTTCTGGGAGGAGGTAACCTTAATATTGGCGGAAGTGACTGAGAAGGAAATAGGGAATACTCCGGAATACTGTCTGTTGCACTAGTTTTCCCATACTGCTGAAAACAAGGTAACGAGTAAGTTCCAAGACCTTGGGTTAGTTTTAGCTAAGAGAGACATTACCAGTCACTGGAAATCGAGAATTGGTCCTAGTTTCGCTAGATAGAAAAAGGAGTTCATTAAATGGGTTGAATGTGAAACTATTGTCAGACTGAGAATAGCTAAACGAACGGGAAGTGAGAAGTCGCTTGAAGTAGCTAGAGCATGGACAGCATTGCTTGAAATACTTAAAAATCCAAATTTTGCGGATGGGAGTGATCAAGAGGAAGGAGGCCAAGGTGGGGCTGACTGATTTCCCTGCACTGGGCCTACTGAGCGAAGTGACCCCATATTAGATACTCCCCCCGAACAGAGGGAAAGTCCCTTGAGCATATGTTAGTGACCCTCAAAGTTAAAAATATGAGGCCCGGCAGACGACTGAGCAGGTTGCCGACTATAGAGACACGCCTGGATGGGAGGGTAGCGTGGGGGGTATAGTTGGGGTACGGTTAAGATAATATGTCCGAGACATCTGATATTCAACTTGCAGCGTCACATGCAATATTAATAATGAGTAAATAATAACTGTTCCAGGAGTAGGGTTATGGAATTGACTGGTGAGCACCTGATCCCGGTAAGAACATTAAGGGGAAGCATATTCTCTACAGTGTCGTGGAAATGCTAAAATGAGAAAAGTACCCTGCTATTGTTTGATTGTAATGCTTAATTGAAAATGCAATAAATATTCTGTTTACAAAAAAAAGAAATGAAACCCTGTCCAACACTATTCCGTCAGGAACTGAAACTGCTGTAATGTTCACATAGGACAGGTCTCTTTGTACACGATGAGATGACGCTGAGGTTTCAGCATTAAGTTCACATTTGATACTGCAGAGCGTTCTGCGAGATAGTGTCCATTCACGATCAAGGAAAAGACAGTTACTAAACCTATCCAAAATAGCAGGAACAATATTCCTGTTATTATCCAGAACTGTAGCCATGGTGAAACAAGGTATGTCTTTTTCAGAAAAATTTTAAAATCATTAAGTTGTTTTTTGCAGGAATCTGGAGCTGGCGGTGACTCTGGTTCACTTGGATCCAGAGGAAAGGTGTCGAAATCAATGAAGTAGCCTGATGCAGTTCGATCTATCTTTGGTAGCTCAGCAGGTTTTGATGAACTGGCAGTTGTCTCTTGTAGAGGCATATTGATGTAGATGTCGGTGTTAGGCCGGATTGATATTTGCGTTTCACTTGAATTTTGTTGTTCAGTTTCAATAGGCACGAGTTCCATTTCATTGTTGGTAACTCCATTATTTCGTATTGTAGACTCTTTGAATGTTATAAGTTTTTCTGTCTGAACTTCCTGTATGGTAGCGAGAGGAGAGCTGCGGCTACCTAGGAGCCCACGTGGCCTGCTATTCAGGATCGGCCACATAGTGTGGTTTGATCAGATCCATTGAGACGAATCTCTTCTCTTTTTTGACGGCAAGAGGCGGAAGAAGTACTGTTCTTGTTCCTTTGACAGCCAGGATACGTACAGGCTTTCTGTATGATGGTCCAAATTCTTTCTTGTCCACAATTTTTTCTCTGACCAGATCCCTGACTTTTGGGATCCAGGCAGGTCTTGCCGTTACTGATTTCACTTCCCCAGTGGCAGTGCGTTTTACTTTCATGTTGCTTTGTAGTGCCCGGAATTCATTAAGATCCTGTAAAACAGCCAAACGTTTAACGATATCAAAAGGTTTTTCATCCACCACTGTGCTTTCATAATCGAGATCAGGTACCCATATTCTCATACCAAATAGGACCTCGTAAGGGGTGACACCTCTTAGGGAACTTCTTGACATATTATTTAGTGCCCTCTGGACCCCATATACGTGATTGATCTAACTACCACCCGAACCTAAAACCCTTGCTGTTAAAGATTGTTTTAAGTCCCGGTTTTTCCTCTCCACGACCGAACTTCCCTTGGGATGGTTCGGAGGGGAGTACCGCAATGCAACACCCAGACTTCCCATGGCTTCCTTGTAAGCCCTAGAGCTAAACGCAGGGCCACGGTCAGCATGTAATGTGACAACTGCGTATGTCCCTATGAAGACTCGCAAATCTTTTATAACAGTTCGAGCGTTAGGCGAGTGCTGAGGCCAAACCCACAGGAATCTAGAACATGAATCCACTGCCACCAAGATGTACTTGTAAGCCCCGTCAGATTGTAAGGGGCTGCAGTGGTCCAAATAGACACAAGCGAGAGGTCGGTTCGATATCAGTAATGGTGTTTGTGGTGGGCGTGCTACGGTTGAACCCTTCATCTGCTGACAGATGTTGCACTTGAGTACAAACGCTTTCATCTGTTTGGTTAGACCTGGCCACCAATAGCGTTGTTTTAGTAATGAAACAGTTGCAGTAACCTCTGTGTGTGCAGATCCTAGACCCTTGTGTGCAGCTAGAATTAAACCTAACCTGCGATCCATGTTTGGTATTGCTCTACCCCCCACTCCTGGAATTTGAGCATACAGAATATTTTTTGCATCTAACTTGTAGGAGTACTGAGTGGAAAACCATTCGGTAAGGCTGTGCTGTTTTTGCGTGAAGCAATGACAGCTACCATTAGCTGTCCGTCTATTCTCGTACTAGAACGAGTGATTGCAGCTACGGCGGCAGTTCGTACTGCCCCCTTTGCGGCTTCATCAGCTAATGAATTCCCTTCAACGTGAACGCCATTTTTTCAACTCTGTCACTTGTTCCCAAAGCATTTTGTGCTTTATTGTGCAACCTTTTGAGTCTTAAAACCCATTTTGAATCCAATAGTGAAGGTATTCATTGTACGACTGAACACAGTAAAACGAATTGCACACTATAAGTGTGGGGAATTGTCGATCAGTTTGTATTAGTGCCAGTAATAGTGCTTTTAATTCTGCCAGCTGTGCTGTGCAATCTCCTAGAGACTGTGTCTTCGTACTGCTAGGATGGAACTTGCCATCCCGCATACGTCCTTTTACAATCGCACAAGCTGCGCTGTATTGATGTTTACTACCTATGGCAGGCTGAGCAGAACAATCAGTGTAAATAATGTATTCATACTGATCTAGAGACATTATTTCAAGTGGGAGAGGATATTCTTGTTCGTATTGCAGAAATGCTTGCATTTTTAGTGTAGAATATAATTTGTAGTCTACATCTGTTGCAGTGAGAGATTAGACCATTGTATCCATCTCGAATGTAAAGCTTTAGCATTTGGAACGCTTGACTTTTTAAAAGCCTCTAAGACCGGTACTGGGGTTACTACTATTATTCGTTTCCCCTGAGCCAGTGCTCTTTCTCTCACTACAGCAGTCTGTATTGCTGTCAGAATTTTCTCTGTTGAAGCAAAACACATTTCAGCGTTTGTGTACAAGTGTGATTTGTATCCTATCAGTACTGTTTCGCCTTCATTGAAGGCTAGGTAAGTGTACCCTGATTGACCCGCTATTACACGGATCACCAGATTTGTGGTATTTACATGTGTGTGTAGGTGTTTTGAAGCTATCATGTCAGCTTGTAAGGAACAAATTGTATCTGTGTGTTCCTGTGTCCAATGTCTAATTGAAAAATCAGGTCTGATTAAATCATAGAAAGGTTTTACTTTTTCTGCGTAATCCAAAATGTATGTTCTGCCAAAATTTAGGAATCCCAATATGGATTGTAAGTTTTTCAGGGAGTTTGGAGGTTGGAGCAGGGCACACTTTTCTAAAAAGTTAGCTGCTAGGCTTTTCCCTTCACTTGAAAGCTTATATCCCAAAATTAGGACACTGAGGGGGCTATTTTCAATTTTTAAGTTGAATTTGTAGCCCTCAGAGGCGAACCCCACAATTATGTTGCTCATCCTGGTCAAATGATTCTTTAAATCATCATCCATTAGATAAATATCATCTACATAGGACAATGCCTCCTCATCCAAATTTTGAAAGTAACTCAGTTACCTTAGCTGAGAACAACCCGGGGCTATTCTTATACCCTTGGGGGAGTCCACAGAATTGATGCTGAGAACCGAGCGCTGAGAATGCTGTCAAATATCTGCTCTCAAGCACTATATTTTGGCAGAAAAATCCATTTGAGATATCTAGTGTTGTTTTGTATTTTTTCCGCACAATGTTATTCATTAATGCGGCACTGTGTGCATTCTGTACAGCAAATGTCTTTGTGCATGTGTTCACATGTCTGTAGTCTAAGACTAGAAAATGTGAATTATCAGGTTTCATAACAGGAAACAAAGGATTATTCATTGGAGAGGTGCAAATTTCTATTACACCTTGGTATTCAGGTTGATCTAAGATCTCCCTGACCTGTTTCTTCACTTCTTGTGTAATAGGGTATTGTCTCTGTGGAGTTGGAGTAGTTTTTACTGGGATTACATGGTGAGGTGACTCAGCATCCCACCCTACATGGTAGTGATATTATGCTGGAGCAAGTGCTACCGCCCACTCCTGCGCATCTGTATGTTTTAAGTATATTGGAACGAGGTCAGAAAAAGCCAGCAAAATTACCGTTTCTCCCTTTGGGCACCCCATAATATTCTCAGGCGGCCAATCTTTTTCAGCCAAAAGGATGTCATAGCCAAAAGTCAGGTTCTCCCAAAAGAGACCTTTAATTTTTCTGGGTTTGTCCCCCTCCAGTTAGAGTGTTATCTCATGTAACCGATGTGGGACACTTACCCTTGTATCAGGTATTTCCACTGTGATGTGTTCATTCAACTCCGCTGTCACCAGAAATTCCATCAGGTTCTGGCGAGCTATTGTTACTCCTGCTGCGCTGTCTAACAACGTCAGAGCCCATTCCCCGTTCAGAAGTTGAGTCCTCTGAATACTGGGCATGTCTAACTTTAAGACCTGCTACCTTCTTCTTTTTAAATTGAGGTTTTGATTTTGGTTTATCTTCTTTTTTGATATTATAGTCCGAAGTACGCTGTGTGTCTCTGGACTTTGTCCATTCTTCTTGTCTGTGTTCTGAGTGTCCTTCGCTCTCGGAGTTTTTTTGATGAACCCTTAAAGGAACGAGAGGAACATGTATCAGTATCATGATACCTGTCAGGTTTTTTAATGTTATCACGATTCCTAAGGTTGTACCGCCTTTTAGAGGGCTCCTGTTGAGGAGACCCACCCCTGGATTGTGATCTATTCTCTCTATCCTTTTGCTTTTTATTGTCCCATTTCTTCTTGGAAGAATCAGGTGCTTGCTTGGTGTTGTCCATTTCAGGACTACCCATGAGTTGAGGTTTTGTTGCTCTAGCTCCCAAACTATCTCTACCTAATTCTGCATAGGTATCTTCGATAATTTTAGGTAATTTACGCTCCTGTTGTAAAGAAGTGAAATCCCTCAGGCGTTGGCGTATTGCCACTGCTGCTGCTTCCCCTTTTATGTTTGCTAATATAATAGTTGATACCTGGGCAAAATTACCTAACAATTTAATCCCTAAGTTCAGAGCAGGTTCTGCTCCATACTCATTCTGTATTTGTCTTAATATATCTGGTATTATTGCTACTGAAGGGATCCCATGAGTTCTGGTATATATAGCAGCGAAAACTGTACCCCAAGAGGTACAATCCTCTATATGGGAGCTATCCCCATTGGCAAGCAGATTGTCAGCATTCTCTGTTTTTCTTGAGGGCTTGTGTGTGGAAATATTGCCTCTAGCTGTGTTATTTTCTGAGATATCCAGAATGGCATTTGCTTACGTCTAGTGGGCATTTTACAAATAACTGAGTGTAGCCTTTGTGGAGTTTTTTTAGTTGTAGATCTCTGAATCTGTTCAGCATTGGCTGAAGTGTGAGTGTTCTCATCACGAACTGTGTCAGGTTTCTGTAAAGTCTATTATTTCTTTGTGTAGCAGACATAAGTCTGCTACCGGCATTGTGCTGTGGATGCAGTGTGTAAGCCGCTAGGACTGACCAATTCGTTCCGTCTCTGCGGAGCGGACCGAGTCTTACTTTATCTCTTGTATGTGGGAGGGTGCCTTTAAACCAGTTTATGTGCTCCTGGTAGGTGAGCTTTGTTCGCCCTAAGTTGGCGGGGGTATGCCCAGACGTGGGTCCCTTGCTCACTTTGCCACTGGATTCAAGCAAGCCTGGCTGATGACGGCTGGAATGCCAGAAACCGGTCCTAGGATGCTTGTTTCCGGTCCAGGGAAGACATGGCTTGGCAGTTCGGGCTGGACTGTTCCCATGAGGCACAGGGTCAGACTGATTTGCATATGGCCATGTCTGAAGTGGGGTGGTGGAGTGAGCTAAAGAATGATGATGGATTAAACCCAGATCAGTTGACTGGGGGTGAGTGTTTGATTGGCTCAAACGTTCCGTCCATCATCCCCTTTTGTATCGCCTGGTAGGTGAGCGGCCCTTCCATTTCCTCATATGGACAGTATTCCTCTGGTGTTTCATCTTCAGTGTAAAAATGAAATGTATTTGTGCGTGCATCTGCTTGTGGGAATTTAACCCATGAATAGAATACCTCAGTTCTATATGATTCGTGTGCCTGAATCACGAACGTTACTGTCCCACCCGTAGCTGTGACTCCATAGTCTGCTAGTTTTAAAGTAAGGGCGGTTCTGACATTTACTGAAATGTTTATTTCGTCTTCTTGTTCTACTTCCTCCACTGCATTTGCACGTTGTGCCGGTGCAGTGTTGTCTTCGTCTGCCATTGTTGAAAAAGTTTCAAGGAAACTGAGATAAGGTTTTATGCACAATAGGAACTGTTTGTCCTTCAAGCTTGAATAAACCTACAGCTAATACATAGGATATGCCTGCTGAGCTGTGGCAGATTTTTCCCTCCCACTCCAGACATCTCTGGAATAATGTGAGTAGGGGTCTCTGAGAAAAACACGACTGAACTACTCAGATTTGACCGTTAAATACGTACCAAACCAACGGTGGTGGCGCCATGTCGTGTAGTCCCTATAAACCTATATAGGATCTGCGAGTTTAGACAACATAACTGTGGGATTGGTGTCCAGACTGATTCCAGACAACCCCACCGGGTATGTTCGCCTGTATACCTAGCTAGCTCACTGTGCCACTGTAAACTCCTCTTACAAAGGAGAGAATAATAGTTCCTGGCAACTATCGAACATGACAACTCTGTCCCATCAGGGATCGTGGAAACAGTACAGTACTTTTCACTCAGTCACTCGTGCTCACTTTGTCTCAGAGAGATACACAGAATACACGGTGGGAGCGTTTTCATTTAGCATTGATTGAACCAGCGTCATTCTAGTGTAAAATAGGTGTGCTGAAACAACCATAAGACAGAAACAGATATAAACGATATTAAGCACAAACAGAGTAAATGGATGGTAGATTTCTACCATAGTGCTAAAATAATAGATATATGCAAGCATATAAATACATGACAATAATAATGCATACTCCTATGATGCAACCCTAACTAGATGTACCTAAGTGTACCTAGCATGTATGTATGTGTAGAGCCAAGAATCCCCCTAGGCTGAAGCCAACCCCATTACCTGAAGTGAGAGACTGTGGGACCCCATCTTGGTCTGGAGATGGACACCCCGCGAGGGATGTCAGACCACTGCGAGCTGGAGTGTCTGCGTGCAGGAACCTCAGAGTCTCGTGTCAGTGTGTCAGCATGGAAGTCTTTCTTCTCTGCTTGCATGGCAAAGATATGGTGTATATACTCAAAAGGTACCCTCAGGGGATTCTACCTTGCTGTGTCATGTCGGTCGTGGATGACCCTTATACATAGTTATTATGCAGAGGATGGTAATCCTGCTGTGATTTTGAGAATCTCCATGCATAATTAATGAGGCTAGTTGTCGGGGAAAACCACACAACATCTTATGCAGTGCTTAACTAGGTAAAAGGTCTATACCAAAATCGTTATGTAGTGTAATGGTACGGTAAATGTAGGTGAAAGGTTGGGAGAATACTCGGGCCTATATTGGGGTACCGTATGAAACATAACAGTTTGGACTACAATAGCAGGCAAATTGGCCTGTAGCTGGCAGGATCCATAGGATTCAAACTCGGCTTCATTAATATTTTTATCACAGATTTTTATGGGAACAAGACCTAATCCTACCTTGAAGGAGGCCTTCTTCTACTGTTGTAATTTGGCAGCACTTAAGTTAAGCATTGGCTAAAGACAGCCTGTATTCAGAGGCTAAATTGTCCGCTTTGTGGAATCCATTTTGTATTTCTGTCAGCCATTTTGGCTGCCATGTGCTACCATGTGCTCGCCATGTGCTCTGTCCTACCTTCCTGTTAACTGCTCTTGAAATCTGCCTAGAGACAAGTTAACTTTAGTTCCTCTTGCTTTGCACATGCTCAGTTGAGCTTGCAGCTGTTTCAAGTTTATAAATGTCAGGATGTGTCTACTAAAAGTAGAAACTGTTATCTCCACCCACTTGTCGACTGTGCATTCTCTGTATGACCTTATATGTACCTACAACCAGCATTTGTGTTTGTACCGCCTTCATTTGAGCCCCTGTGTGGGTATAAAAGGACCAGGATCCTTCCATTCAGTGTGCTACTTCATGCATTACTGAAGGGTGATGTGTGAATGTTAGCTCCACCTTATAAGGTTTAATAAACTCTGTCTTTTATATTTCAGTTTCTGTGCCAACTTCTTCCTAAGTGTCTGAGGACTCTGTGCAGAGAAGGGAGAACCCCTAAGCACTGGTAGGCCTTGCTGAGGCTCACTACAACAAATTGGCGCTTCCAACGTGGGACTCATCAGTGACTCGGATGCCCGAAGGACTGGTCGAGATGAAGGATTGGAATCTCGCTCTTGGACGCGATCGCTGCCTGAGGAGACCTGAGTCTTGGCACCCATGGCGTTTTTCCTTTCTTTCTGATCTGACCAGCCGGCGGCGCCGGTCCTTGACTGAGATCTCTTCTGTTGATTTGCCGTGCAGTGACCATTTGGTCAATTTGAGAACTTGGCAGTTGGAACCTGGACAGCATTTGATTGGTAAGAGCCGTTTTGCGGCACTTGCTGTTGGTTTGATGCCTTTGATTGGTAAGGTAGTTTTAGTAACACTTACTGTGGCTTTGTTTGTATGATTGGCCAATTTTGGAATTTGTTTTGTAAGTTATATATGCATTGCAATTCATATAGGCAGGTAATGAGGAGATTTTTCTCTATTTGAAATTGTTTGAACAGCGCAACGTACAAAGAGTACCTTAAGCGCTACTTTGATTATAATACTGCATATTCTGCACTATTTTTGGCATGCCTGTTTCCAGTACACTTCGCAGAAAGTGTTGCTGTTTTGGAGGTACCGATATGGATTTAGTAAGTACTTAGTTGACTCCTCAGAGGGGATACCTAAATAGGTTTAGGTATAGTAAAAAGATATTTCTTCCTTGGTGACTAAGTACCCCATGGAACTAAATATGTACATAAAACGGATCTGGATCTGCGCACTTAGTAACATTCATAAGTGGTGATATGCAGAGCGCTTTTTGAGTGTTCTACCAGCCAAAACTGGCGAATTTGGCGTATTTCAGCTTTTTGACCATGGAACAGTTTTTTGGGCTACTTTTGAGAGCTCTTCTTGTAAATATGACTTACAATTAGTATTTACAAATAGGTTGGTCTTGCGTACACTTTGTAAGCTGTCCTAAGTATTGATTTGTGGGTTCAATGTGTGTTTAAATGTCTATGTGGGGTTTTTGGTTTGACATTGGTAATACTTGTGTGAGTACTCTGTGTACGAATGGCTGGCTTTAAGCGCGCTGTGTTGTGTCCTTCTGTAACTGTCTGAATGAGCTCAATGAGTTTGTTTATGTTTTTTTTTGCTGTCATTATTCTGTTATGCAAAATGTCATTTAGTTACTTACATATTAAATAAAAATCCAGAAATAAATTATGTAACATATGCTAAACAGCTGCATGTTACTATTAAATTGACAGAGTAAGACACTATACATGTGTGCAAATTGCCACAATGCTAAACATAAAATTAGAATTCGTATTCAATAGGATTAAAATAGGCCTCATACAGAGAGGTAGAAAAACGAAATTGTGTGTTTTGTAATCAATAGACTTAAATACACAATGTTACAGCCTTTCTTTAAACATTGTATTAGACATTAAAAGGCATGCACATCATATGAGTGAATTTGGTCGTTGCTGAACTAAATATACATTATAGAAAGATAGATTTGACTGCATTGAAATGCCTCAGTTTTTAAATAGACTGTGACATGCTTTTCTCTCAGCACCCGAGAAAAAGCTTTCCGACAGCTGTGTTTAAACTGACTAACTGAAAGAAACCGTTTGACACAGCAAATGGGGATTTAACTCTGTCAGGGTATTTCAAATAATAAAGGGGTTTTTTCCTGAGAAAGGCGTGAAAATTCGACTCCTGCTGACACACAACAGCTGCATAAATAGCATATGGCTATTCCTGCTCACGGCCACAGACAGGAATGCTGCGTCAGCGATATTTTAAGTCAGTGTAGGTATACAGGCCTGCATTATTTTAAAAGTTTCAAAACACCAGTTTCATTATTTTGGATAACAGAGAACAAAATTGAAAGTAGGGATTTCCTTTCTTAATGCCTTCTTTACATAAGTATATCTATGGTTCCGATGTTAAATGATAACTGTCCATTAAAAGTGGCGCAGACTTTTCCTGTTTCAAGTAAGGCTTCTGTGCTTAGGGTTATGAATGAATGTGTTTAAATATGATAGGCTACGAATGAAGCTTGCTTTTCCAATGTGGAATCATCAAAATGGTTGGTTTTATTGATAAAAAATAAAATTTAATTATATGGGAAAAAATATATTGCTAAAAATAAATGCTTTAAATTCGTTTTTTCATCTTTATAAAGCCTAATCATCATACTGTGAATTCCTAGCATCAAAGTTGAATTTAAGCAGTGCTGTACCGCAATAAGAAGGGAACTTAAATGTGAAATGTCACTTTACCCAGCCGTACAAAACTTGTTTTTAAAAGGGTATATCTTATGCATTTCTGATTTCCCATTCCTGGGCTATCTAGAGAACACTCTGGGGGTTCCTATTATGCAAAAATATTGTAGGATATTCATTTTTAAGTGTCCCTACCACCAAAGTCGAAATTGAGCTAAAATTCACAATTTTACAAGCAGTTCTACCACTCAAGGCAGTTTTAACGTGCTCTTAGGCTTCAATAAAAGTATATATATGCAAGTATAAAATAAACAGCTGCCTCTGCATTACTAGATTGCACACCACTGTACATAACTGAGAATAAGTATAGGACTGCTTTTCGCTGTGATTCTCCAGAGTTGCTTTGCAATACAAAACCGCATGGCAAGCCTTGCACACAAAAACGAGCAGCTGCTGAACGGGTCAAAGGTCGGAGTTCTGTATTTAGCTACTTAGCAGGCTGAAGGGTAATGTTTGCTTGGATACTTCGACCTTCGAAAGATTTTTTGAAAGACGAGATGATAGCGCAAAGAGAGAAAGAGAAGCTTTGCTTCCTATTTTTGGCAAACACACGTTTTGCGCAGTCCTATGCCACGAAAGGAAGACAACCCTCAGTTGAACATTGATCTGCCATTTATATAAAATAATGGTTTTAGTTTAAAGAATACTGTGTAGGGGCTACGATAAGGAGGAAATGGATTTTAGTTTGCATTCATGCGCCCTCATGTTAATCTAGTACAATTGCTGTAGAAAAATTGGTTTAAAGTTAACTCAATTTGCATTGTGTTAGACTGAATCAGAGAATAGCCACTTTCTAAGATATCTCCTATAAGTTTGTTTGTGCCCAGTTGCTATGAATAGGGGTTGAAAGTGTTGACAGAAGTAAAACCTGTTTCAGGTTTTCCTACTGTCAAAATGGGGGAAGGAGGCTAGCTCCTCTACAAATTAAGAGTAGGCAAAATTATGTTTTCTCTCTTCTTTTTCTCACTTTTTTTGAGTCTGTCTAAAGCTGTCTAGGAAATGGCCATGTGACAGTTAAGGCACTTTGCATTGTTCATAAGGCGGCACACAAAATGGGGCCTAAACCATTACAGAGAATGTTTACTTGGTACTCCCCAGCTAGAAGTCTTCGTTCCTTGGCAGCCCACCTAGTATGTAACCCACGAGTCAAGAAAACCCGACTAGGAGGTAGATCATTTGGCTATGCAGCCGCAAGGTTATGGAATGAACTACCAAGTGAACTCAGACAGACTGATGACTTACTGCAGTTTAAAAAAGCTAAAAACCAGGCTCTTTCCAAAAGAATAGCCTTGAGAGATTGGCGCATGATGATTCATAGTTTTATAGCTGCACAGTGATTTAGGTAATCCCAGCGCCAGGATGCCCGTTGGGTGACAGCTGCGCTATATAAATGCTACTTACAATTACAATTACAATTGGCTATTCTGTAATACTGTTTTAAAATTGTTAGAATTAATAAAAAGATGAAACACATAAGCTATGTTACTGCCCATCCTGTATGAAAGAATGAGTAGAACAGATTGATGTTCCCTTATTTGATCTTTAAGGAAAATTGTATAGTGGGGTTTCTGTTCAAAAATCTCAGGTGGCAACACTATTATTGTTTATGTTATTCTCATGTTCTATACAGTTTTGCAAGGGCATTGCTAGTCTTTTATTAGCAAGTCTCTGTAAATACGCTGACAGCCCTTATTAGAGCTGGAGATAGGTTTTTTTCCTTTTGAAAATGATGTTGCATAGTCCAGATCGTGAAAAGTACAATGCAGGAAAGACGCTCATGTGATCCTTAGCAAACATTTTGAAGGAAAATATTGTTTTATAGGAGTTTGTTTGTCATAACATGTTCTGCTGGAGAAAAAGTACCCACTATGTTGAAGTTTAGTTCTTTTTGCAATAAGAATCCCTGTTAGATTAGCAGTTTTAGATTTTCCTGCTGCACCTATAACATGAGAGCATGGTCCTAAGCATAACATGTAAGAGAAATTATTTTACAAGTGTCTGCAGTCCTGTACAAGTAATGTAAAATCTATGAGTAAAAGTGTAGAACATTTCCTTTTTCTTGAGGGTTCTTCAGATTGGTAATATAGGAATACACCAATGTAAGTATTTGGAGTATGTCTGTATTGTTTTTCTCTTTCCTCAGAATTTAGTAAATGAACACAGACTTCCTTGGCTGTTTGGGATTGGGTGATGTATTACTCTTGTCAGTTCACCAAAACGTTCCTTTTATACTTGCCAATAGGTCCAGGGTTTTCTACTCTCAGATAGATGAAGTGGTTCTTGGGTGCCTTGCTAATGTATGGGGCGCCCCAAGACTAAGGAAGTATTCTGAGACTATCCTCTCTGTTGTTAGATTATTTCTGTGCCTTGTCTAAAGACCTCTTGTTCTGTCCACCAATAGATATTTGCTGCCTTACAACCATTGCCAGAGGGGCCCGGACATCAGATCCAGCCTGGGGAGTCAGCGCCACTGCAACTTGAAGCCAAAGTGAAGGTAACCAGCACAGGCGTTGCTGGCAACTAGGACCTCAGTGAAGGCGGAAGCACTGGGACGTGAAGTGTGTACCCCTGCCACTGTCTTGGGCGAAAGACGGGGTCACAAATCAGGATGAAGAAATCTTTCTGTGGATCCAGTTTTTGATGCCGCCCAGCTGAGAGAGTCACAGACCGATAAGGACGGCAAGGAGGCTTTTGCTTGAGGTGACCCCTTTGAAACAAGGGTTGCTTCAGGCCTCTTAATCCTGGTCCCAAAGTGAATGCAAGTCTACGCCTTTGTTTGTTGATCAAGAGATGCCCGAGCACATTGGGTACAATTTGTGGCCCCAACAAAAGAGCAGTGCGCCAGAAGTGCAAATACAGGAGTTAGGGAAGGACTTGAGTTTAGGGTACAGGTGCTATGCCCTTGGTGCCTGTTAGATTAAAGTGAAGAAAACTGGTGCACTGCCTGAGACACTGGATAGGATCATTGAGGGTATTTGCCCTGGGGGGTGATTGCCCTATCCTGAAAGAAAGACTTTTTCTTCTCCGTGATTCTTGAGTTGCGAGTTGTGCAGCTCCACCGTGGGAACAACAAGAGCCTGCCTGTGAGGCTCAAAACGGACACAGGGAGAAGACTCCCTCTGGCTGGTTGGTTCAAGGACTTTTTTGTTGTTGTTAGTAATGTACCCCTTTGGTCGTCCCATTTTTTTTGGAGGAGCAGCCCTTTGCGGCTCCTTGTCCTAATTCCTATGGCCCTGTGTGGTCCTCCTGGTCCCCCGGAGCCACAATTGTTTTTTGTAATAATATGTCTGATTGCTTTAATATTTTTTAAGAGTAATGTTTATTCTGCACGAGAAAAGTTCATCTGAGCATGTTACTTTACTCTTTCCTTAAGTATATTAATTGATAATTTAGCCCTCATAAGAAATACTGGAAAAGTCTATTGAAAATGTTTTTATTAAGTATGTGCTGTTGGCTATTAATTGAAATAGATAGTCACTGAAATACATCAGAGCCCTGAAACTTAGAATTAGACTAGATGATTTTGGACTCTTGTTTCTGCTTGGAGCTGGAAGCTACTGACTATCCTGTGTGTAATGATTAATACTTTTTACATGCTGTGTATGTATCCAATGTGGTCCAATGCTTTGCTCCATTTGCATCTCTGCTTGTATACCTGGGAAGAGGGAACGTTGCTGAAACAAAGGCCCAACAAATGTTGAATAAAGAGGTGGCCGAAATAATGTTAATAGATGTACGGGATGAATATTTAGATTACCCCAGATAAACGAATGTCTTCAGCCAATGCTGAAAGGGCCGTCTGTTGTAATTTGGCAGCACTTAAGTTAAGCATTGGCTAAAGACAGCCTGTATTCAGAGGCTAAATTGTCCGCTTTGTGGAATCCATTTTGTATTTCTGTCAGCCATTTTGGCTGCCATGTGCTACCATGTGCTCGCCATGTGCTCTGTCCTACCTTCCTGTTAACTGCTCTTGAAATCTGCCTAGAGACAAGTTAACTTTAGTTCCTCTTGCTTTGCACATGCTCAGTTGAGCTTGCAGCTGTTTCAAGTTTATAAATGTCAGGATGTGTCTACTAAAAGTAGAAACTGTTATCTCCACCCACTTGTCGACTGTGCATTCTCTGTATGACCTTATATGTACCTACAACCAGCATTTGTGTTTGTACCGCCTTCATTTGAGCCCCTGTGTGGGTATAAAAGGACCAGGATCCTTCCATTCAGTGTGCTACTTCATGCATTACTGAAGGGTGATGTGTGAATGTTAGCTCCACCTTATAAGGTTTAATAAACTCTGTCTTTTATATTTCAGTTTCTGTGCCAACTTCTTCCTAAGTGTCTGAGGACTCTGTGCAGAGAAGGGAGAACCCCTAAGCACTGGTAGGCCTTGCTGAGGCTCACTACAACACTACTGTTATGGCAACAAATTTAGATAACTGTAGACCTTGTTTGTCATTTGAGGAAATTGGTTCTTCTTGTAGCAAGCAATGGGATGTTCATCAGAGTCAGTAAGGGAATCGACTAACATAAAATGTTCTTGAGTGTTGTTTTAGGCTGCTAAGAATTTATCAATGAAAATATTTTCTCATTTGTCTAAGGTATAGAAATTTGCCCGCCATATTATAAGACTTCATCCATCTACGCCCTAGATCTCTAAATAGTATTTTTTCTTTTTAAGTTTGTCTATGCATGTGTTTTTGAAAAGATGAGAAGTTTGCGGAAGACTTATAAAATAGAAAATGTACACATTTAGCACTATATTCACTCTTTGTTGTGACCTGAGGGTGTGATGCTCCTACTGTTAGTGTTATAGTAGTTAACACTCAGGTAGTAAGCAGGAAATCCTCCTCCTAGTGTTTCAGCCCCACCGGAGTATGTATTGAATAATTTCATGGTGGACTGCTACCATACATCGACACAGTTTCTTCTGTTGCTGCTAAAGAAAAGAATCTTGGCAAATGACACAATGTGACTGAGAGAGCCAAGGGAGGTTGGCTGGAGACCTGCTCCAACCCTTCTGGGTTAATGGGCAGTGCACCTTTAAAGTATTCAGTGACTCCAACAAAGTTTGCGTAATGAAGGGCAGGCTGAAAAGTTGTTTCCAAGGTCAATTTCACTGATAGGGAATGACCCTCAGCAACGCATACATAATAGTAGTACACCTGTGCTTCAGCTAAGGGACAAGAGGAAAGCGACTAATGGAGTATATAGGAAATCCAGGGGGAGGTGGATAAAAAGATAGGGACTATCCACATCATGGTGTTCTTTGCCTCCAGTATCCATAGACCTTCAATCAGGACAATTGATGGATGGTATTGCAAGATATGGCAATACACTCCTCAGCATATCAACTTTTCCTTTTCCTTTGCATAGCTGCTACCTGTCCCACCAATTTTGGTACTTGTCCAATAAATGCTCAAGCATCTCCAGTACCAGAATTTTTAAGGTTGCTAGCAATTGAGCCAAATAGATTACAGTTGAGAATATGCTGAGGAGTGTGTTCCTAGAACCTGCAATAGTTGATGGATGGCAACCTTGTGTATAAACAACTGTTTCAGTGGCCAGGGATCTGGGACCCGGCACTTGCTCCTTGTTCTTTATTCCAAAGTATAATTTCCAGCCAGAAGCAAGATGTACATCATGTACATCGTGGCAAGGGCACTCCGATTGTAGCACATGTTCTGCTTGCTTTTTGCTAAAGCGAAAGAATTACATGGATATTTGAGCATGTATGATTACATTATGTTATCAGTGTTTTTATAGCGTGCTTATTACCCCTGGAGGTATACAGGTGTTTGAGGCCACCCCTGGAGGGCTTACTCGAAGAGCTGGGTCTTCAGCTTCTTGCAGAAGTCAAGAAGTGAGGAGAAGGCTATGATGCTTTGTGGAAGGTTTTCCCAGGCTTTAGGAGCCAGATATGAAAAGGCTCTACCCCGTGGTGTGCTTTTGTGTATGCATACGGTGTGTGTTAGTGAGAATCCGGCAGAACGGAGATGTCTGGAAGGTTGGTGGAAATTAATGCGGTTATTCAGGTAGGCAGGACCTGTATTGCTGAGTGCTTTGTAGCTGTGGATGAGAAGTCTGAAGTGTGAGCTTGTGTATCGGGAGCCAGTGGTGTTCCCTAAGGTTTGGTGTGATGTGGGTTTGGCATGGAAGGTTGAGGACTAGTCTGGATGTTGCATTTTGAGTGATCTGCAGTCTTCTTATGAGCTGGTTGGTTGGTGCATACAGGGTGCTCCCATGGTCTAGTTTGCTGATGATGTGGGTGTGGGTGATCATTTTCCTGGTGGTCACTTGAAGATTATCTTCTTTACGGTGTTGAAGCAGGACGAGTCTACAGCATTGACTTAGGTGGCCATGTCCAGTTTGTTGTCTATGATGATTCTGAGGTTTCTTGCTTGTGAGATAGGTATAGCGGTGGGTCCGAAGTCTGTGGGCCAACAGGTGGAGTCCCATGGTGAAGCGTCTTTCTGGAAGACCACCACTTCAGTCTTGTTCAAGGTTAGTTTAAAGCAGTCGGATTTCATCAAGGTAGCCACATGCATGTGGTGAACTTGTTCCTGCTGTTGGGCATTTTGACTGAAAGGGACAATATCATTTGTGTGTCGTTGGTGTACAGTAGGATGCTTATGTTGTGAATCCGTATATCGTGGGCCAGTGGCGTCATGTAGATGTTGAAGTGCGTCGAGCTGATTGAGGAGCCCTGTGGACTCCACAGATGAGCTCCTGTGCTTCAGAGGAATAGGGGGGAATGTTGACAGTTTGGGTTCTCTGGTGAGAAAAGAGCAGATACACTCGAGGGCGTGTCCCTGTATACCTGCTTTGTGAAGTCATTGGATCAGATCGGAATGGGAGGCTGTGTCAAAGGCTGCTGATAGGTCTACGAGGATGAGGGCTGTAGTATCCCCTGTCTATGACCATCCGGATCTCATCTGTTGCTGCTTTGAGGGCGGTTTCCGTGCTGTGGTTGGGTCTAAATCCTGCTTGTGAGGCATCGAGAAGTTGGTGATTGGCAATGCATTCAGAGAGGTGCTTCAAATACCTTGGCTGGGTAAGGAAGGAGAATTTGGTTGGGCTAGCCGAGAGTTTCTTTAGGATGGTGTTGACAGCTGCATGTTTCCATTGTTCCGGAAAGGTGGCTGTACTGATGAAGGTGTTGAGGAAGGGGGTGATGGCCTTGCTGATAGGAATCGCACCTTTGCCGAAGGTGTGATGGGGTAGGGGTCCAGCAGGGCCCCAAGTGTATGATATTTATGATTGATATGGTTTCCTCTGTGTTAATGGTATCCCATGTGGTGATTGTGTTGTCTTCATTCATCATTAGGAGACTTATGGTAGGAGTCAGAGACTCTGGTTGCTATATATGGTTGTGAACATGCTGCAAAAGAATTTTGAAAAGTTGTTACACAGATCTTGGGTTGGACTGATCTTGCCCATGGTAGCTGTGGGTGAAGTGAAATCCTTGACAATTGTGAAGACTTCTTTGCTGTTGTTGGGGCTGGTATATTCGTTGAACTAGGGCCTTCCTTTTAGTTTCTCAGATTAGCTGGTGGTACCTTCTCTGGTCGGATTTGAAAGTCTTTTTCCACTTCTTTTCCTCCATTTCCATTCCAGTTGTTTGCTTTGTTGCTTGGTCATTCTGAGGTATTCTGTGTACCAACTGGCTTGTGTTCCAGTTTTTCCTGTGTATCGCTATCTCTTAGGGGCCAGCATGTCGGCACATTTGGTGCTCCACTGGTTGAAGTTTTTGATGTCACGTGCTAGAAGGCCTGTGGGTACTGGTTTGTTCTTGTGGATGTTTGATGTCCAATCCGCCTCTGTTAGGTTGTTCCAGTGCTGAGCCATTGCGAGGGGTTTTCTGCGTTGATTGATGTTGATTGTGAAACTGACTATGGCGTGGTCAATCCAGGTGATGGGTCCGAGTGTGTTCATTGCGATGTTATTAAAGGATGTGAGGAAGAGATCCGGCTTCTGTGGATGTTGTGCAGTTGAAAGTGGTGATTCGTTCTCTGGAACTGTTTATGCGCTCTTGCCTGGTAATCTTGTATCCAGCAGGAGATAGCGCGAGCTATGTCCGGCATTTGATCTGTGGGCAGCCATGTTTCTGTGAGGAAGAGAAGGTCCAAGCGGCAGAGTCCAGCAAGTGCCAGATCTCTGTGGCGCGCTTGGTTAAGTAGCATGCATGAGATTTGTGTGTGAGGGGTGCAAAAGTGTTTGTTGGTAGGTGTTTGAGTGTGTGTGGGGTTGTGTGTTGTAAGTATGTGTAGTATTGGCAGAGTATGCTGTTCTGTGTTGTCCTTTGTTTGAGGTGTCAAGGTTGCTAGGGTTAGTCATTATTGAGTTCCGAGAATGTTATTTTTCAACTAACTGTATCTGTTAAAGCTGAGTTGGAGGCTGGTGGAGTCAGTGCTGCTTGACTCCAGAACCGTGTAACCATACAATAAATCTACTCTACTTACCCTGGCTCCTGCGTCTTCACTACAAATTGCTGGCGACGATCGGGCTACACAGTCGAACCTTCTGCGTGCTGACCTGTTCAAAGGTCCATCTCAATACTGGTGAACAGTTGTTTCAGAAGTCCTCGCTTTTATTGAGGAATGGTGCGTTCCTACTGCTGCCTGCTGCTTCCCTTCGACTGATGATTTGCCTCCTGTTCCTGTGGGATCCCCTGCAGACAATCCTGTTTTATTATAAGCTTCTGCCAGTCTAATTGTCAATCCCCAGTCATCATGAGTTGAGTCTTCATCTACAACAGACTGAAATCCTTCTTCTGCACACCCAATTTCTTTTGGGAGTTTAGTGTTGGATTGGGGTCTTGAATATCACCGTTACTGCTTCTCGCGTTCCCGTGCAAGGGGACGTGCGCGGAAGCCTGCACCCGGTGTGCGCACCTGCTGTTGCCTGGTGACAGTGCTGCACCCAACAGCCTTTCCTCCTTGGCTTCCCTGTTCACAGTGTGGCATCTCGCAGTATGCAGCGTGCTTGCCTCAGCTCCTCTGATGCCCGCTCTTTGTGAGTTTCTGTGTTCTCCTCTACGATGTACCTGCAACAGCAGTTTCTTCAATCTCTGCCGCCTCCAGTCCTGAGCATGAGTATTGCGGATCGTGGTGATTCGCACACCTTGTTATTTGCATTTTTAACATTACTCAAGCCCTGCTGACTTTTGGCTGTGTTTCAGAGTACAGCGGATCGCGGTGATTCGCACACCCTGTGACATCTACGTAATTACATTTCACAATGTGCTTCTGTTGAGCGGATCGCGGTGATTCGCGCATCTTGTGACATTTACTTATTTAACTTCCGATGTTGCGCAGGGGATCTTTTATTTTATATTTTTGTATCAGAGTATTAGTAACATAATTATTTGCAGAGTGGATCCCAGTGATTCGCACACCTCTACGTAGCTGGTGTTATGTTACTAATCATTTTTTGTTGTTGTTTCTTTCCCATCTTTGTTTTCATACTCCATACTCAAGTGTTCTATCTCAGCACACCATTGCTTTTTCAAGCTACATTTTGTACAGTTAAGTGAATGCATCATTTTTTTTTCTAGTCAAGTGCACCATTTGCAGGGTATTTATTCCTGGGTGTCAGTTTCAGCAAAAATATCTTCTCACTAGTTAGTATTTAGCTTAACTACCCCAGTTCGGGGTGTATTGTTATTCTTTATTCTCTGTGGTTGTTTAGCATTCTAATGTGTACCATGCAAGCTGTTACACCTCCACCATAATTTTTAGAGAGTTCGGGTGAACCACCAGTGAGGTGGGAAGTCTGGTTTGATGCATTTGAGACCTATCTGGGGGCGACTGGAGAGTCAAGATTTGGTGCTGAAAGGAAGAAATGTTTACTGTTCATTCTCTGGGTTTTGAAGGGAGATCTATATTTAAACATTTGCCTCTTATACCGCAAGGTGATGCTGAGAACATTGATGAGTACCAAGAAACTATACTTAAACTAAAGAACAAACAACCTAGTCTTATGGTACTAAGACACACATTTTTTAAGAGGAAGCAGAATGAAGGGGAAGATGTGGATGCCTAAATCTCAGTTTTACGGAGGCTAGCTTCTGTTTGTCAATTTGAGGAGTTCACTGAACAGCTGACTAGAGATTAGTTTGTATGTCAGTGCAAAGATAAGCAGATAAGACAGAAGTTGTTAGCTATGGGTAATCCCTCGTTGGAAGAAACTGTCAAAGTAGCTAAGAGTATTAAGATTTCTCTTGTCTCTCTGAAAGAATTGGACGATAAACCATCTGAGAGTGTTGGTGCTGTTGAAGTAAGTAAACCTTGACAAAAATCGGTATACAGTAGCAATTCCACAGGTGCTAAATGCAGAGTAGATACTTCCAATCCCAGCAACAACAATATGTGTTTCTGGTGCGGTAATGCCCCACACCCCAAAGGGGGAAGATGCCCTGCAGCCAATGTCACATGCAATTACTGAAAAAAGGTTGTGCATTTTGCGAAGGTGTGCTTGAAAAAGAGAACTCTAAAGAAGACTGTGGCATGCGTGATGGTATCGGAGGATGAGTCAGATGCTGAAGTCATTTCTGTGATCAGAGATGATCTAGTATGTACCCAAGTTGACGTGAGTGAGCCTGTGGTGGGGGATCCTTCTTGTGTAGATCCTCTAGCTGAAGTGTGTGTTGGGGAAAGGTCCTTTAACTTTTGGTAGATTGGGGGGCTTGGATTACTATGATTACCCAACGTCTGCGTTGTGAAGATTGGTTTGTAGCTGCATTGACCATACCTGAACTTGATTTAGGATCCGAGGAAGACTGGAGGGATGCATTGAGGGGCGATGCGTTGCTACAACAAGTGTGCGAGTTTGTGAAGAAAGGATGGCCTATGGAAAAGGTTTTGTCTCTCCTTTTACAACTTTATTGTAAGGTTGAGGATGAAATTTTCTATTGAGGATGGTATGCTTCTGGATTGGGACAAGCTTGTCCCTCCCCATGTGGTCAGCTAGGCCATTATTAAAAAAGCCCATGAGGGTCACTTGGGTGTGACGCTTACCAAACGCCGCATTCGAGAAAGTTTTTGGTGGCCAAGAATGTATGGGGAGATTGATGAAGTTGTGGCGAATTGTGGTGTGATGTGCTGCTGATAAAACCCTTAAAGTGGTTTCACCCCCTTTCTTGCCTATCGAATGTCCCTCTGGTCCATGGGTCTAATTGGGAATTGATGTGATGCGACCGTTCGATTCATTGCCTTGTGGTTGTAGGTACGTGCTAGTACTCATGGACTATGCGTCTAAATGGCCTGAAATGTAGTTAGAGAGGCCAATGCTTCGAGTGGCATTCTTGAGGGAAGTTTGCATCAGAGAAGGGTTCCCTGAGATTCTTGTCTCTGACAATGGAACTCAGTTTGTAAGTAGTGAGGTGCAAGCTTTTTCTGCTTTATGTGGTATAAAGCTTTCCAAGAGTTCTTTGTACCACCCACAGACGAATGGTCTTGTGGAGAGGATAAATCGTTTGATGGGGGAGTGCATCAAGTGGGCCAAATTACGGAATCATGACATTACTAGATCTTTGAGTAGCATGTTGTGGTTTTACAGAACAACACCTCATTCCTCCACCACAGTTTCACCTATTGAGCTTTTGTGGGGACGGAAAGCGAACACCAGTTTAAGGCCTGGTTGGATGTGCAAATGGCTCAAATCAGACTCTGATGTGAAGAAACTCATGGAGATGGTGAAGGAAAATATGTAGCGTCTTAACTACAGTATGTTCTTGGTGGATGTGGAGTTGTGGAATCAGTGCTGCAGGTGGCAGAGAGAGCAGGTGAAAGCTACCTTCATGTTGTGTGGTGCAGGGTTTGTAGCTCAGATTGTGGTCCAGCTGCAGATGCACACAGACAGGCTTGGCGTCCTCCATTAAGTAGGTCCTGGCAGTGGAAAGGAGTGCAGAGAGCTGTGGGCGGGGCTGTAGAGGAGCACAGTCTGCAGGAGAGTGGCAAGGAGAGAGGCATGAGTAACATGTAAGGAATGATGGAATGAATGGGGAGGTGCAGAGAGGATGGTAAAGGGGGTGCGGGAAGGGAGCACGCAGAGGCAGAGCTAGGAGATAGTAGAGCAAGTAATGTGGCACGGAAGTCACAGAAAGAGCGAGCGAAAAGGTATAAAGAGCAAGCAAAATTGCACAAATGTCACAGAATGATTGAGTGAAAATACACAAAGACCAAGAGAAAAGGCACAAAGAGCAGGGACATGGCATCAAGAGCGAGAGAGATTGCATAGAGTGCGAAAGAGATGGTAAAATGTCATCGAAAATAGAGGCTAGATGCACAAAGAGCAAGTAAAATGGCACAAATGGCACAGAAAGAGCAAGAGAAAAGGCACAAAGAGGGAGAGGAGAGGCACAAAAAATCAGAGAGAAAGAGAGAGAGAGAGAGAGAGAACAAGATGAGGGCACAAGTGAGTGATAGAGAGAGAGGTGAGGCAAGGCAGGTACCTCAAGGCACTGGATCCAGGTCCACAAGGGCTTGACCGGTCAGTGGACTGGTCGCAGGTAAGTCCAGGTGGGTCTGGACCTGCTAGTTGGTTTGAACAAGAAGACACCTGCTTGGTAGTTTGTACAAGAAGACAGCAGATAAAAAACAAGTTACTTACCTGTACACTGTGGTTCTCCAGTATTGATATCTTTTAAAGATTCACATAGTTGAATCTTCCCCGTCGTCATGGTGGGAGTCCCACGGTAACAGAAGAAATAGCAGTAATAAAACATCACCATAGACCTCCATGGAACAGAAAACTCACTTAAGTAACTTTTCAGCCTCATTTTAAAGCATCCAAACTTCAGCCAATCATAGCACAGACCTCAGAGTTCCCTTCCCCACAGAGCCACAATACCTCAGATTTCGAGCACAAGTGTATAGGTATATAAAACTCTGAGGTAACTGGTGAGCCTAATCGGGGAGGAGGGAGGGTCGCATGTGAATCTATAAAAGATATCAATACTGGAGAACCACAGGTGTACAGGTAAATATCTTGTTTTTTCGCCAGTACTGAATCTTTTATAGATTCACATGCTTGAATCCGACTAGTAAGCAGTAAAAAAACACAATAAGAGAAAAGAAAGGTGGTGGGCAGGCGAACCATCCCACCATGATGTAAATTTGTAGCATCAGAAATCAAGAAGAGAATAATAAGCATACAAATTTACAACCAGTATGTAAAGAACATAGAAAGCTAAAAGCCGCCTAACTTAGGCAAAAAGACGTCAAAGTGTAGCTTGTCCAACAGCAATATCTGCCTTTTTCCAACCATCAAGGCAGTAATGCTTCGTGAATGTGTGAGCATTCGCCCACGTTGCCGCCCTGTATATGTCAGGGAGTGATGCTCCCACAAACAGGGCCGATGAAGTTGCCACTTTCCTAGTTGAGTGAGCTTGTGTTTTCGCAAGAAGCAGGCGGCCAGCTTTCTCATGACAGAAGGAAATCGTTGAGGTGACCCAACGAGCAATGCTGGCCCGTGTCAAGGCTTGTCCCTTCCTAGGTGCCAAGAAAGAGATCAGTAGCTGAGAGGATTTACAGAAGATCTTCGTTCTTTAGAGATAAAATTTTAAACAACGTTTAATGTCCAGGGAATGTAACGCCCTTCCCACTGCTGAGGATGGATTAGGAAAGAACGTTGGTAAGACAATCGGCTCATTGAGGTGGTAAGTTGAAGGCACCTTAGGTATAAAAGAATGGTTAGTGCGTAGGATAACCCTGTCCGGCAAAAATTGCAGATACGGTTCTTTTTTAGTGAGAGCATGGATTTCACTGATACGTCTGGCTGACGTAATAGCCAAGAGGAAAGCCACTTTCCAGGAGAGGAACTTCAATTCGCATTTGTGTACTGGCTCAAAGGGAGGACGCATCAGTTGTGACAGGATGGTGTTTAATTGCCACAAAACTGGAGGAGGCTTAACAGGCGGAATAGCTCAAAAAAGCTCCTTCATAAATTCTTTGATGATTCGTTTAGACCACAGAGAATTTTGATTTGAGCGTCTTCCATACCTAGAAATTGAAGCAAGGTGAACTCTTATGGAAGAGTGAAAAAGACCTGATTTTTCTAAGTGCAAGAGATAAGGCAGCACCTGCTCCGGAGATGATGAGAATGGATGTAATGCTTGCGAGATACACCAAGCACAAAATTTCTTCTATTTAGCTATGTAACATTTCAACGTAGACGGAGCTCGAGATTTCTGTAGTGTCGTAGAACACTCCTTGGAAAGCCTCAAATCCCCAACTTCAGCATGGTGAGGAGCCAAGCCGACAAATGAAGAGAGGGAATTTGTGGAAGAACCACTTGGCACTGGTTCATGTAGAGAAGATCCTCCTTTGGAGGAAAGAGAATTGGAGCACACTCTGGTAGGCGATGCAGCTCGGTGTACCAGAATTGTCTTGCCCAACCTGGAGCAATGAGAATGATCCGACAAGAATCTTGCTTCATTTTCTGAAGTACTTGAGGAATGAGTGGAAACGGGGAAAATGCATAGGCGAACATCCCTGTCCAAGGAAACTGGAAGGCATCTCCCCAAGAATTTTGATGAAGATTTCTGCTTGCAAAAAGAGGACACTTTTTGTTGAGGAACGTAGCGAACAGATCTAATGTTGGGTAACCCCAGGATTGAAAAAACAACTTCAAATGCTGGTCGTTGAGCTCCCATTTGTGACACTGTTTGGAAGCCCTGCTGAGAGAGTCGGCCTTCTAATTGTGAACCCCCGGCACGTGCTCCACTCGCAAGGAAATGTGGCTGACAAGGAGCCATTCCCATATCTGTTGAGCCAGAAGGGAAAGCGCTCGAGATCTCGTGCCACCTTGCTTTTGGAGGTTAAAAATTGTCGTAGTATTGGCCATAGTGACGAGCACTGACGCACCTTTGATCCGAGGCAGGAAGGCTTTCAAACCCAGAAACACCGCCTTGAGCCCCAGAATGTTTATATGGCATTCCGATTCCTGTTTGGACCACTTGCAGTGAACCTGTAATTCTTAAAGGTGAGCACCCCATCCGTCCATCGACGCGTCCGAGGTTATCACCAGATGTGGCACAGAGTGAATGAAAGAGAGATCTTGCGAAAGGTTTTCCTTGACCATCCACCAGGCCATTGCGGCTATCATTGTTGCTGAAATGCGAACCTAGTCGTTGAATGAGCCTTGAGACTGAATCCATTGTGCATCGAGCTGCTCCTGCAGGGGATGAGCAGGATGCAAGAGGACATCATCCCCAGCATGAACTTGTACTGCCTCACAGAAACAAACCTTTTTGTTGAAAGAAGCTTTGTCGTACCCAGAATCTGCATTATTCTTTCTTGAGTGAGAAAGACCTTGCCCAGCTCTGTGTCGAGACATGCACCCAGAAAGACCAACAATTTGGCTGGGATAATGGACGATTTCTCCCGATTGAAGCAAAGACCGAGAGACTGGAAGAGAACCTGACAGGCTCTTGTTGAAATCTCTGCCGCTTGAAAAGACGGAGCCTTTATGAGCCAATCTTCCAGGTAAGGGAACACCTGGTGATCTGAACGTCTTTAAGAAGGCCGCTATCAGTGCCATGCACTTGGTGAACACCCTGGGAGCGGGCTTCAAACCAGATGGAAGCACTTTGAATTGGTAATGGCGCCCTGCCACTTTGAACCTGAGAAATTTTCGATGGTGAGGGTGGATGGGAATATGAAAATAGGCGTCAAGGAGATCTAGAGAAGCCAGGTAATCCCCTTTTTCCATGAGAAGAAGAATCTCCTGAAGAG
The DNA here is from genome assembly GCA_963921515.1 of Calotriton arnoldi. NCBI lineage: Eukaryota > Metazoa > Chordata > Amphibia > Caudata > Salamandridae > Calotriton > Calotriton arnoldi. Next base: position 186,751 of record CAWUFW010017654.1, on the reverse strand, counting down.
AGAGCATCCTGAAAGATTGTTTTCTGATGAACTTGTTCAGCATTCTGAGGTCCATGACCTGCCTCCATTTTCCATTTTTCTTTTTGATGAGGAAGAAGTAGGAATAAAACCCCTGATTTAGCTGGATGAGGGGCATTTCCTGTATGGCCTGCTTGAGCAGAAGTGACTTTATCTCCTCTTTGAGATCTGGAAGGTGACGGAGCAGAACTTTCTGTGGTGGAACATTTGGAGGATGCTGTATGAATTCTAGCCTGTGGCCGTGCTGGAAGATATCTAGAACCCATTTGTCTGAAGAAATGGAGTTCCATTTCCAAAAGGATGCGGAGAAGACATGATTTTCCTTGAGGAAGAATGGGCTTTTTCCTCAGGTTCAGACTCCGAATCTGGAGCAGACTTTCTCTTCTGTAGCTAGAGTAAAAGCCTACCCTCCCTATCTTTGAGGGTTTTGGCTGAAAAAGTGCAGTAATACTTGAATTTCCTGGGTTTGTGGTCAGGGTAAAGGCAATATAGGCACTGTTTGTGGGGGTCTTCAGAAAACAGCCTACACTTTCCACAGGTCTTTCAGGGCCCAAACAGCCATTTTTTAGGCTCTGGCATCTCAAAAGCAGGAAGGTCAAACGTATAAAGTCCAAGAAATACCTTTGGAGTAGCTAAAGCTGAGACTGGAGGTCAAAAATTGAGAAGAAATACTGTAACTGAGCAGAGCTCAGGGAGACTCCCTATCACACGACGTACAGTAAGAAATTTGAGGTATGGTGGCTCTGTGGGGAATGGAACTCTGAGGTCTCTGCTGTGACTGGCTGAAGTTTGGATGCGTTAGAATGAGGCTAAAAAGTTACTTAAGTTAGTTTTCTGTTCTATGGAGGTCTATGGTGATGTTTTATTACTGCTATTTCTTCTGTTACTGTGGGACTCCCACCATGACGACGGGAAGATTCAAGCATGTGAATCTATAAAAGATTCAATACTGGAGAAAATAAACAACATTAGTTGCTTCATTAGTTATCTATGTATGTTTGCATATGGATTTGTCTCTGTGTGTTTTCGTGTCACGTGTGAGAGTAAGTGAGTATGCTTGGTGTGGGAAACAAGGTGTTGGTTGACTGGGGTGTGCACCCTGGTCAGGCAACAGCCACAATCCCCTGCAGGGTGAACCACATTAAGTCACTTAATTAGCCTGTGCTTAAAGCTGGGCAGCGTGGCACAAAAAGCAGTCATGCTTAACAGAGGCAATGTATTTATGAAGCACACAAACAGTATTTTTTTTTTAACCAGGTTTTATTGGGGTTTTGCACATGTACTGCATCATCATAATACATTTAATGCATATTATTAAAACAATTTAGTGTTGTTGCCTTCCCTGTTTCTTTCAACAACGCAAGCATTCTCAACTCTCCCTTTCCATCCCCCCTTAAGTCAGTTCCTCGCTTCGGTTTTGTCAGCATGTATGGTGTGTGTGCACCTTGGCGGTTGTTGTGCGCAGGTACATGCAAGCTGTATATATGGGAGACGGGGGAGGGTGTGGTCAAAGAGGGACCGCTAGATGTGCGACCTGGCTCATCCCATCTCTGTTCTGCTCTGGAGATGGAGGTTGTGTAGGCGAGGCCTCAGCAGTGTCCGAATCCATTGCTATTAGTTCATCGACTAGCCCTCGCCAGGCCCTGGCTGTATCCAGTGTGCTTATGTCGTGTCGGGCTTCCCTCAGGTGAATTCTCCCTTCACATCCCGCATATTTTTACAGTTCCCTTCTCCATGTTACTATCCTAGGCCCTCGCGTTGACTTCCAGTTCCTGGTGATTTACCATTTGGCCAGGACATATGCAAGGTCTTGGAATTTACCTGTGATTTTGGTTTTGGCTGTGTGCGGAAACCATCCCAGTAGCCAGTGACCAGGAGTGCGAGGAATCTCCCTGTCTATGACAGCTTCAGCTATATTTATGACCTCCTCCCAAAAGGCACTCAGAGTAGGGCACACCCATAACATGTGTAAGAAATGTGCTTCCCTTTCCCCACATTAGGGGCAGGCTGCCTCCTCTATCTGGAAATATCTTCTAATTCTCACCAGGGTCAGTATATAGTAATTAATTAACTTAAATCGCGCATTTCGAGAGACCCTTGCCGTCCTTTTCATTATGGTATCCCAGTCCGCCTCAGGGATTAAAATCCCCAGATCCTCTTCCCATTGCGTTCACAAACGTTCCATTGGTCGTTGGAGATCACTACGTATTGCTTTATAAAGACATGAGACTGTTTTGACTTTACTCGCCGATAAGGCTACATATCGACAGCAGCTGAGCACCCGTGGTTCTGTTGACCCGGTACCCCACTGCTTTCTGAGTGCCGAGGTGAGGGCCCTGTGCAGGAGAAAGTGACCTTGGGGCAGATCAAATTCTGTGCGAAACTCATCGAATGGGAGTAGCTCAGAGTCTCGTAAAGAGATCTCCCATCCGAGTCACCCCCACTGCAACCTCGGCCCAAGGCCCGCCCAGCTTCTGCCATGTGGAAAATGTCATAGTATGGCGAGGAGTAAATCAGGAGAGTATGGAGTTCTACTGTGAGTCTTTTGCAAAAATCTAGCCCAGCACTGGATTATGACTGAGCTCTCCAGTTTTCCCAACGGGTTGTCGTCTGATGCATAATAATGCTTATTCGAGGTCAGAGGACGTCGGCGTAAATGGGCTCACGGCCCTGTCTGGATGCCAACCACTGGATCAGCCAGTTTAACTGCGCTGCAATATAGTACGCTTCGAAGTCCCGGACAGCCAGTTCTCCAGCCACTGTGGAGCGCTATAACATGGCCAGCGCCACTCGTCTGAGTCCTGTCCCCCAGATAAACGATATGACCTGGGAATCCAGATCCAGTAACATCGCCTGAGGTAGACTCACCGGAAGCGTGCCAAAGTAGTATAGCAGCCGCTGCAGCGCCACCTTTTTCAGGAGAGCCACTCTGCCCGCCACTGATAACAGTAACGATTTCCAGAACTCCTTGGAGGAGCAGAGGGAGCAAATCGCTCCACCTATATTGCTCTCCAATAGGTCCAAGGTATCATGATATATCTAAATCCCTAGGTATGCCAGGCATCTGGGTTCCCATTGGAGGCGGCCTAGATCATCTGGGAGAAGCCTATTGGGCATCGAGAGCAGGCCAAAGCGTTCCAGCATACTCCTTGCTCCCCTCTAATCCTCTCCTGTGTCTCGAAGGAATATCAGGATATCATCCGCATACAGGGCGATGCAGTGTTGGGAGTCCTGCACTGCAGGTCCCTGATAGTCTTGCCCCGCTTGCACGCAGCAGGCCAAAATCTCCATAGTCAGCGGAAAGAGCAGGGGAGACAGGGGGCATCCCTGTCACGTTCCCCGCTCCACCCTCTGACCTGAAGAAATTGTCTTCCTCATGCGCACTCTGGCCGTCGGGCTCGCATACGATAACTTCGTCCATGTTAGAAAGCCTCCACCTAGGCCCACCTTGCACAGCACCTCGTAGAGGAAGTGCTATTTGAGTCTGTTAAATGCCTTCTCTATATCCACTGCAAACACAGCCACTGCTGTCCTATCATAATCCTCAGCATCTAAGAGGGCCAGGAGTCACCTGATGTTAATTGCTGTATTCCGGCCCTGAATGAAACCCGCCTGATCAGGATGGATTCGTTTTGGCATGTGGGGAAAAAGCCTGGCTGCCAGAATCTTACTCAATATTTTATAGTCAATATTTAGCATTGACAACGGTTTGTAGGCTGTGCGGTCGTGGGCTGGTTTCAAAACTGGGATTATGAGTGCTTCCCTGGTGCTGTCAGATAGCGTCCCTGCAGTCTGGGCCACGGAGTACAGTGATACCAGCCATGGCACCAGTTCTCCCGATTAAGTGGCATAGAACTCGGCTGGGAAGCCATCAGTTCCTGGAGTTTTGTTATGCACCATATGCTTAATAGCTGCTCTCAATTCTTGGAGGGAAATGTCTGCGCCCAGTGCCTCTGCCACTTCTCCTCCTAACTGTGGCTGTTGCAACACCTCCAGATAGTCCCGGACTGCAACACCGTCCCGTATTGGAGTGCTACGGTACAGGTTGGAGTAGTACTGAGCAATAATATTGTTGATCCCCTCCTGGGTGTATTTCTTGTCCCCCTCATCATCTTTTAGCTCAACCACAGGCGAGCCCCTGCTGGCCGGATTCGCTAGCCATGCCAGTAGGGACCCCAACTTGTCCCGTTTGGTCCATATACTGTTTAAAGTCAAAGCACCAAAGTCTTTCAGTCTGTTTCGCTACTTCCTCTTTGGTGTCCTTCAGTTCTGACTGGAGTTCTGGGTGCCCCGGCAGCCTCTGCTCAAATTCTCTAAGGTCCCACACCGCAATCAGTACCTCATTCAGGAGCGTATGTCTAATCCCTTTGGCTTCCGCTATACACTGGCCCCGTAGGACAACCTTAAAGCCATCCCACTCCACTAGCGGGGAGGAGGCCGTTCTGTCGTTGTCACTGAAATATTGGACTATCCTCTCTCGGATCACATCCCTAAAGACTAGAGCTTCTAAGGAGTCTGGTCAGAGCCTCCAGGTAGGGATTGAGGGCCTAGGGTGGGTCCAGTTCAAGCTGAGGAGGACTGGGTTGTGGTCTGATATTGTTCAGGCCAAGTATTCAACCGTTTGGACTAGGTTTTGTATGTCTTAGGTGCATACAAATGTGTCTAGGCGAACATGGACCTTGTGCAGGGCAGAGAAGTAGAAATAATCTCGGCCGTGGGGGTGCAGGGATCTTCAGGAGTCAACCAGACCCCATTGGCATCTCCAGGCCACAAAAGCCCAGGCTATGTGCACTGTCTGGGAGTTGCTAAGTGGCAGGTGAGGTCTGTCTAGGTGTACGTCAGTCACACAAATGTAGTCTCTTTCCATAAGTGTAGGGGGCGTCAAGTATGGGGCCAGGTGGCGCATTAGGTGTGAAATAAAGGTGGTTTGCCCAGTGTTAGGGGCATATATGTTCGTGATAGTCAATGTCTGACCCTCTAATTGACCCCACACCATTATGTAACGGCCCTCAGGGTCTGTCAAGGTGTCTATGTGCTGAAATAGGACACCTGCTCTAATCTAGATCATCACCCCCTAGCATATGCAGAGTATGTGGTATAGAATGCCTTGCCTCGCCAATGCTGCTGTAGCGCCTGTAACTCGTTCGCTGTGAGGTGTGTCTCTTGCAGTAGTGCTATCTACGCTCCTCTCCTATTGAGGTAGGAGAACACTTTATACCTCTTTGGCGTAGTGTGCATACCACATATGTCCAAGGATATGCATTTATACAGTGGTGTGCCTGCCATCTGCTATCACTGTGTAGGGTGTGTGTGCGTTCCCATCCCCAGTTCCCCCATCAGCATGCAGCGTGCCTCTGAGTAACATAGTTGTGACTTGCGAAGCGATGTGACGCAAAACTCTGCATCAAAAAAACAAATAACAAGTTCCCCAACTCCCACTCCCAAAGAAAAGTAGGTGATCACCCCTCATCCAACCCATTAACCTGAGTCAGTCTAGCGAGGGAGTTACCCCGCGTTTGAAGAATAGGGGGGGATGGAGAAGTGCTCCCCTCAGTCATTCTCCCCTCCATCAGCGACGTCTACAGGATGTCTTGATGCAGGCCTAAATAAGAGAAAGGTTTCTTGGGAGTCAGTGTTCCAGTGCAGCTATGAAAAGTCTCTTGTCCCCTTTTTGTGCTCGAGAGCCATTGCATAGTTGATCATATGAGATCGTCCAAAGATCTTGGGGTCACCTTGAGGAGCACCAGGCTCAAAGCTGTTGAACTAATCGATCCATGATCCAAGTCCGAGTCCAGTGTTGGTTCCCCTCTCTCCGGCGTCTGTGGGCCCGTGTTTCTTCCTCTGATTTGCACCACCACCTCTACCACATTAAGCCATCCTAAGTGCACTTTGGCTTGCGACGGTGCCACCAAACTACGATGTGTTTTCCCGTGTTAAGAGTGGGAGCGACGTGTACGCTGTTTTCTGTGTTGCGGTCTGTCTGTAGTCCCCTGTTGCGGACTTTGCTCCAGACAGTTCCAGATTTCTTGCGGTGTCTGAAAGAATTTGAGCCATTTTCCACCACAACCCGCAACCTGGCCGGGTAGAGCATGGCATTTGGGAAGCCAAGCTGACGCAACTGTAGCTTAGCCGCCTGGAATGAGGCTCTTTTCCGTTGCACCTCACGGGAGAAGTCTGGCAAAATTCATATTCCGGTGTTCTCGACTTGGAGTTCTCCTCTGCAGCGAGCCTGGGCCAAAATGTGGGCTCGATCTTTGAAGTGCAAAAGGTGCACCACCACCGGTCATGGTGGGGCTCCTGGCATGAGCGAACATGCTGGGACTCGATGTGCTCGTTCGAGAACGAAAAACGTAGAGAGGCCTTCCTGGGCTACTTCAATTTGCATCCATCGACCAAGGTACGCGATTATGTCTGTACCTTCCACCTTCTCTGGCAGCCCCACCATCATATGTTATTGCGGCGTGAGCGGTTTTCCACATCTTCTGCTCTGAGTTCCAGGGTGCGGATCTTGGATTCCATAGCTTGCAGGCGTTCTGCTGTCAAGGCAAGTGAAGGCAATATGTCTGCCATGGCATGCTCCGTGGTGGTGACCCTCTCCACCAATCACTTGCGGTCATCTCGTAAGAGCCCCAGATCAGAGCTCAGGGTATTGATCTTAGTTTTGAGTGCCGTTCTGGACGCAGTGATAGTTTGCATTATATCTGATAATGAGGGGTCTTTTTCTGGCACCGGCAAGTTGGGCCCTCGCTCACTCTCCAAAGCAGCCCCCGCTGTGCCTTTAGGGTCTGGTTCCCGTCTGAGGGAGGTTTTGCCCATTGCGCTGTCGTTTGCATGTCTTGTGCCCATACAGGGCGTACCTCACAGTTCCCGAGTGCACGTCGCAGTTTTGAATATTATATCCCGACATTTGCCCAGCAGCACCAGGTTGAGTCCCAGTAATCTGTTCCCTCCACCAGGTTTCTCTCTGGCTCTGCCTCTAGTATATGCTCCACTTGCCCTACATCATAACTGAGCCCTTAGTTTCTGCCACTTCACTACGATGGAACCCACAGTCACTTGGCCATTGCCAAGGCCTTTCTTCCCCCAATCACTAAGAGACGTGGAGATCAAACAGTATGGATCGTGTATCTCTTGGTATCTGAGTGCTTGTATGTTATGTCACCTCCCTCACAGTCTTCCAGAGGGTATCCTGGGCCAGTTCCTATTCAACGCCTCTGTTGGTATTGCTTCCTTTATCTGGGGGTGGCAGGAGCTTTATATCTCATGGGCCCAAATTATTAGGCCCTCCTGCAGCCTACCTGCACAGGCCGCGTCAGCCGCTCGCTCCTAGCTTCTCTATTGTGGGTGGGGCACCCACTCCCTGGCACCGGGTCCACCAACCTCCCCAGCCGCCTGTCGAATTTCAGGCTGACTGGGCCAGGTCGCGCCCCCACTCACCGTCTGTCCGCAGTGATCATCGTGCGGCCGCTCTTTCACTTTGGCGCATGGCCGTGCCTCATCTCAGGTCGCTCGGCTGGTCCCAGGCTCGGGCCGCCCAGCTTCGTCATCACTAAGGCGTCGCTGCCTCGGGGAGAAGGGCCTCTCCGCCCCAGGATCAGAATTCGATCCTCCGGCCTGCTTGCCTGAGTCGGCAGATGTCGGGTCACTCTTTGGCTCTTGAGTCAGGGCAGACCGTGCCCCGCCGGTCTGCAGGGGACTGCCACACGCCTTGTCCACTGCCTCAGTTCCTGTGCCCAGCCTCGTGGCTTCCTGGATGCATCTGGTCGGCGCGCAGCTACGTTTCAAGTCAGTGGACGCCTGCGGGGGAGACCCGGTTACACTCTGGTCTCCTTCGTCTTCTCGTGGGCCCACCCGGTTCACCAGCAGTGGGTCCAGGCTCTACGGCAGCTCATCTCCGAGGCGGTACGCCGACATTTTGTCGCTGGCTACGGCCTTCGCTTCGCTGCCGCCACAGTATCTAGAGTCGCGGGGGCTGCATTCAACTGTTCCCCCATGCTCGTTTGTGTGGCCACAGTTTCAGGGGAGCACTGGGGGTCCCAGGTCCGTACAATGGCGACAGGATGGTTCTGGACGGGAAATGCTGAGCGGAGCTCTGCAGAGAGCTGCTCACTCCATCGGCAATTAGCCACGCCCCCAGCAGCACACAAACAGTAATAAAGTGGACAACAACAGAAGAAAAAGCCCACTCCAATTTAGAAAAATGAAGTACATTTTAATAAATTATTTGACAGCAAAATTACAAAACTTTAATCAGTAGAACTGTAGTTATGAATTTGTAAAGTTTTTAGTAAAAACTAGCACTTAAAAGATCAAAGTGCCAACCATGGACATCTAGACCTGCGAGACCGAGTCAGAGTAAAAAAATATGGCAGACTCAATGGAGAGCAGTCCGGATACAAGAAGTAGTTTGGGCTCGGTCAGTGTTTACCTTCGGGCTTAGAAGAATTTTCAAGAAAAATGTTCTGAGAAGGAAAAGTTCAGTGGGGCGAGGCTGCAGGCGGTGTCCGAGGAGAAGACGTCATCATTAGGGAGCCTCTGGTCAAAGCAGCTGTGAAGATATCTACATTCAGACTCAGTCTGTTTTTTGGGAGCCTAAAATCTCCAGCGGGACGAGGCAGGAGCCTATAGCCGAAGAAAGTGCCAGTGGCTCAGATACCCTTTGGGCGAAGAACAGCTGAACAGGATTTGCTGCTGCTGAGAAGAACATTGCGGAAAGAGCCGCAAAGTCAGGCCGACGGGTGATGCACCTTGGGTGGATAGACAAGCAGGTTTGTCCCGGTCTCCCCTCAGTTCTCAGAGCAGTTTTTGGCCAAAAATGTGTTCAGTTTTTTATTTTGGCCCTTTAACCACCTTTAGCACCACAACCAAGGTTCCAGGACTGGTGGGACATGACTTGGGGTTTCAGTACTCACTCAGGCTAGGTCTAGGTGCGGATTCAGGATGGTGCGAGCCTTTTGTGTCCCTGTGGCTCTGACTAGGAAGCCAGAAAACTAGCTTTGGAGTCACTCTGGTAGTCCTGGGTGCAGGTGAAGATGTGGGGCTCAAACAGTAGGGTCTGCCTCCAAGTGTCCAAGGCAGGCTTCAGGTAGCAAAGGAGTCCTTCCAGGTACTGTAAAGAAGTCTTACAGAGTGCACAGTAAGTCACAGCAGCAGGCAGTCCTCTGAGAGTTCTCCTGCAGGTCCAGATAGTGAACTGAAGAATGGGTCTGAGGGTACTATTTGTATACCTGGTGCCCTTCCTCTAGAAGAAGCTTCTAGAAAGTCTATTTGAAGTGCATGGGAATTCCTGACTCCCTTGCCCTGGTTCCAAGCTAGCTGCAGTGACAATGTGGAGGTGATAAACCTTTTGTGTGAAGGCAGGGCACAGCCTATTCGGTTGCAAGTGGGGCTGTGCTCATCTCGGCCCCCATATCCTGCCAGCAGATGGACCATTCAGGCACACCTTATCCCAATGTCTGAGGGGAATTCACAAAGTCTATCAGTTACACCCAGTCATGTGACCCAAGACAGTCTGCAGGCACAAAAGGGCTAAGGGCAGGAAAATGCCAACTTTTTCAAGGTGGCATTTTCAAAACTGTAATTAAAAATCTAAATTTCCATTAAAGAGGATTTTTCATTACAATTTTTATAGAAACCAAATATGAACTGGCTACCTGATTCCAATCAAAAGTTAGCACTTATTAAATGTAATGAGGCAACCCAATGTTATTGTATGGGACAAGTAGGCCTCAAAGTAATGAAAAACTAATTTAGGAGTTGTTCACTACCAGGGCATGTAAAACTTAAAAGTACATGTCCAACATTTTAATTACAATGCACTCTGCCCTATGGGCTACCCTTGGGCCTACCTTAGGGGTGACTTCTATGCAATAAAAGGGAAGTTTAAGGCTTGGCAAGAGGGTTATGTTGCCAAATCAATTTGGCAGTTTAAAACTGCATTCAGGCTGCAATGGCAGGCCTGGAACATGTTTTAAGGTGCTCCTTGTCATGGACTCACCTGGTTCCAACTACGGAGATGACACTGGAGCCGATGATGGACCTCCTATCCCCCCCCCCCGAGGACAATGCAGGTCAAGGAAGGGACACCTTAGATCCCACCCTGTCCCATTGGGGTAAGAGGGGTTGGGATCAAATAAAAAAAAGAGAGACTTTCAGTACTGGATCTGATCAGCGGCCGTGCGACACCGCGTAACAGGATTTGTCACTTCTGTGAACTTGTATGTTTGTGAGGTAGATGTGCACTGGACCAGAACCGCTGGATTTGCGATGACGCAATGCACTGGAAATAACAAGAAAAGGCAGTTGCCATAAGTTCACTAACAGATCTCTACATATAATGAACATTCATTAACATCAGTGACATAAACGTACAGGAATAACCAAAATCACAGCTTGGAGTGTGGCAAATATAGATTGAAGTTATTGATGCTCCCAAGGATAAACCCGGATCATAGGTTGGAGTTACTTGCACTCCAAAGGATACACTCGGAACACAGGTTGGAGTTACTTGCACTCCCAAGGATGCACTCAGAACACACGTTGGAGTTACTTGCACTTCCAAGGACACACTAGGAGCAAAGGTTGGAGTTACTTGTACTCCCAAGGATACACTCTGAACAAAGGTTGGAGTTACTTGCACTCCTAAGGATACACTCGGAACACAGGGTGGAATACAAGGTTCATGCATATATCAAAGGCTTGAAAGTGCTTCCTCTTGGCACTACTGTTCATCCGAGAAACACGTAACTCAAGTCTTTAATCCCTGAACAATGCAGTTCTAGCACCAAGGTTGCCGGGAGGGTCCGGAGGATAAACACACATGAAGCGCTGGAGTAAATCACAGAGAGGACATTGAGGTAAAGTCTATAGTCTTTGAAGATAGGGATACTCGGTCCTGTTTACTACTATAGAAGGTTTAGCGTACACTAACCTGATATCACATACTTAGTACTACAACTTTTTTGTACAAAGCATCTTTGATATCCTTTCCCTTGTATTCTATTTTGGGTTCTGTGGCAAATCTCTCAGTTTCCCCCCCTTAGGGACTTTTTCCTGCTATTTGTTAATTTTGAGACGGTACGCGCTCATTGTGTATCGTAGGCAGGTGATATTTATTCCCTTCTCGTGTAGGGTTTGGTTTATTGCCCAGGACCTTTAGCCCATAAGGTTTCCAGTGCTCCTAGGATTCATCACTCTCAACATTTTCCCCCTTTCACACTTCCCGTTTTCCTGCTTTTCCCGCCCCCAGACGCCAACCTCCCCAGCACCCCATTTCCCTAATGGAGGCCACAGTACCACAGGCAAGCCCGTCTGTGCCCGTCCACACCTGGACTGCATCCAGCGCCAGAAACCCTGGCCTTCCGGACACCCACAGGTACTCTTCCGCATATCTCCGCGCCCTAGACCCCAGGCGCCCCAACTACTGCTGCCTCCCATCTCCCCACTCTACAGTGGGACCTTTCACCTGTCTCTGCTGCCACTTCACCTCCACCGAGTCAATGGACTGTCCTCTCAGGATCCCACACCACGCCGTCCCCAGTATCAGATACAGCCACACCACGGAACTCACCTAGTCCGATCATGCCTTCGTACACTTTACCACCACCGGATCGCCTCACACCACCCTTAACCGCCACAGAGTCCCTTTCCGCAGCTGGACCAAGGACACTCAACACCAATGAACTGACGCCCTCAGCCTCTTCCAGCCCGACCCCTCCACCAACCTGAACCAGGCAGTAGAGAACTTCAATGCCTAGATCACTTGTGCCGCCGACAAGGTCGCCCCTGCCAAACCAGTCAGAACGGACAGATCCACCAAACGAGCCAACTGGTACACCCCAGAACTCAGCGTGGAAAAATGCAGATGCAAACAACTGGAAAGAAAATGGCGCTCCAGCAGAAACAACAGTGATCGAGCCATCTTCAAGCCTGCCCTTAACAACTATCACCGCCTTGTCAAAGTCGTGCAAAAGAAAGCCCTGACACACCGCATCGAGGCCAGCGCCAACCAGACCAAGGAATTCTTCGCCATCATCAGAGAGTTCACCTGCCCATCAGTCACAGAAATCTGATCCCTTCCTCAGAGGAACTCTGCAATGCTCTTGCAGTCCACTTCCACAACAAGATAGCCACTATATACAGAAACTTCGATTCCCAAGCCACCGACCTCCTCAGCATCCCCACTCCTGCGAAGACAGCCACCAACCACCCGCTCACCACATGGGAACAATTCAGCACAGCGAATACCAAGGCCTTAAGGAACTCCATCCACTCAGGAGCACCACGGACCCGTGCCCTCACTCTTCAACCTCGGAAGCAACAAGATCATCGACCAACTCACCACCATCCTCAACTCATCCATCACCACAGCCACCTTCCCCGATGCTTCGAAACACTCTGAGGTTCCACCCCTACTCAAGAAACCCTACGCAGACCCCAACGACCTCTAGAACTATTGCCCCATCTTGCTACTCATGTTTCCCGCCAAAGTTCTGGAGAAGGCCATCAACCTCCAACTCACCGAACACCTGGAGAGAAACAAACTTTTAGACCCCTCCCAATCAGGATTCAGAGCAAACCAGAGCACCGAGACAGCCCTGATCGCCGCCTCATATGACGTCCGCACCCTACTCAATAGAGGGGAATCAGCTGCCCTGATCCTTTTCGACCTCTCCGCTGCCTTCAACACAGTGTCCCAACACACACTCATCAACCGACTGCACCAGATCGGAATAATCAAAGACGACTCTCTTAGATGGATGGCATCCTTCCTCTCGGGCGCACACAGAGGATCCATCTCACGCCCTTCACCTCACAGCCAAAGCACTCCGTCTGCGACGTCCCACAAGGCTCGCCCATCACTTCCACCCTCTTCAACATCTACATGACGCTGCTAGCAGACATTGTCAGAGCTCATGACATCAACATCATCTCCTACTCCGACAACACCTAGCTCGTCCTCTCAGTCTCAGCGGACACCACTAAGATGAAAACCAACTTTCACAACTGCATGAAGAACGTCTCAGCTTGGATGAAAGACAACTACCTGAAACTCAACACGGACAAAACCGAAGTACTGATTTTCGGCAGCTACACTTCGCTCTGGAACGACTCCTGGTGGCAATGGGAACTTGGACCCACTCCGAAAGATCACACCCGTAACCTCGGCGTCATCCTAAACAGCGAACTCTCCATGAAATAACAGGTCAATGCCATAGTCTCAGCCTGCTTCCACACGTTCCGCAAGCTGCGCAGAATTTTCACATGGCTACCCACTAGCACCAGGAAAACAGTGACACAAGGCCTCTTCACCAGCCATCTGGACTACAGCAACACGTTCTATGCAGGCACCACCGGCGAACTCATAATAAGATTCCAGACAATCCAGAATGCAGCAGCCAGAATGATCCTCATCCTGCCCAAAAGGACCAACACCTCCCAGCACTGGCTCCTCAACACTGGCAGCTGGTGACATTTGAAAGTGGTGGGGCGTAAAAGTTAGGGATGACTTATAAATAGTGAGTGAGCAATACATTTTCTTTTACTTTTCCATGTCATTATTTTGAAAAAAATGAACCCCCATCAAACCCATATGAACAGAATCACAATTACAACTGGAACATGTGACTACAGTCCTGTAGCCCAGGATTTTATGGCCAGAGGCCCATAAGGTTGTGGTACTAATGAGCGCTCAGTGTGAGCCCATGAGTCTTTAGTACTGAGGTAAATTTGCTTTGGTATCAGTGAGTGTGAGACCAAGCTGAGTCTGTGGGTACCATAAGTATGTAGTACTGGAGACGAGCTTTGGCATCAGCAGTGCTTTAAATGGGCAGGTACTGTCCGATACTGAATACATGTTCTTCTTTGAAAATGCAAAGGAAAGTACCTCACTTTTCACCACTGACCCAATACATTTAATGGATGAGTGCCGACTGTTTTCGGAAACAAACAGGTACTCCGGGTAGTGACTACCAGCACTTCTACATTTTAATTTAAAGAACTGTGCATCAGTTGAGTGAGAAATACGATCCATTAATATATGCTTTGTGGTCCACCAGACAGTGTGTGCGGAGAACTCTGCTCTCTGCATCATGTCCTTGTTACATAAGGGTGATAAGTGCACATTTATAAGACAAAAACTGTGGTAGAATTTAATTTCCCACATGGGTTCTTGGATAACACAGAAGCGCGTGATTGCTTTGCCTGCAGTTCTTGAAATAAAGACCCTTTTTAATACTCTTGATCGAGTCTATCTGAGTATGTTAGCAGCACCGGAAGCACCCAGGCTCCCAGCCTATCAAGAGGCTGCATAAGTAGCACCCTGATTGGTCTGAGAGGCCTATTTGGTTGCTCAGGCAGTGCTCGGGAGCCTGGGCATGTTCTCCACCAGGCTGTGCAACACAACCAGGTGGAGAACATGCTAAGTGCGCATAACTGTTTGGCCGGCCCAAGAGGGCCGACTAAACAGTCATGTGCACTTAAGGAATGCATACCACTCCTCCTCCCTCTGATGGTGGCGAGCCCAGCCCCGTCCCGCCCTAACAAAAATAAAATGATAATAACGTCTTATTATTATCATTTTATTTTTATTTTTTTGCACTGCTCAAAGAGCAGTAGGGCGGCGCTTCTCCACCATAGCGGAGAAGCCGTCACTGCTCACCATCCAGAAGAGATGCGATTCGAAGCTTCTGACCCACACCTACAAAGCTCTCCACGACGAAGGACCGGCATACATGAACCACCACCTGAACTTCCACCAGCCACCCAGAAACCTCCGCTCTGCTCACCTTGGCCTCGTAGAGACCATGCAACTGCCACTGCCGCACCAGAGGACGATCCTTCTCTTACCTCGCCGCCAAATCCTGGAACGCCCTACCCTTCCACCTTTGAACATCACCCTCATTGGAGGACTTCAGGAACGGACTCAAAACCTGGCTCTTCGACTGAGATCCTCGGCCAAGCGCCTGGATACCCTCACTGGTGATAAGTCGCACTATATAAGAACAGTTTGATTGATTGATATATTGTGGTCACATTAGCATTACAGAGCTCCTCGCTGGTATTAATGTGACTAGTCCATAATGGCGTTCATTCTTTGTATATTGTAGAATTCTTAAATTAATTGTGGCCATTCCTGGCATAGTGGCGGTAATTCCTGGCTTTTGATAGGCATTCTTGACAGTACTTGTGGGTGCTTGATGAAAATGATGCATATAGACAAAATGCACTTTTACTATAAATAAAAGGCTGGTATATTAAAACTAAAATAGTGCTTCATGAAAAGGACATCGATTTGCTTGGTGGAAGTGATTGCATTTTTCAAAATATTATAAGCTTGCATAGAGGTTACATATTATAGCAAAATATGCATTTTCAGAGATTCTGATGCCTTGGGACAAAACATTTGCTTTTCAAAATATATTTCAAGCTGATACTTAAGTGATAATACATACTAAATTCGGAGGACATATTGCTGATAATCTTCCTTCGTGGCAGACACTCTTGCTAATATGGATGTTCTTTCAGGGCTTAATTGGAGGCATTTTATGATCTATATGATGAAGCTATTTATCACTAATGCTGTCTGAAGCTTGAGCCTGTTTGACTGGTGTAACTGGCCTACTGTTCTAGCATGTAGGGTCTTTGTAACCTGAGCAGTAGCATTGCTGTCTTAGCCCATATAATCTTCCTAGTTCTGTTGTTTTGGGCCTGCAATTGTGAGACCTGTACACTTTTATACCTTTAATCCCTACCCCCTCAAAGTACATTTTCATTCACATGTATAGATGAGAATCTGCATGGAACGCTCAATGGAAAAATAAAAGGAGGTGCAATAAAGGATTGAAGAAAGATGGTATATACACGTTTTAAATGATGGACCATCTGAAATTGCATCCCATATATTGTTCAATAGTTCAACTGCATCTAATTATGGATGAGTGAATTTCAAAATTTGTCTGGTGAAATTTCTTATCTTTGCCCAACTCAGGCCAAATGAAGTTTACCTTCAACTACCCCATTTACTGTAGCTACATGTCCTTCTCGAGATGAAATTGACTTCAGGTCAGCAGTGGCCCGTCTTTAAGGGTGTGACCTCCTTTGTTCAGCAAAGGCCCTCCCCCAGGGCTGGACTGGGAACGCAACCAGCCCTGGCGATTACGTCAGGCCGGCTAGGGGAGAGGGGAGTGGGGGGGGGGGGGGGGCTTTGCTTGTGGGAAACTCTGTTGCTGCTTTTTGTTACAGGGTGCCGATATTGCAGCACTGCTGCAAAACCGGCCCCCAGTAACAAAAACGGCCCCCACCCATCCAGAACCGTCCCCCGCCCTTCGGCCCACCGGTAAAACTCCTGGTGCCCGCTATGGCCAGTCCGGCCCTGCCCACCCCCTCATGACGAGGGAGAACGTCAGTGATAGCGTCATACCTGGGCTCTTCAGTTTTAAGCCCTGAAGTGGCCAAGGCTGAGTGTCTTTCACTGACTCCTTTTCATAGAGTGGGTGGGGTCAGCAGTTTCTCTGACCCCATCCTACTCTGTGACGAGGTAGGGAGTGCTGCCTCCCCTATGGCCTACGGTCAGCCAATGAGGGGAGGCAGCAGTCCCAACGCTCCTGGCACCTCCAAGGCTTCTCTCCCGGAGAGCCGCAGCAGGTAAATGTTTTTTATTGGCTGTTTGGTGTTGTGTGTATATATGAATGTATCTGTATTTGTGAGTGAGTGTAGTTAAGGGGGGTGTGTGTGTGCATGTCTGCATGTGAATGAATGGGTGTAAGCAGAGGTCGAAATGGACTGGATCAGAGGGGCACGGCGTGCCCATACTTTTTTAATTTAAGGAAAGCAGTTCCCCTATTTTCTGTGAAAAGATAACCGTCCCAGGCCAGTTAATTCCGAGAGCTAACATGCTTTGGCTGCAGTGTTAGGCAGTGAGTCTTCTGTGCTGTGAAACCGAAGGCGGGCAGACAGCTAAACAAGCCTTCTTGTCAGGGTGCCTGCTTGCCAGAAAAAAATGTAAATTTGCACAACGGGTCAGTCTGCAAATGTAAAGGGTGCTCGGATACTGGTATTAACTTTAATTATTAGAATCACTCGACACTTACTGATGACACAGATTTATTATTTTTGAGTGGTTTTGGAAAGGAGTTACCATCTGAGCTGTGAAGTGTGTGCTTTTTTAAAGGGGCGTAACTCAGGCTTCTGCACCACAGGGGCTGCAGGGGCCTGTATTACGCCCCTAACTATTCTCCATTGCTTTAACCAGGATTCAGTTCTGTGGCTGTCTGGTTACAGACACAGACCTCTAATGAGGTTTTATAATCTACAATAGCGCATTTCCAACTGATTACCTTAACTTGCATTTATTTTAAATGTAAGCTCTGTGTTATTTAATATATACATAACTGAAGGTGAAAGACCGAAAAAAGTTAAAGAATATTGTTTTTTAGCCACCCCTTTGCCCCGCCCCATGCTTACTAGCCGCGCCCCCATTGTGCACAGCATCACAGTTCCCTACTTTTTTTATGCACTTCGACCCCTGGGTGTAAGGGAGTGGGTATGTGTGGGTGCGTCTCTCAGTTGTACTTACCGGCCAGCACTGCTTCAGTTTACTAGAGTGTTTTTTCAGCACCCTCATGCTGAGCTTCCCCCACCTCTGATTGATACTGGAGAAAGACGATAGCCAATCAGCAAGTGCGTAATGCCATTCTTGCTGCTAGAAGTCCTGCACTCAGAGTGCCATATGCAGGGAATAGGATGTATATCACTCCGACAGAGGCAAGCACACTCATGGTTCGACCAACAGCTGTAACATTCCCTCTCTTCACACAAGGCTCTTGAGTTGCTTAAAGTTTCCCCTTGTTCTAAATGCATTAAACTGGTTACGTTTAAAAATGTTCGCAAATTTTTATTGAAGATGTACTTGATTATGCAACTGTTTGGTATTTTTCAGCAGGGTGAACCCTGGGTGAGGATCAGGCTTGCATGCAAAGCATGAATATTTTTCGAATATTTACAAATTCCTTTAGAAATTGTGATGCTTTTGCCAATTTATTTGAAAAGGGTGCTTTAAAATGCTCTAGTTGGCCTATTTTTCTAAAAATAAAACAAAATCCCAGCGTAAAGAGGTCAGACTTGTTCTTGCTCGCAGTATATAATCAGAGGTATGTATGCCTCACCATTTTTAAAGTTCCCAGCTGCCACTGCAAGAGTTATGTAGATGTCTCAGTACTGGGATGGCTGTGTTGCAGGTCAGCATATATGTGCATTATGAGAGCTCTGCATGTGCCGCAGTATGCAGACATCAGTGCCTGGTGCAAGACATAGTAGAGGAGCTTTGTAGGAGTTCCCTAAATGTCTTAACACTGATCGATCAGTGGGTGATGGATCATAGATATAAATTGTGAGACTCTTGTTTCTCTCAATTGGATATATTGTACCAGAAATTACTTCTTCTGTGTCACAAATGCATTTACCTCGTGTATTGTCTTGTATATGTAACGGTAGTCTCATTGGAGCATTTATGATTCTCTGCTATAGAGAACCAGTGTGCTCCTGTGGACTCTGAAGTGTTGGAATTGCTCTTCACAATTACATGTAACTACTATGTTTTTTGGCCAATATATTGGTCAGTTTATACTATTAAATGCACTGTTAGCCTACATTTTCCACAGATTTCCAGGAGGAGAAGCCCCTTAAAACTGCTCTAAGAGCATCAGGCTCGCTCACAATGCTATATTCTCTTGACGCAGCTTGGGGTTGATCTAACATTGCTGTCAGGACTGGTGTCAGCACTGCTTCTGGTTCTAATTCCATCTCTGGTGTGGTGTGTACTGTGTTATGTCTAACTATGCATTTAAGAAATAAATGACTGGAAGTGCAAATGTCTTGTGTTGACTTCTAGGAAGGGGAGGGGGTTTTGCGACTTGGGCATATGCAGACTCGCATATGGTTAGTGTTAGACTTGGCACCATTGGCGTGGGTCTCCCTTCCCTTTTTTTGCTGTTGCCTCTTATGTTTTGCTGGTTTTAGATGCTTTTGGGCACTGTGCCACTGCTGTTCAGTGCCACAGTGCAAGTGCTCCCTACTGTAAATTGATGTATGGATTAGTGACTCCATGATTGGATGATTGGTTTACTTGTCAGTCCCTAGTACAGTGCACTGAGTGTGCCCAGGGCTTGTAAATCCAATGCTGCTGGTGGGCTTGCAGCACTGGTTGTGCCACCCACAGAAGCAGCCTGTAAAGTGTGTCTCAGGCCTGCCATCGCAGAGCCTGTGTGCAGCCTAGGGCTGCCATGTCGACTCTGGTGAGTACACCCACTCACCAGTCCCTAAACCTTCCCTTTACTGCATGTTGGTCACCCCTAAAGTAGGCCCTAGGGCAGGGTGCATTGTAAGTATAAGGTAGGACATGCCCTGGTGTGTGTGGCCTGTCCTAATAGTGAATTACAGCCATTTTCGTTTTTCACTATTGCAAGGCTACCTGTTCTCCATAGGCCAGAATGGGCAGTTTGATTATTACACCTTATAATCCTAACTGACCCAGGGAACATGGTAGAAAAACGAATTTAGTATGCCTGAACTCAGGATGATAAAATACATCTTTTAGTGAAGTTGGTTTTAACATTCTTTGTTTGAAAATACCACTTTTAGAAAGTAGGTATTTTCTTGCCTAAACCATCCAGCTGCCTCTGCTCAGGTTGTGTATTGTGTGTCTGGGTTTGTGAGTGACAGCGGCTGGGGGATTCCAGGAGGCAGGGTGAGTCAGCACTAGGCTGAATAGGTCTGCCTGAAGGAGGATGGGTGGGAGGAGTTGCACCTGGGTCTGAATAGGGCTGTGCCTGCCTTCCACAATGCTGGCTCCACCTCCTGCCGGGCGTCTGATGGCTCTGCCCCTCACTCTCAAAGGAAAGAAGGAGTCAGAAAAACAAAGTGCTCCAGGTCTGACCAGAACTGGTTTGGACTAGGCAAAGGCCTCTCTGCCTTCAGAGAACAAAGGGAAAAGGTGTATAAAAAGGGACCCAGACCCCTAGGAAATTAGATCACTTCTGGGAAATCAAGAAACCTGTTGCCAAAGAGAAGAACCGGAGAAGCTGAAGGAGGAGTACTGCCCCTGTGCTGTTTTGCTGATTGGGGTTGGCCTGCAGTGGTTGCTTTCTGCCAAGGACAGGAGAAAAGACTTTGCTGTGCTTTGTCATCTTGAAGAAGGGAATCTCCAAGGGCTTGAACTGAGCTTGCCTCCTGCCTGAAGTCACAGGGACACAAAGAATTCACCCCTTCTGTTTGCCTGCATCTGGAACTGCTGTTTTAGCTGCTAACAGAGGGAAATTGCAACACCGACGCCGGCGAGCGACGCCGTAACCTGCACCGAAGCCGTGGGCACCGCTCGTGAAGAGCACGACGCACCGCCCGACTTGCACCGTAGGCCCGACGCCTGCCGACGCCGTGCGACATCGACTCCGAAGCCGCCATCGAGGCCGCTGCCTGCACCGGAGCCGAGGACACCGCCGTGACGCTCACGACGCACCGTCCCGACTCGCACCGCAGCCCCGACTTCACCGACGCCAGGGCTTCATCATCGCGGAGCCGATCCTCGACGTGGGTGACCCCGAATCCATCGACGCCGCACCATCGTAAGGAACCGACGCCTCGCCGCCATCCGTGACGTCACCTCCCCGACACAGTAAGGAACCGACGCTCACCTCCCTGCGCTGCAGTAAGGAACCGAGACATCACCTCCCCTGGGGTCGTAAGGAACCGACGCCGCCGGCGCCAACGAAGCATCACCTCCCCGACGCCGTGCACCGTCTTTGTTTTCATCGAATTCCAGGTACTGTTCTTTGTGGGTCTGCTCGACTCGGGCCCGACGCCGCCCACCTCGCGGTCGGCGCCGTACTTTGGGATTTCCACCGGTCACGACGTCGTGATAACTCCAAGTGGAGTTATTTGTTGCTACAAGCTTTATTTGATTGACTATCCTATTTTTGAAGATAACGTGAACTGTCTCTATCATTTTAAGTCTATTTTTGAGTACTGTATTGTGGATTTTTGCTATTGGGTCTTGTGATAAGTCTATATAAAGATTACTTATTTTTACATAAACGACCTGTGTGGTGTCCATCTGTAGTGTTTTCACTGTATTACTGTATGTGGTCACAAATGCTTTACACACTGCCTCTGAGATAAGCCTGTCTGCTCGTGCCAAGCTACCAGGGGGTGAGCAGGGGTTATTTTAGGAGTGTATCCCCTTATCCTGACTAGAAGCAGGGGTCCCTATTTGGACAAAGGTGCAAACCATTGCCAACTGGAGGCCCCCAGTTCTACCATTGGTGGTCAGCGGTGAGGATTTGGACTTGCATTTGTGATTCATATACAGTGATTGGTGTACACTACTAGTGAGTGCAGACCAATACGCGACCACATACATTTTGATAGGATTTTTTTTCCTTGGAACCCTTATTTTTGTTGAGAACTGCCAATTTTCACCATGAGCAAAAAGGATCCATTGCACCTGCAGATATTGAATTTGAAGAAGATAGGGTTGATACCTACACTGTGCCAGAACTCAAAGCTGTTTGCAAAAAGTTTAAAATCTCTATGAGAGGCCTCACCAGGAAGGAGGAGTTTCACAAGGCGCTAAGGGCCTGGTTGGAAGCACGGAATGCCAGTGGGCAGTCCGAGGAGCATGTGGAGGAGGCAGAGAATTTAGATGGGCAGCTTGAGGGGCCATTGGGCTTACCTGGGAGGGGAGTGCCTTCCAGGGAGGGCAGCAGTGTTGCTCAAAGGGCCTGTCTCCAGAGGAGCTGGAGGACAGGGACAAAAGCAGGATGCATGAAATGGAAATGGCCAAACTGAAACAGGGAAGCCATGATAGCCTTGAGCATAAGAAATTGGAGTTAGAAAGTAAGAGGTTGGCCATGGAAGAAAAGAAGATGCTTTTAAAGCATGAGAGAGTGGTGAGGGAGCTAGAGCTAAAGGCTAGGAGCCTAGAGATCACTCCCTCTGGTGGCAGCACACCTCCAGTGCCTGTAGAAAGTAAAGTGTACATCCCCAAGGAGGTTATTAAGGATTTCATGAAGGGGGAGGACATTGGGCAATGGTTTAAAGCCTATGAGATCGCCATGACATCACACCGGGTCCCTGAGAAGGATTGGGGAGCGGGGTTGTGGGGCCGCTTTGCAGGTGAGGGAAGGGAAACCTTGCTAGCCTTGCCCGCAGTGGATCAGATGTCCTATGCCCACCTGAAGGAAGCTTTAGTGACAAGGTATGGGTTAACTCCAGAGCTGTATAGGCAGAAGTTTAGGAACTGCAAAAAGCTGGAGTCTAGTACCTGGGTGGAGTATGTGTCTTATTTTTGCAGAGCATTGGATGGATGGGTGAAGGGTAGCAAAGTAAATGACTTGCAGGAGTTCTATGATTTAATTGCATGGGAGCACTTGTCCAGTAGTTGTTTTCCAGAGCTACGCCAGCACCTAGTTGACAGTAAGCTAACTAATCCTAGAAAGCTTGCTGAAGAGGCGGACCGCTGGGTCAGTACCCGGGTCCACAAGGGTCTTGTGGGAGACTCCGCCAAAGGTGGGCAGGGTCCCCAGCAGAGGAGTGGGGGGACAAGGGTAAACAGAAGGAATTCCAAAAGGGCCCCAAAGTAAACCCCAAGGGAACCAAGGTAAGGGTTCCCAGCCTCCCACTGAGAAAAGACCATGGGTCCCAACAGATAAGTCTGTTCAGAAGGGGCCCAAAGCATGTTTTAGTTGTGGTCAGGTGGGTCACTTTGTAGGAAGTCCCAAGTGCCCCAATACTGTGACCACTGCACCCACTGGTGCACCACCCCGGCAGATGGCTAGTGTAGCCCTGGGGGAGGAGTTGGGTGCCCAAGGTGGGTGGGGTCCCGCAGAGATGTCCCTGGTCTCTTTAGGAGACAGTGAGATGGTCCCTAGGACCCAGCTGCCTGATAACACTAAGAAATACAGGCAGTGGGTGACCATCAATGGCCATAGGGTGGAGGCTCTGAGAGACACCGGGCCAGTGTGACAGCTGTCAGTTGTCGGCTGGTGTCTGAGGAGCAGGTGGTCCCCAATGTATTCTACCCTGTAGTTGCCGCTGACAACTCAGAGAGCCACTGCAAGGTGGCCCAGGTTCCCTTTGAGTGGGGAGGGGTCTCAGGTATCCTTCAAGTAGCTGTGAGGCCAGCCATGCCTGTTGACTGTCTGCTAGGCAATGATTTGGAGAGCTCCCTTGGGCGAAGGTGGAGCGGAGGTCTCATTTGGAGATGTTGGGTCTGCCAGAGTGGGCGTGTGTGACCACTCGGTCAATGGCAGCCGGTAAGGGTATTCAAGAGGACCTGGAGCCTGGAAGAAGGGCCCAGGTGCCTGCCTTAAAGAGAGGAGGCAGGGGGCGCGGGAAACCGGCCCCCGAAGTTCCCACGGTCCAGGAGGAGGCAGACCTTGAGGGGGATGCCCTGGAACCAACAGGGGAACAAGTGGCTGAACTGGGGGACCTGCCTGAGCTGACCCATTGGCAGCAAGAAGGAGGCCCCTCCAGGGAGGAGTTCTGCGAGGAGCAGAAGAAGTGCCCTTCTCTTGAGGGCTTGCGGCAACAGGCTGCAAGCCAGGCAGCAGGTGATCAGTCTGGATCACACTGGATCTACTGGGAGAATGGTCTCCTGTATAGTGAGCCTAAGGTTGCTGAGCCTGGGTCAGCCCGTGTGCTGGTGGTACCCCAGCGCTTCAGAGCCTTCCTACTGGGTCTGGCTCATGATGTGCCTTTAGCAGGACATTTGGGGCAAGACAAGACCTTTCAAAGGCTTGTCACCCACTTTCATTGGCCCCAAATGCGCAAGAGTTCAGATACTCATTGCAGGACCTGTCAGACTTGCCAGGCAAGTGGTAAGAGTGGAGGAAGCACAAGGCTCCTCTCCAACCTTTCCCTGTTGTCAGTACCCCCTTTGAGAGGGTGGGTATTGACATTGTGGGGCCTCTGGATCCCAAGACAGCCATGGGCAACAGGTTCATCCTGGTCTTGGTGGACCATGCCACCCGGTACCCGGAAGCCATCCCTCTTCGGACAGTGACGGCCCCCGTGGTGGGACGTGCACTGATGGGGATTTTCTCCCGTGTGGGGTTCCCCAAGGAGGTGGTGTCTGACCGTGGTACCAACTTCATTTCCAAGTATATGAAGTCCCTGTGGCAGGAGTGTGGTGTAACCTATAAGTTCACCACACCTTACCACTCCCAAGGTAACGGGCTGGTTGAGAGATTCAACCGGACCCTTAAGGGCATGATTATGGGTCTGGAAGAACCCATGAGGCGTAAGTGGGACGTCCTCTTGCCATGCCTGCTCTTTGCTTACAGAGAGGTGCCCCAGAAGTCCTTAGGGTTCAGTCCCTTTGAACTGCTGTATGGCCATCCTGTAAGAGGACCTCTGAGTCTGGTCAAGGAAGGCTGGGAGAAAGCTCCCAGGAAAACTCCCCAGGATGTATTTAGTTACATGCTGGCCTTCAGGAACCAGACTCGGCGTTTCAGACAACTCGCTGAGGCGAATCTGGAAGCCAGCCAGGAAGAGATGAAACGTTGGCATGATCAGAACGCCACTCTGATCGAGTTTCATCCTGGACAAAAGGTTTGGGTCATGGCCCCAGTGGAGCCCTGTGCGCTCCAGGATAAGTGGACCGGACCATTTGAGGTGGTGGAGCGCAAGAGTGATGTCACCTACTTGGTGGACTTGCAGTCTCCCAGGAACTCCCTTGCGGGTCCTGCATGTGAACCGCCTGAAGCCCCACTTTGAGAGGTCTGAAGTGGGCATGCTCTTAGCAACAGATGCTGGGATGGAAGAGGAGACTGAACCTCTTCCTGACCTCCTGTATGCAAAAGCGCAAGATGGGTCAGTGGATGGTGTGAACCTCTCTCCCACCCTGACCCCGGAACAGCAGAATGACTGTCGCCAACTGTTGGGACAGTTTTCTGATCTGTTCTCCCTGACTCCCAGTATCACTGAATGGTGCATCCATGATGTGGATACTGGGGACAGTCCTCCTATGAAGCATAAAACTTACAGAGTGACTGACAGGGTGAGAGCTTGCATCAAGGAGGAGGTCTCCAAGATGTTTGCCTTAGGGGTGATTGAGTCCTCTAACAGTCCTTGGGCCAGCCCAGTGGTCTTGGTCCCAAAGGCTGCCGCGCCTGGTGCCACACCTGAACTCCGGTTCTGTGTGGACTACCGAGGACTCAATTCAGTCACCAGGACTGACGCGCACCCCATCCCCAGAGCTGATGAGCTCATTGATCGGTTAGGGGCTGCCCAGTACCTCAGCACGTTTGATCTAACGTCTGGATACTGGCAGATCGCCTTAACGGATGGGGCCAAAGAGAGGTCAGCATTCTCCACACCAGATGGGCACTACCAATTCCGGGTGATGCCCTTTGGGATGAAGAATGCCCCTGCCACCTTTCAGAGGTTGGTCAACCAGGTGTTGGCTGGGCTGGAGGATTTCAGTGCCGCCTACCTGGATGACATCGCAGTGTTCAGTGCCACTTGGGAGGAACACCTGCACCACCTCTGGGAAGTGTTGAAGGCGCTGCGGAAGGCAGGCCTCACGATCAAGGCGAGTAAGTGCCAGATCGGGCAGGGTTCTGTGGTGTACTTGGGACACCAGGTTGGGAGCGGCCAGGTGGCGCCCCTACAACCCAAGATAGATACCATCCTGGCTTGGGAACCCCCAAAACCCAAACAGAGGTGAGGGCCTTCTTAGGACTCACCGGGTATTACAGGAGGTTTGTCAAGGGGTATGGCAACATTGTTGCACCCTTGACTGAGCTGACTTCCAGGAAGCAGCCCAGGAAAGTGAACTGGACTGATGCCTGCCAAAAGGCTTTTGATGCCCTGAAATCTGCCATGTGCACGGCGCCCGTGCTTCAGGCGCCCAACTTCTCAAGGGAATTCATTGTGCAGACAGATGCTTCAGAGCATGGTGTTGGGGCTGTGCTTTCACAGATGAATGAGGAGGGCCTAGACCAACCTGTAGCCTTTATTAGTAGGAGGTTACTCCCACGGGAACAGAGGTGGAGTGCGATTGAACGTGAGGCATTTGCTGTGGTCTGGGCGCTGAAGAAGTTGAGACCATATTTGTTTGGGACTCACTTCCGGGTTCAGACAGACCACAGGCCCCTCAGATGGTTAATGCAGATGAGGGGTGAGAATCCAAAACTGTTGAGGTGGTCCATTTCCCTACAGGGGATGGACTTCACGGTGGAACACCGCCCTGGTACAGAACACGCCAATGCTGATGGTCTGTCCAGATTTTTCCGCCTTAGTGATGAGAACTCCCAGGAGGAAGGGTAGTTCTCCCCACATTTCAGCTGGAGGGGACACGTGTTAGACTTGGCACCATTGGCGTGGGTCTCCCTTCCCTTTTTTGCTGTTGCCTCTTATGTTTTGCTGGTTTTAGATGCTTTTGGGCACTGTGCCACTGCTGTTCAGTGCCACAGTGCAAGTGCTCCCTACTGTAAATTGATGTATGGATTAGTGACTCCATGATTGGATGATTGGTTTACTTGTCAGTCCCTAGTACAGTGCACTGAGTGTGCCCAGGGCTTGTAAATCCAATGCTGCTGGTGGGCTTGCAGCACTGGTTGTGCCACCCACAGAAGCAGCCTGTAAAGTGTGTCTCAGGCCTGCCATCGCAGAGCCTGTGTGCAGCCTAGGGCTGCCATGTCGACTTGGTGAGTACACCCACTCACCAGTCCCTAAACCTTCCCTTTACTGCATGTTGGTCACCCCTAAAGTAGGCCCTAGGGCAGGGTGCATTGTAAGTATAAGGTAGGACATGCCCTGGTGTGTGTGGCCTGTCCTAATAGTGAATTACAGCCATTTTCGTTTTTCACTATTGCAAGGCTACCTGTTCTCCATAGGCCAGAATGGGCAGTTTGATTATTACACCTTATAATCCTAACTGACCCAGGGAACATGGTAGAAAAACGAATTTAGTATGCCTGAACTCAGGATGATAAAATACATCTTTTAGTGAAGTTGGTTTTAACATTCTTTGTTTGAAAATACCACTTTTAGAAAGTAGGTATTTTCTTGCCTAAACCATCCAGCTGCCTCTGCTCAGGTTGTGTATTGTGTGTCTGGGTTTGTGAGTGACAGGGGCTGGGGGATTCCAGGAGGCAGGGGTGAGTCAGCACTAGGCTGAATAGGTCTGCCTGAAGGAGGATGGGTGGGAGGAGTTGCACCTGGGTCTGAATAGGGCTGTGCCTGCCTTCCACAATGCTGGCTCCACCTCCTGCCGGGCGTCTGATGGCTCTGCCCCTCACTCTCAAAGGAAAGAAGGAGTCAGAAAAACAAAGTGCTCCAGGACTGACCAGAACTGGTTTGGACTAGGCAAAGGCCTCTCTGCCTTCAGAGAACAAAGGGAAAAGGTGTATAAAAAGGGGACCCAGACCCCTAGGAAATTAGATCACTTCTGGGAAATCAAGAAACCTGTTGCCAAAGAGAAGAACCGGAGAAGCTGAAGGAGGAGTACTGCCCCTGTGCTGTTTTGCTGATTGGGGTTGGCCTGCAGTGGTTGCTTTCTGCCAAGGACAGGAGAAAAGACTTTGCTGTGCTTTGTCATCTTGAAGAAGGGAATCTCCAAGGGCTTGAACTGAGCTTGCCTCCTGCCTGAAGTCACAGGGACACAAAGACTTCACCCCTTCTGTTTGCCTGCATCTGGAACTGCTGTTTTAGCTGCTAACAGAGGGAAATTGCAACACCGACGCCGGCGAGCGACGCCGTAACCTGCACCGAAGCCGTGGGCACCGCTTGTGAAGAGCACGACGCACCGCCCGACTTGCACCGTAGGCCCGACGCCTGCCGACGCCGTGCGACATCGACTCCGAAGCCGCCATCGAGGCCGCTGCCTGCACCGGAGCCGAGGACACCGCTCGTGACGCTCACGACGCACCGTCCCGACTCGCACCGCAGCCCCGACTTCACCGACGCCAGGGCTTCATCATCGCGGAGCCGATCCTCGACGTGGGTGACCCCGAATCCATCGACGCCGCACCATCGTAAGGAACCGACGCCTCGCCGCCATCCGTGACGTCACCTCCCCGACACAGTAAGGAACCGACGCCTCACCTCCCCTGCGCTGCAGTAAGGAACCGAGACATCACCTCCCCTGGGGTCGTAAGGAACCGAGTGCCGCCGGCGCCAACGAAGAATCACCTCCCGACGCCGTGCACCGTCTTTGTTTTCATCGAATTCGAGGTACTGTTCTTTGTGGGTCTGCTCGACTCCGGGCCCGACGCCGCGCACCTCGCGGTCGGCGCCGTACTTTGGGATTTCCACCGGTCACGACGTCGTGATAACTCCAAGTGGAGTTATTTGTTGCTACAAGCTTTATTTGATTGACTATCCTATTTTTGAAGATAACGTGAACTGTCTCTATCATTTTAAGTCTATTTTTGAGTACTGTATTGTGGATTTTTGCTATTGGGTCTTGTGATAAGTCTATATAAAGATTACTTATTTTTACATAAACGACCTGTGTGGTGTCCATCTGTAGTGTTTTCACTGTATTACTGTATGTGGTCACAAATGCTTTACACACTGCCTCTGAGATAAGCCTGTCTGCTCGTGCCAAGCTACCAGGGGGTGAGCAGGGGTTATTTTAGGAGTGTATCCCCCTTATCCTGACTAGAAGCAGGGGTCCCTATTTGGACAAAGGTGCAAACCATTGCCAACTGGAGGCCCCCAGTTCTAACAGTTAGCATTCTTCTTGCCAGTCTATATGGCTGCCTTCTCCGGAATGGGATCTATGATGATGTAAGTGGTCTGCTCACTGTGTGTGTTCTGGGATGTCAGTTCCTCATGACACCGGCAGGGGGACAGAGGGGATGTCCATGGAGGCAATCTAGTTCTTGAGCACAGTTCAGTTAGGTTACCTGGAACTATATAAAATATAGCACCATAAGTGTACTCGTCTAAGTCCTCTAGTCATTGGGAGTGCACAACTCTTAATGCCATCATTTGTTTCTGAAAGGTCATCCCTGTCGTCACTATATAAAACACCAAATTCATAGAGTTTACTACCTCTTTCCAATACACATATTTTTAGATTACATTGGAAATCAATGACAGTAACAGCTGGAAACTCCTTTTATTGATCACCTTTGCAAAGACAGAGCAGCTTTGGGGACCACCAGGGGGCATCAGAGTCAGTCATTCTCACCGGCTGAAACACCAAATGCAGGACAAGGGTAAAGCAAGCAAGGACATGTGCAACATTAGACTCACGAGACAGACTGGGCAAGGGTAAGGGACAGCAGGGAAGACAGGCGGCACGTTGTAACACTATTCCTTCCTTAAAGTCACAAATGATAACGAATGCATAAACAAAGAACTATGGCTAATGAACTAGGGTATAATAAACATAATGTTATCTCTTTCAAGTATACAAATAGCAAGTTGTGTTAAATAAATATTATACAAAGCCTTAAAAGTGCCCAGGGTTTTTGATTGTTCTTGTACTTATTATAACATTCTCTTTAAGTGTCAGCCACTTCAGTAACATTATCATGTGTCACATCTGGGACTTGATGCACAAGTTCCTTCACTTTCCCTCTTGTCTGTATTCCGTAGTGTGAGCCTCAGAAACATCACTGATACAAGAAGTAGAATGATAACAAGAAATATTAAACACATTTTCTCCATCATTGTTATTACAGAAAGTCACTGCCAATCAGTTAAAACGGCACCATTCCCTTCCTCTAACATGACAGATAACGTATATGTTTTTAGTTCCTTGTGAGTGCCCAGAAATTTTGAAGCACCTTTTTTCACAAAAACTGGGGATTTAATTTTGACATAACCACCCACTTTAATTTTTGCCTGCTTGGCACTACACTGATTGTCAAACTTCATCTTTCTCTGTCTGATCACAACATTTGCAGTAGTAGTTTATGTATATCCTTGGGAACCTTTTGATTCTAATATTTAAAAGGCCAACTCCGAGTAAGATCAGAACTTTGTATCCTAGTTCTAAGACAGACCAGAGGTTGAGTGTTGTGTCAAATAATAACTCCGTATTTATTCTCCAATAATGTTTCTAACATCTTTACCACTGGCAATTGCAGACTGCACACCCTCCCTCAGCACTCCGTTGCATCTCTCCACTAACCCCTTCTACGTTGGCGAATACAATGCTTTGCATTTATGCATAATACCATGTTTCCTGAAAATATTTTCATTTTCTAGAATACAATTCGTACCCCGTTGTCTGAGATTATAGTTGTAGGAAATCCCTCTCTGCTGAAGATTTCGCTAATAAGAATTCTAAACTCCTTACGTTTACGCTATCTCAGAAATTTCTGCTCCACCCACGAGGAATAATAATCATCTAGAACATTAATGTGTTTGTTCTCATCCTTCAGACATCTAAAAGGTCCACGACAATTATTACCCTACCATGCTCATAGTCACATTGTCACTCTATTCACACAGAACAGACCATCCACAAAACATAATACTGACAACTAGGATCATTGACTTAATGATATATTCTGATCTTTTGACTGCCTTTCTGTAGAGGATTTAGAAACATAAGTTAAGAATACGACAAGACAAATCACCTCAGAGGTTTACGTTATAGAGCAAACAATATATATTTGTCCAATCCATCATTGCATTTACATGCTTTAAAACTGTGTTACATATTACCAATAGTAAGAGTACCACAGGTTTACTTCTTCGTTAAATTTGATAGCCTGGAATTATTTGACAATACCATCAATATGTAAAAACGTGTGAAATCTTTCAGTGCAGCAAGTATGAGCATCAAAACAGACAGAGATTATTACAGTTGCTAACTTAACATCCTTACCCCTCGCACACCTTGGGAATGATTTTACTCTTGACTTACCTGAAGATAAGGGATCTAATGGTATACTGTTTGTTATAGATTCCTTACAAAGACATTTCATGGCTTTAATAGCTATTCCTAATACTAAAACTGCGGCCAAGTTATTAGTGCAAGACATTATAAAGTCACATGGGGTCTCTAGTTGGCAGAGGTAGGTACCTTTGTCCAAGTAGGGACCCTTGCTTCTAGTCATGGTAAGGGGGATACAGACTTTAGATAACCCCTGATCACCCCCTTGGTAGCTTGGCTTACCCCAAAGCGAATGTGTAAAGTATTTGTACTCTAAACACACAGTAATACAGTGATAGCACCATAAATGGACACCACACCAGTTTAGAAAAATAAAGTATCTTTATCTAAACTCAACAGGACCAAAACGACAAAAATTCAACATACATGTAATAAGAATATTACTTTTAAAAGGTTTAAAGCAACTTGGCCCATAGAAAACTATGAATGCGTTTTTTCACACAAAGTACCTGTAGATGCGTCAAAATTCACAAGGCCAAACAGCTGCAGAGTGAGGAAGCGTAGAGAAACAAAGGAATGCGTCAGTTACTGAGTCCTTGGGGAGGCGGTGCAACAGTTCTGCTGCACACTGGAGAAGTGATGCGTGGACCCGGACTGTAGGGGGAAGTGATGCGTTGACTTAAAGACGGTTCTGGTCTGCGGGTGATGCATCGGGAAAACTTGCCGCACAGGTGCGATGCGTGGAAATGTGGGATGTGCTGGCGATCGATGCAGCAATTGGCGTTGCGTCGGTTTCTTCAGCCGCGATCCCACTCTGCGTCCGTTTTTGCAGTTGTAAGGCGCTGTGTCGTCTTTGCAGCGGTGCGGCGGTGGTGCGTGGAGATTCTGCCCGCGCAGCAGTGCTGAGTCAGAAAAACAGCTGCAAGAAGAGCGATTTCTTCAGTTTCTTCCAGCTCCCAACAGCAGTAACAACCTCCAGAGGCCCCAAACTGGAACAGGCACCTCCTGACATGTCAGAACTCTCAGCAGTAGAATTCAGGGGAGCTGGGGGTGAAGTCTCTGTGTCCCTGAGACTTCAGAACAGGAGGCCAGCACACACAGGCCCGTGGAGAGTCTTCTTCAAGCAGGTTCACAGCAAAGTTCCAATTTTGTCCTTTCCTTGGCAGAAACAGCAACTGCAGGCCAACCCCCACACAGCAAAGGGGCAGTACTCCTCACAGCTCTCCAGCTCTTTTCCTTGGCAAAGGTTCCTCTTGAGTCCAGAAGTGATCTAAATTTCTGGGGTTTAAGGTTCACTACTCATACCCCATTTTGTCTTTGTTCTTCTTTGTGCAAGAGTCTCTGAGCCCAGTCAAAACCAGTTCGGTCCTCACTGGTGCAGTATAACTACAGGGGGTGGAGACAGCATTGTGCAAGGGAGACAGGCCCTACTCAGGTGCAAGGAAAACTCCTCTCATTACTCTAAATGCAGCCAAGGTCTATTCATCTCAGATCTGAGTCATTCAGGAAGGGACAGGCATACCTCACCCCCCCCCCCCCAGTGGCTGTGTACAGTGAATGCACATCCCCAGCCCCTGCTACTCCACACCAGACAGTCAATACACAAACAGGCAGAGGCACACAGAATGGTTTAGACAAGAAAAAGCTGACTTTCTAAAAGTGGCATTTTCAAACACACAATTTAAAAACCATCTTTACTGAAATATGTGTTATTAAATTCTGAGTTCAGTAAGCTTAAACGTTATTTCTCCATCTTGTCCCAGTGGGAAGTTATACTTGTAAGATGTTACAAAGTATCTCCCATGTCATCCTATGGGACAAATAGCCTTTCAATAGTGAAAAACGAAGTTGGCAGTATTTCACTATCAGGACAAGTCACACACACCAGTACATGCCCTACCTTTTACATACACTGCACCCTGTCCATGGGTGTACCTTGGGGCCTACCTGAGGGGTGTCTTACATGTAGAAAAAGGGAAGGTTAGGGCCAGGCAAGTGGGTGCACTTGCCAGGTCGACATGGCAGGTCAAATCTGCGCGCAGACACTGCAATGGCAGGGATGAGTTACATTTGCAGGGCTACTTATGTGGGTGGCACAATCAGTGCTGCAGGTCCACTAGTAGCATATGATTTATAGGCCCTGGCACATTCAGTGCACTTTACAGGGGGCTTACCAGTAAATCAAATATGCCAATCATGCATAACCAATTATGTTCGCAATTTACACACAGAGCATATGCACTGTAGCACTGATTAGCAGTGGTAAAGTGCCCAGAGTCCGAAAGCCAACAAAAACAGGTCAGGAAAAAAATAGGAGGACGAAGCAAAAAGTTTAACCCAGCAAAAAGGGCCAAGTCCAACACTATGGAATAGACTGGGTAAATGGTTGGGCCTGTGTTAAACCGTGTCTGCCTTTCAGTTATCGTCCACCTATGGTTGGGCAGACATAATTCATCAATCAAGCACTGGAAAAGTTCCAGAGATACTTTTTATCAACAGTCAGATAGATCTCTTATGGAGGCCTGAATTTGCATATAATAATTCCATTAATGTTCACGTCCATATCACACTCTTTTTGTGTTCCTATGAGCATCATTCTCATATGCACCACATCCCTGTGATAGAAAATAACTCATGCATAAATCTACATCATCTAAGGATTCATTCAGTTAGACAATCATTTCAAGAACAATTACAAAAATGTAGATGTTTTATAAGGAATGTGTTGATGGCACATATGTATATGGTGGGGGTAAGGTTTGGTTGTCTTCCAAATATTTGCATCTGAAGTTGCCGCCTGAATCCCAACCTCATATTGTGGGACCATACTTGCCTTCTTACTTCCTTGCAGATGCATCTGGTCTCCCTTGTATCTTTGTTAAAGCCTGACCCTACTCTCTAATAGTCCTGACCCTTTTCGTCAATTCAGAAGAGTATAAGTGCATTGTTGACTCTCATATTTAAGAAGGCACATTTTTCTGTTTCATTGTTACGAAAGGGTATGGGCCTGATGAATTCTCATGGGAACTGACTGCCAAGTGTCTTCACCTATTTTGGTGGAATGTTTTTATCTACACCATCCTCTAAAAACCCTCCTGAAACATCTTTAGAGGCGGGATGATGTTAGGCCCTAAGCATGGATAACTTACATAGAAGGTGTCAGGTGTATGTGCACCTGTAAGACTGTGTCCCCATTCATATTTAGGACTACATTTCCTATGAGGGCAAGAAAGGATTGGATATGTTTTATGTGTGCTCATCATGACTCTTAGTGCTTGCATGCATGCAGAAATTGAAACGCTACACAACATCCTGGTGTTTTCATATGCACTGTACATGACTGGCAAGATATAATTGGAACAATTGCTATTTAATGGAAGTACATATAAGGAAGATGGTCTGATTGCTCCAAATCAGTCATACTGTTGTTCATCAAGAGAATCAGCTGCCATTTAGCTGTATTTATGAGAAGAAACTCTGCTGTATGATGTCAAGGTACCTGTGCCTGAGGCATGCAGAGGATGTCTACTACCCCTCAGCATTTCAAGTTGCGTACTAGCAAGTCTAGAGAGAGACAAGCAGAACATGGACCTGTAGTTTTGTCAGTTTCATCCTTTTTCTTGGAACTTTGATGGGAACTGTGATTTGTTCATAGACTATTACGTGCTGTTCCAAACATTATACTATTATTTGGTCTGTATGCAAAAAAAACTGTTAAAGACCTCTCACAATTCAGTGAAGGTGCCACACCCTGATCAATCTTAGACCACTTACAAAATCTCTCATTGGAAAACATCAGATGGAACCTTTACCTGGTTCTGAAGCCCTTCGTTTAGCTGTGATCAAGGTGAACTGTATAGAGAACTCACTATCGATTGAGTGTTTTGAGAATCAAATGTTAAGACCCTACCAAACTGTTGCCCTCAGATATAAGTGAATTGCTGCACTTGTTTCCAGACATTAAGCCTCTCTAATAACTCTTCTGCAGTTGCACGTTGTGTCATCGGCTCTAAAGATAACTCCCTTGGTTGAAACCTTTGGTAAAGAGTGTCCCAAAACTCTATTGTGACACATTTTACAGTTTGTAACACACATGATCCCTTTGTTATGACTTATCAGTTTTGGTTGAGAAAAAAAATACCTTTCCCCGTACCTTTGTATGGGAAGAACCAAGTAAAGGATTGAAGCTAAGCTTGATCCCCTGATTCTTTAGATCTACCCCTGCTACCACGGGAGCGAGGGGTTTGTCCTCTCTGCGGGAAGAAGCCTATGTTAGAATGGAAGTTCCTTCCGTAGCCCTGCAGATCTTGATAGTAGTACTGGGACCTTTGTGACCCATGGCTGACAGCTAGTCCCTTCCTGTCAGCCCTTCCAAAAACTCTTGCGTTAAGCATGCGTCGAAAATTGGATTGGGCTCTGCTAAAGGCAGTAAATGTGGACACATACTTGCCTTGAGATTTTATGAAATGTTTGCCAAAAAATAACCCATTTGGATCACCTGGTCCTTCCTTGTTAGCTAGATCACCCAATTTAGGATTCATTCTCATGAGGATGGCCCTTCTCCTCTCTGCAATCAGCTGGCAGTGGCATTCCCAAGCAGGCATAAGGCCGGTTAGCTCCAACCTCCGAGTAATTCAATGTCTACGGACATGTCCTTATAACTTGCCTCTTCAGCCATGCCTAAAATCCTGGCTAGCGGACCCAGAATGTCTAATACCTTATCCTGGCACTGCTTAAGGCAGCTCACCAGGCCTTTTCTAGGGTCCTTAACAAATTTAAAATGGGATGTCATTAATTAGGGATCCAGGTTAGGGGTAATTCCTGAGTTATTATCTAGGAATGGTCTTGGACATTCAGACCTCAAAAAATTACGAGACTCCTTATCAAGAGACTTCTGTATCCAATACTTAATAAAGGTAGTCATGTGGTCCATGACCCACCAGTCTGAACCTTTCAGGTGCATAATGAGGTTAGGATTAAACATATTCGCACTCAATGGGTCTTTAATAGCCTTCAAGGTTGAAGGTTGCTCGGGGTCTTCATCGAGAAACTCCGTTTCCAAGGTCTCTTGTGGATCAAATACATATTCGTCCATCTGATCTCCATAGACCGTAGATCATCTTCAAATAAATTGTCATCAGTATTTGTACTGCGTGAGTATTTACCATCTTTTGTGCCATGAAGGCCACTCATTCTGTTTGTGCGGCCAACTCCTATGCGCCAACATGGTCATTCCTGCTTTTTGTGCCGCTATGGACACCACGGTCTATTGTAGCGCAAGGCTACCTTGTCCCAAGTCTCTCTTGACTGATGTCAGGTGTTTCGAGTTTTTTGAGACCGTGCCTCCCTTTCTGGTAATTATAGGAGAATCCTCCTCAGATAATGAGAAAAATGCCTCATCTGAGGGAGGATCTCTTTTCCTTTTGGCAAAAACAGCTTCTACTGCCTCTTTTAATGGAAGATCTGAGTTTCCTGTCGAAGTATCTCTTAAAAATATCCTCACTAATGGCAGAGGCAGGGGAGCCGTGTGAAGTTGACTCATCTGCTATAGAAACTGAATCGAGTCCCTTTTCCTTGGAATGAAACACTTCCTGAAATAACCTTTTTCTCTTTTTTTCAGGTAGAAAGAGCCATAATAACTACAGTCTCCCTTCTCTGCCGCTCTGTCCTCAAACGGCAACAGTTTCAATTTTGCGTTGCCATTTTAATGCACTGTGCTCTTGGCACGTACGCATTGCAGAAAAGGGCTTTCCCAAGGGAAAATGGCAGCCAAACGCCGATTCCTCTTTTTATGACTAATGAGGACTCGGGGTGTATCGGCGGTCCAACTGCAATCGGAGAAAAAACACGGGACAGTCCCTGAAGGAAGACGTGCCCTCCCTATCTCTTCGGTGAGCGGAGGAGTGCGTCTTTTAGTCCCTTGAAGTGGATTCCTTGCACTATTCCCGCTCATCTTTCAAATAGATGCCATGGGCTAGAATGATGCATACTTGCAGCCCACGCCAAGCGCCTCAGGGTCTGCTCTAGGCCACTACATGGCCTGATACTGCTGCCTTCTTAGCCTGGAGAGCCGTTTAGCGCCCCAGGCTCAGGATAAGAATACCTACCTGTAAGTTAGGTTTAACAAAAAGGCATGAAAAAATTAAAACGAATGGGGAGAAAAAAACCCAAGCATGGTGAAAAAGACGATTACGAAAGGAGGAAACCTAGCTTTCCTGTAGCCCCTTCTCTCCCTCCTACGCAGGTCAGAACAGCAGGTGGGGGAGGCCTTGTCTAAATGACACTGTGGGAAGATAGCCCTGGGCTAGGGAAGCACTGCCCAGCCGGGGGTGCGCAGTGGTAGTGGGCCTACGCGATTTCCGGCCCCCATCCTTGACTCTCTCCGTGGGATACCGGTGGCAGTGCACTTATCCACACGGTGCTTCGTTAGGGAGTATGACGCCATGGTTCGCTCCTAGGTGCCGAAGCAGCCATGCTAGGTCCTGGTGCGATTTGTGGCTAGGGCAGCCTGAGTAGAACGATAGACCAAGGACCTGCGGCTGCTACAGACAGACAGTCCTGGAAGTGGAGGGGGGCCAACCATTTATCAGTAGAGTGGAACAGCCCTCAGGCCCTCACAATGTCTAAGGATAAATCACCACTGGCCTCAGCCAAGTAGAGCACGATAGACCAGTACACAAGTGTGACTATGGCAGTAAGGACCGAGCGAAGTCTCCTTTGGGCTGCCCTGACAATGCAATGCTGCTTGTGGCCATTACTCAATCACGGGAGGCTCTGGAGGCTAAGATTGGGCGGTGGGAACCAACATGAATTTATTGCTCCAAGATTTGAGGAAGGCGGTTGACCACATCACTGAGGCAGAAACAAGAGTGTCTGATGTCGAGGATTCAGTGGCAACCTTACAGCAGAAGGTCACAACATTAACAGCTATGACCAAGGAGCTTGCCATACGAGTGGAAGACGCAGAGGGCTGTGCGCGATGCAACAACCTACGATTTGTGGGCTTTCCGGAAGGATGCGAAGGCTCCTCTGGGACAAAATTGTTGATGCAGTGGCTGAAATCTGTGGTTCTACGGAGAGCCTGTCATCATGCTTCGTGTTTGAATGGGCTCAACGGGCCATGGTGGGGAAGCCCCCTCCCGGTGCACGATCCCGACTGATCATTGCGAAACTCCTAAACTACTTAGATCAGGACGTGGTCCTACATTAGGCTCGGAGCCAAGAAAAAATCATGTACGTATCTGCCCACATCATGATCTTCCCTGACTATACTAGAACAGTCCAGCAACAGAGACACTCCTTCCTAGCTGCTAAGTAAAAGTTGCAAAACCTCAAGATACAATATATGCTGCTACATCCAGCACGGCTGAGAGTAGTGTACAATTCCCAGATAATGTTTTTCGATATTCCAGAGGCTGCCTTCAAGTGAGTGGATGAATCGGTGGTGATTAAACCTCATACCCCACCTAGAATAGACTCTGATTCATCACAGAGCGACCGGCACAACCGTTCCAAGAAGTCCACTTCCAAGCGCCACAACAGATCTCAATCGTCCTGGAGGAGAGCACGTACAGATGGTGATCATTGAGGTTACTAAGGGACTGTCGTCCTATGTGAGACTGATACACTGATTGTTATATCCCGTTCAAACTGTTCTATAGCCATTTTTAATTTCAAGCTTTAAGGGGATCGCACGCTTCCTCTTCCTCTACCTATTTCTATTGCCTATGCATGCAGCGTACATTGTGTGGGCCAGTTGCATGGAGGGAGTTTGATGTGATTACAAGATACGGGCTGGACCGAGTGGGATGCCTTCTATAAAGTGACTTCCTCAATGAGTCATTCACAGGAATCCTTTCTAGAGGTCATGTTTTTTTGGGCGTTGGGATAGGGGGATTTATTGGTAGTGTTCCTTCCCATTCCCCAAGTTGAGGTTTGGTAGGGACGCATACCACGACAGACGCTTCCAGTTTCGTGAAGTATGGGGGAGGGGAGTGGGGGGATTATTTGTTGCATTCATGCTTTGCTGGTTATTGAACAGTTGCAGTCCCATTGTTCACACCTCATCTGACACGCACTTAGAGTGTATCATTCTGTACCATTGATATACATGACTAGTTGCGCATCAGAGAGTACAGGGGGTGAACTCTGCATCGTAACGTGGAATGTGAGGGAGGTCCTGGATAAAATTAAATGAAGGGCAGTCCTCCAGCATGCCAAACCCTTGGGGGTGGCCTTTCTCCTCTTACAAAAGACCCATCTTATGGGGACAAAAGACCCCTGCCTAGCCTGTCTTGCCAATACACAGGTTTTCCACTCGGGTTTACGCGGGGCTTCCGGGGCACAGACATTTTAATTCATCGTAGGGCCTCTTTTACCACCCGGAGGGTGTGTGTAGACGCTTACGACCGCTTTGTTGCAGTGACAGGTGGCCTCCATGAGGAACACCTCACGCTCCTGAGTGTCTAGGCCCCCCCTCCGCCTGGGGCTGCCTTCACTGAATGCTTCCTCTGCTTGTGGTGTGAGATGCCAGGTGGCCATTGTTTGGTAAGGGGAGACTGAAATTATGTCATTCACCCTGGGGCTGACAGATGGCAACCACAGGGTGGGAGAGATGTCCAACATGACTCTAGACTGTCCACTCTGGTGACTACCCTGGGTTGGGCGGACACAAGGAGGGCCTATCACCCTCCCAAGAACGGATATGCATATTACTTGACGGTCCATGGGTCTTTTTCCCTCTTGGGCTACCTATTTATCCCAAGAACTTATCTCCTCAGGGTGTCATTGCCCCATATATTTACCCGCGGGGGCTCTCCGATCACTCCCCTGTGTCCTTGGAGCTTCATATCGCTGCCAATCGCCCTGGATTTCAATGGCGGATGTCACCATGGCATCTCCAGAACCCGACTTATAGGACCACTGTACAAAAAGCGATAACGTAATACCTTACATTCAACTCACCCACTGCCTCCACGTAGATAGCTCTATGGGAGGCACTTAAGCCAATTATTCCAGTGGTGGACATCAGCTTTTGCACGGGAGACCGTAGGCGTAGAGCACAGGAGCGGGTTGCCTTCGAAACACAAATTGAGAAGTTGGAGGGCGATTGTAGGAAGTCAGGCAATAAGACAGAGAGATTACAGCTTATTCTGGCCCAACAATTATACCATATACACAACAGGAGCACAGGGGGGAAAAAGGGGTCAGATCGTCCCCCACCCAATCATTTATAACAATCACGAGACCTGACCTCTGTTGAACGAATATCCTTATATCTTTATTTTTTACGACCCACGGGGAGTTTCTAAACAACTTTTAACTTCCCCACAGGTACAGCTAACTACCAGTGACCTGTTGGTCTGATTGTTCCCTTTAAAGTCCGTCAATAACCCCATAACAGCACACATGAATGTGTCTGTAAACCCTTACATAAATGTGTGAAACAGAAAAATGTGAGAAAGGCCAGAAAGCACCTCACGCACGCCACCCAAGGAGCTGCTGGATGCTACTGCCAGTATGCCCACGCTATCATCATAGGCTGCTTTCATGACCACACAGAAAAAGAAAGTGTACTGAAATTCCTCAGAGGTGGAGAATCAGAGAAAATATATAGAAAATAAATCAGAAAATGTGACAAATATCACTGAGAGTGCAAGTATTACTCAGTGCTCACTGGTCCCAATCGTGAAGAGAGAATTGTTATTCTCATAATTAAAATGGGGTACCACTCACATGCGGAACATACTTTATTTAATGCTGTGAGTGTCCTCAGGTTAAAGAAAGGCATGTATGTGGCCCACTTTCAAACACGAAAGGCCAACATGTTTCGTTGCCAACTTGTTTTCGGCAACTTCATCAGGGCTGATGGGGAAACCAGTCTTCACCTCAATTGTTTATCACACCCAACCGAGTGGTTGCTGTTATCCCTCGTACCTGCAAACCACTTAATTCAAGAATCGCGCGCCAGATGGTCGCGTGTTTCCTTCTGGACTGCAATCGTCAATGTCAACCGCGTCCTGGGGCAGCCTCAACCTCTGTGCTCTGTCCCGTTGAGGCTGCCCCAGGACGCGGTTGACATTGACGATTGCAGTCCAGAAGGAGTCACGCGACCATCTGGCGCGCGATCCTTGAATGAAGTGGTTGGCAGGTACGAGGGATAACAGCAACCACTCGGTTGGGTGTGATAAACAATTGAGGTGAAGACTGGTTTCCCCATCAGCCCTGATGAAGTTGCCGAAAACAAGTTGGCAACGAAACATGTTGGCCTTTCGTGTTTGAAAGGGAGCCACATACATGCCTTTCTTTTAACCTGAGGACACTCACGGCATTAAATAAAGTATGTTCCGCATGTGAGTGGTACCCCATTTTAATTATGAGAATAACAATTCTCTCTTCACGATTGGGGACCAGTGGGCACTGAGTAATACTTGAACTCTCAGTGATATTTGTCACATTTTCTGATTTATTTTCTATATATTTTCTCTGATTCTCCACCTCTGAGGAATTTCAGTACACACTTTCTTTTTCTGTTTGGTCATGAAAGCAACCTATGATGATAACGTGGGCATACTGACAAGTACCATCCAGCAGCTCCTTGGGTGTGCGTATGTGAGGTGCTTTCTGGCCTTTCTCACATCTCTTCTGTTTCACACATTTATGTAAGGGTTTACAGACACATTCATGTGTGCTTGTTATGGGGTTATTGACGGACTTTTTAAAGGGAACAACCAGACCAACAGGTCACTGGTAGTTAGCTGTACCTGTGGGGAAGTTAAAAGTTGTTTAGAAACTCCCTGTGGGTCGTAAAAAATAAAGATATAAGGATATTCGTTCAACAGAGGTCAGGTCTCGTGATTGTTACCAACAATTATACCAGCAGCCCTTACTAAATGAGGTGAAGACAGGCTGGCAAGCCACACAGCAACGAATATATCAATGAGGGGATAAGTCAAGTTGCATGTTGCACAGATTGTGTCAGACCGCGTGGACTGTGTGGCCGGTGCCGGACCATTAAGGGGGTTTGATTTCGATGCCGGCAGAAGTAGCCCAAAGTTTTGCATATTATTATAGAGTGTTATATGCTCCAAATGATCACATCAGCATAGAATTAGTCCAGGAATTTCTCAGGAACATCCAGCCACGTGCATTATCGGCAAGTAAGCAATTGGACGAGAAACTTACGGTGGAGAAACTGGCGATGGCATTGGTCGAGATGCACACAGGCCGGGCCCTGGGCCCCAATGGCTTCCTAAGCGAGTTCTTGAAGGTCTTTATGTCACAGTTTGGCAGTACCCTACTAGAAGAGATACAGGAGGCATCACTTGGCGCCACTCTCCCCTGGGACTGGCGACATGCGGAGATTGTTGTACTTCTGAAGCCG
Organism: Calotriton arnoldi; assembly: GCA_963921515.1. Taxonomy (NCBI): domain Eukaryota; kingdom Metazoa; phylum Chordata; class Amphibia; order Caudata; family Salamandridae; genus Calotriton; species Calotriton arnoldi. The sequence goes on along the minus strand of CAWUFW010017654.1, from coordinate 144,497 downwards.
GAACGACCGCCGGATCTACACTAGTCTTACTGTCTGAGCTGCCTTCTTAATTTTAAAGTGAAGCTCTAAGCCAATACTCTGGCCAATAGACTACTGAAATGCATGCCTGATCTCGTACACCTAGACCAAGCGGGCTTTATGTCTCAGCGGTCCACTCGTCATAACATCAGGCGAGTCTCTAATGCCTTGGCTATGGTTTATCGCCTGGCACTACCGGCAGTAGTGCTTATAGCTGATATGGACAAAGCATTGCTGTAGGGATTCTGCACACACACAGAGCTATGCACAGGATAATAGGACCTCGGAATATAGTGGTGAGCCAACCATAAACCTTAGCACCTAAAACCCCAACCCGACTAGCTGTAGCGTCTCATTAGCAACAATGCTACCAATGATTAGACAACCCAGAACACGGTATCTCTCTCTCAGGACTCGCAGTAGCAAGAACACCCTTTCATAACTCACTCATACCTGTCCACAACGCGCGTAAGAAGAGACACTGTATAGTTTAAAATGTTTATTTCAACTACCGTGCTCTAAGATACAGTACACGTGCCAGTACTATCAGCATAATGCATAAGGATAATATAATCAGCATAGTTACAACTCCATAGAATACAAACGGGGAAAGCATTTCATAAAGCAGTGGATATAGGGCTAAATGACCTTACCACCCTCCCCGTGCTAGTAGCTAATTTATTATAAAAACAGAAGACCTCTGGGCTTTGTCTAGCGAACCCCCATACCTCAATATCTAGATGCAAGGTTTACATCATCAGACAAGCACAGCTCTTCTCTCTGGAACGGTTTTTCTCCAAGTGTCTCTAACAGTGAAATCACAATATTAAAAGCACATGAATTTCTCCAAGGCAGCTGTACCTAGTGTTATGTCTAAGTGCGAGGGACTGGCCAGATCAGCAAGAACAAGGGACGTTGTTTTTCGACCTTGTACATGTTGTGCAGACATAGCCCAAAGGGAACAGGAGAAAAGGTGAAAGACAGATATGCAGACAGTTCTAATATAGCCGGGCAGAAGCAGAGGCTGGAAAAACAACGGCACAAAGTACCGTGCGCAAAAAGGCATCATGGCAGCCAGGCCCAAGTCAACGTAGCAAGGCAGTCCAGGAGGCCACAAACCACAAGACACCCTCCCCTGGGCAGTCCATCGGCCAAGACATAGGACGAAGACAGAGTTCAAACAGACGGAGCAGAACAGAAACGTCTGTTGTGGAGTAGGCCCCATGAAGGACAACAAAGGGGAGACGAAAAAATTATTGTAGAGATAAAATAAAAAAATCCAGCGAGGCAGGTCGCAGAAAGCGAAGGCCCTGTTAATCCAACAGAGTGTAAGTGCAGAAAAACGCCACACCTTCCAAGAGGACATCATTGGAATCGTCGGAAAAAAGCGACACCATCCAGTCCAATAAATCAAAGCTGCAGTCATGTTCCTCGCAAGAGGGAGCAGCGAACAGCATTGCGGGACAACTTGAGTGGTATTCAATATAACTTTGTTGTAGGAGATTCTGAGCAGCCAACCAGATATCCAATTGTGCCAAAATCCCCAGTGCAGCCGCACACGCCATGTAGCCCGCACCGGAACAGTCCCATTCATGGGCCTCTAAGGGACCCACCAGCAGGACAAAATCCGGTCGAGACAGAGACGTATTGGAGAGGCAATAATCCAAGGACCACGAGAAAGGACATCTGATGCAAGACATCACAGGTTATACGCAAAGCGAAAAGAAAGTCTGTAGGACACACTGAGCGTCGCCAACGGCAGGATGCCGAATCCAGCGAGGATGCGCTCACGGAGCATCCGGAGTCGACCTGGGTCGAGAAGGGCCCAAGGAGGTGCAGCCATTGCGAAGTAAACAGACCAAAAGTAGTATACCAGCCGCTAAGGCGAGGATCAACGGAAAGCCGCCAAAGACGCTGGAAAAAATAGAATGAATAAAAGCCGGTATTACACCAAAAATAGTCTGAAAAGAGGTACAAGGCCAGAGCCCACAACTTTAAAAAAGTGCACCAGACCTTCAGTGCGTGATGCATTAAAAACACGGTGAATCAGTTCACCGAAATGTTGTGGGAGGTTAGTGTTCAAAAGGGCCTGTATTTCACTGTGGGTACTCGCCACCTGGAGAATGAATGTCTCCCGGGCGGATGTGAGCATAACCTCCTGGTTCAATAATAGCGCCTTTATTCTGCTCAATTTATTGAAAGGAATGGAAGGCCAAACGGAACTATCTATGATGTCGTGCGGGGGAGGAAAAAGCACATTTTTGCAGCAGACAACCCTGTGTGAAACTGTAACAATATAGGGTATGCCGGCCAGCATGCCACAGCAGTCTTGGTTATTCAGAAGCAGATAGCTAGCATTAGCAAGCACAGTGAAGGTAGGAGAAATAGCAGGAGCAGGAATACCCTTTAACAAACAAGCAAGATTCGGAGCCGAAACGTTATAAGCTCCGTGCAACCTAATGTGTTTGCAAACAAGGGAATGACCCACAGTTGAATCACATGACTCCCCCGTGAGAAAAACTTCCTTCCCGTCTCTAAGGCATTTATACATGAAAGGCAGGGACCAAAGTTCATGCAGGAAGGCACTGCCCAAGGGCTGGAAACGGCCCACCGGATAATGTTTCATGCACAAACTAAATTCAAACAAAGAAAAAGGCAAGGCGATAACCTCATGAACTAGCCACACGGCAGAATCCAATTCCGCCATAGAGAACGGTAAGGGCTCTATTTTCTCGATATGTAACAGAGTGTATGCTGCATCCTTCATGGACATGAACTGCTGTTTGTCAGTTAAATTAAAGGGCAGGAATAAGGCAGAGGTGTTCAAAAAATGCCAAGGAACTTTACCTAACTTAAGTGTCTGCAAAGTCCATGCAAACTGCATAACTGAACGCAATTGATTCTGCCCATGATATAACACTGAAACATCATCTTGTACAATATCAACAACAGAGGACACAATATTCTCTAACATGTAAATGCGGGAAGACAGGGTATTAATACTATTGTCAACAACAGCAAGCACCTTTTCCAAATTTGCTTGATCTATTTCCCGTAGACGGGAAGCAGCTTCAATTTGCGAAAGCTTCCAGAGTTCATTATAAGTTTCATAAATGAATCTCTTAGGTCGTGGACCATGAGGCCCCAAAATAAAGTCGGACAGATCAATGTTTCCTGATAGGAGGGATAAATGTTGTTTAACAGAATCTAGGGAAGAGTGCTGCAACCACTGTTTACACAATTTACCAACAGAATATGTTGTTACAGTACGAGAGTCAGAAAACCTTGGATCTGGCCTATCCTGTTTGTAACCAGGAACTGAGTCATGAAAACGCAGTTGGCAGGCATTAGATGCTATTGGCCAAGCCAACCAGGGTGACTGAGCAAGCGCAGAGACCTTAAACGAATTGTTCTGAAACAGAGCTTGCAAAAATGTAAGGGACACATTGAAATGCAAGCTCCCGTTGGGAGTGGTAGACAATGCAGGAATGGAAGGTGCATTCAATTATTTGGAAGTAGCCAAACCCCAACACGTAGTTTGATAGATGGTATTATTCAAAAATAAAATCTGGGCCGGGATAAGGCAAGCACGGTGCAAGGCTTCGGTGCCTTGCACCTGCCATGGTTTGGAGTCCCAGATTGATTTCAAGTCAATAGTGTCCTTCCAGTACTCATAACCACCCACAGCTAAGGCACTCAAAAAGGAACCCGAATACAGCAATTTGGTGTGGGTCAACATGATTTTCTGAGTGGATGGAGTGTTTAATCTAAAATAATAGGACCCAGGGTTCGATCTATCAAAGTCTGTGAAGTAAGTAAATTTATTTCTAAGAGTTTGGGAGCTACCTGGCAAGTTGGACAATGCTCCCATTGGGTGTAGTTAAAAGGACCACGCAGTGCACTTGGTTTATGGACAAAGTGGTTGCCCCAATGCTGGTAACAATATAAATCAGCATAACTTACAGAATTCATGTACAAATCTTCAGCATTAAAAGTGGCATAATATTTCAAATCAGTAAATAATGCTTCAACTGCATGCACATCCCAATCGTCAGAATGAATATTACTTTTTACGACATCACCCATTGAAACACGAAGGACATTTGGTACATTAATATTTTCGGTTGGTCCATGAATTTGGAAGTTTACCGCATCCCAAACGATGCCATCAGCGACTGGAAAAGCTGAAATGTTCACTAACGTGTGGTCTCGCTTCATGATGTGAGATGAAGAATGTGGAGCCAAAGTTCCAGCGACACAGTTCACTGCAGAGCGTTCTGGTAAATAGTGACCATTGATTAGCAGAAAAAACACTGTGACAAAGCCAATGGACATGAACAAAAAAAACAGGAATAGCACCAACCAGATGTATGTCTAGGGGGGAATCAAAAAATTGTCTCTGAACAAGGATACAAGAATGCTGAATTTGGACAGGACGAGTGATGAGGTGGAATCCGAGTCAAAGGAATAACGTGTTGGACTCAGTGGCGTTGTTGGCAGGTGTGCCACCGACTCGTTGGCGGGGTAGGTATACTCAGACTCGTCGTTGTAGGGGGAGTCCGGGTAGTCGAGTAAGCGATCAGGCAAATCTACCATCTCGATTGCAACATCAGTGACTGTTCGGGCAGAAGGGCCACGAACATTCGTCCGGGAAATGACAGGACAAGAGACCGCTGGTGTAACACTATTCAGGATTGGCAAGATGTGGTAGCTTGACATTTTCCACTGAGATGTATCTGTTCTCTTTGCGACCAGGAAGCGGTGGTAAGATGACTGTACGAGTTCCCTTCAAGCCCAGGACTGGAACTGGTGCACGATAAGAGGGGCCGAATTCTTTTTTGTTCTCCCCCTTCTCTCGAACCAGATCTCCAATCTTCGGAAGCCAGCCGGCAACCAGAATCTGCAGCGCAGCGTCTGTGGCTGAAGGTAAATGTGCGATTGCAAGTTTGTCTTGGGCTTCTTGTGAGTCCTGTAACATAGTAGAATGGTTATCTACATCAAAGATGGCGGATTGCGCCGCCATGTCTAGACCATCAAGGTCGGGCACAAACATTCGTATGCCAAAGAGCATTTCGTATGGGGTCCGCCCACCCAGAGGTCTTCTAGGGAGATTATTAAGTGCACGTTGTATGGTATACAAGTGGGCCAGCCAGTTCCTGCCAGTACCTAAGACCCTAGCTGTCAAGGATTGCTTTAAGTCACGGTTCATTCGTTCAACAATCGAGTTGCCCTCAGGCCGATATGGAGACGAAAATTTCACCCGCACCCCCAGTGCACCCATTGCATCCTTGTAAGCCTTAGAGGCAAACGCCGGACCTTGGTCAGAATGGAAGGTGCCACAGGCGAAAATTCCCACAAAGACACGCAAATCCCTTATGACATTTCGAGCGTCAGCACTTCGTTGTGGCCGAACCCAGATGAAACGTGTGCACGAATCCACTGCCACTAAGATATATTTATAGGCAGTGTCTGATGAAAATGGACCGCAGTGATCCAGGTAAACATACCCAAAAGGTCTGTTAGAAATGCAGAGCTGGGTCTGTGGTGGTCGTGTAACCGTGGAAGGCTTAATCTGCTGACAAACGTCACAAGAAAGCACATAAGTACGGGTTTGTTTGTATAAACCACGCCACCAGTAACGCTGCTGCAAGATGGAAACAGTCGCAGACACGCCAGCATGAGCCGAAGCCATGCCTTCGTGTGCGGCCGTTATCAAGGAAAGTCTGCAGTCCGCGTTGGGAATCAGCCGATCACCAACGTCGGGTATTTTTAACATAAGGAGCCTGTTCGGGACCTAACTGATAAGAATATTTGGAAGGAAAACCCCTAGGGTAATTAGCACCTTCCTTTGTTGCAGCAATAGCTGCTAAAATATCAGTATCAATTTTAGACATGGATCTGGTAACTGCTGCGACTGAGCACGTGACTACTGCTGATTTGGCAGCTTCATCTGCCAAACCGTTACCGACAGCGTGTGCGCCCACACGCTGGTGGCCAAGAGTGTGAACCACCTGTGTGTGAGGCAGACATTGTTGCAAATCTGCCACTCGAACCCAAAGCATTTTATGCTTAATTGTGCTACCTTTGGCGTCTCTGTAGTCGTTTTGCGACCAAAAGAACAGATTGTCATTGTAAGACTGAACACAGTAGTAAGAATCGCATACAACTAGAGTTGTCACATCCGGATTAGCAAACTCAAGTGCGAGCACCAATGCGCGCAGCTCGGCCAATTGTGCAGTACTGTCTCCTAGGGCCTGAGTATGCACTACAGTTGATTTGAACTTTCCGTTCACAAAGGTACCTGCAACAATAGCACATGCTGCTGAATAAGCATGCTTGGAACCCGTGGCCGGTTGTGCCGAACCATCGGTATAAATAACACATTCGTATTCCTCAAGCGGTAGCAAGGACAGAGGAGGAGGATGAACGAATTCATACTGTAAAATCTCCTGAGTCTGAAGAGAAGAATCAAAGATAAAAGTGACATCCGGAGACGTCAAAGATGTTGCCCATTGTATCCAACGGGGTGGAAAGCTTTAGAGTTCGGAACACTTGCTTTCGTCACTGCCTCTAGGGCAGGATATGGTGTTACCACCAGAATGCGTTTTCCTGTGCCAGTGCGCATTCCTTTAGAATCGCCATTTGCACTGCAGTCAAAACTTTCTCCACAGATGAAAAACGCATTTCTGCGGAAGTGTAAAGATGTGACTTGTATGCGATGGGTACTGTGTCACCTTCGTTAAAGGTTAAGTACGTGAAACCCACTGCCCCTGGAATTATTCTAATCACCAGGTTTGTGTGGTTGTCACGAGTCAACAAGAATTTAGACTCAAGAAGGTCTGTCTGCAAAGACTGCAGAATGGAGGAATGCTCCGGAAGCCAGTGATGGAGCAGGGTAAATGAAAATTTTTTAACCTCCTAATAATTTTCGTAAAATAATTAATAAACATGTTCGTTTAAGTAAATAACCAACAATGTATGTTACATGTAAAGGGTTAAAGGTAACACGCTATTTTGTGTGCAAAATAATCAACTTATAATTGTTTACGTGTCTAACATAACATAATATTTGCGTACTAATAAAATAATAAACGCATGATCTGTGCTTTTAAATAAAACGTGTAGTTGCAAAATAAAGCGATGGTAAGTAAGGGACGGCTTTATATGTTGCTTTTTGCTAGGTAATACCTAATTGGGGTACGTAGAAAGACGGGAGGGAAACGAAAGGGTTTATATTCTTTATTTTAACAATATTTTGTTTATCTTTGAAAATAGTGCGCTTAGGCCTGTTGAGCACAATTTAAAATGGCCGCCATTTGCTAGAGTACCCATGAGCAGGAAACCGTGTGGTAGAGGAGAAAGGCTGGGGAAAAGGATGACCACGTGTTCGTGCTGAGAGGCTAAGACGGAAGTATGGTCAAGGCTATTGTGACCTTTCTGAGCAGATGTGTGCCAAGATGATCAGCAAGAAGCGTGAGAAGTCAAACTGAATAAATGGACAGAACTGTTGAATCTAAAAAGTAGCAGAAAAAGATACAAATTGGACTGATTGAAACGGATGAGCAATGTCATGAACTGTGGGAAACGATGCAAGCATGGACATTCCACAAGGAACTGGTTAAGACAAGGAAGTTTGATTAAAATGTATATGGGCCTGAGTGAACCAATGAGAGAGAATCACGCCATGAAGATGTAACATTTTTATTCAGTAAGCTAGAATTAGGGTATAAGAAGACCTACTCTTGGTGGGAGGGGTTAGATGCTGGAAAGTGAGATGCTGGAGAAGTTAGATGCTGTAGATGGGTGAAGTTGTGGTTGCTGATGCTGACGAGCTGATGCTGCTGCTGCTATTTTTATTTTCCAGTTGAGTATAAGATGCTGCTTTAGGAGAACCTTTTATTCCTGATAGATTTTTCATTTAGAACTATTATATTTTTCCAAGACAGATAGATTGATCTTTTAGAGTTCTTACTATGATAACCTTATTTTTCCGTCTAATAGATATGCATTGCAATTTCAATTTATTCTTATATTGATGATAAATGTAATAATCTGAATAATAAGCTTAACCTCATTTTCTTGCTTCGAAACTTTATCTAAACTTTATTATTTTTTAAACAAATGACTCAGTGATTCTTTAGCTCAATGATTAAGGTAAATTGATAAAGAGTTTATTGTGATTGAGCTGGTCTTAATCACCATCAACTGATTCCTACTAGTTGGTCCATCGACCAATGAGCGGAATACCTTAAAGCAAATGAGAAACATTATGTCATGTTAAAAGAGGTATCCCGTCTCCTTCCAGCGAATCGTTTTCTCCTAGGTTAAGGACGGAGGAAATCCAGGGAATAAATGAGTAAGTGAATGTATGTGCGGTGTTATGGGCCCCACCGTCATATGGATATAGTTTGTGTGTTGGAGGAATAGTTGCACCTGGATGACCGAAGCATATAGGAGAATAATTTTTATTGTTAGCGCTGGATCAGATTTCTTGGTAGCAGAGTTATGGTTTCTATAGATTAGTTTGGTGATTATTGATTATTGATTATTGATAAGTTCATGTCTAACACTTTATGTTGAGACGCGTTATGTTATATGTAAGTTTTCACGCTTCCGGGAAGTAGGAAGTGGAACACGTGTGGCAAGAGAAGTCACATGGAATGGTGCATTGTCTGAGTTCATATTGGTGATAACACAGGTTGTGTTATGATAGGGACATTTTCCATATAAAAGGTGTGTGAGTGAAATAGTGATCGGTTTTCTTGTGAAACTCTGGCCTTAATTCTCAGGAGCAGTATAGTCTCCACATGTGTTTTATCCCCAGAGAAACGAGTTTACTGTTTGCTTGAAAGAAGGGTAAGGTAGAGGGAAGTGCTACTTTATCGGCGAAACTGAAAATTCTGTGGTAGGGTAGAGGTAAGCGCTGCCTACTGGAAAATACAGAGTTCTTGTGTAAATGGTTGGAACTATCTCTTCGGTTTAGCGAATCAGACAATGGAAATGTGTTTTAAATGTTGTAACTAACGAAGAATTGTCGAAAAAGAAATTGCCGATAAATTTTGTAAAGGAGGGGTCAAGAGCAGAAGTGACGTAGACCAAGAGTCGCGCTGGGATTGGACAGTGCGTTAGTCACACGGAAACAGGAGCAGAACTGACGTAGACAAAAGCCGCGCTGGGATTGGTCAGTGCGCAGTAGACAGAAATCGCTCTGATTGGAGCTTTGGTGTGAGTCACGACAGGATTGGTCAAATAACCTAGTGACGTGGAAGTTTGTGATTGGAGTGTTGGTGTGAGTCGCGCTAGTATTGGTTGAAATAACGCATAGAGAACAGTGTTGAGTGCGGATCGTTTGAGGAGAAAAAGCAATTGTGAATCATGTCATATTATGAGTATGGTAGAGAGAAAATGTCATGGATGTCGAAAGTTAAGAACTTCTTTAAGAAAGACAAAAAGGTAGTAACTAGAGAGGGACAAATAATTCCTCCGCCGAAATCACCAGCTTCGCATATGATGCTGAAATATGGATATCATACATGCACATGGTTAGAAAATTGGACAAAATATACCAAAAATGATGGAGCATTGGCTTTCCCTGAGAATGGTTCATTTAATGTAGCTGTACTACGAAACTTGAGAGAAAAGATGGCAATGTTAGAACCTAGACCTAGACCTACACAGTTTGAAGCTTTAACGGAATGGGAAGATGAGATGTATGAGCGAGAGAGATTCAGAGGATTAAAGAATCATGAGTTTGTGCCTGGAAGGTTATGGGGAGTAAATCATGAGGACAGAATAAAGCGTTGGAGATGTGCAAATATGACCGGAGGTTTGTTTCCAGCTTTTACAGTTGAGGAAGAAGCAAAGAGAAAGTGTACAGAGAAAAAGAAACGTGTAGTTATAGAAAAGTATGTGTATGGTGGTAGTGAAACGGATGACGAATTGCTGGAAGATATTTTAAACAGAAACCCACCTCCATACCAACAGACTTCTGCGGTGGTGACACCTAATGCACCGCCAATGGAAACTGGGAGGAATAAAAATCCCGAACGAAGAGATGAGATAAATAGGTCACAAGATCAATTAAAAACTTCACAAAATGAAGAGATAGAAAGTGACAATGCAACTGAATTAGCAAAAACCACAAGAGAATTGACTGAGAAAATAAGAGCATTGACAAAGAATATGGAAGCTGTAACTGTACCAGTAACAATAGGTCCAGTGATGCCAATTTTTGAGAATCAGAAAATTGATGAACGTTCTTTAGTGATTCCCATGAATTCACATTTGCAAAGAAAAAGAGAAGGGATGGAACTGAATAATGAAAGTGCACACCATTTGGCTAGTACCTATAGACCAAGCCCACCTACTAATTTGACGATAAATGAGAATGAGATTAGGAGAATACCTATGGTGACGGAGTCTGCATCAGGGACACCAGAAAGAAGTAGCAATTGGATAGAATTAAATAGTACGCCTGTAGGTCCGACTCCAGATGAGTTAAATGAATGGATGAAAGCGCTAAAAACAAAAGAAACAGAAGTAAAACCATTAGATGTAATTAGGTTGAAAATAGACATGGAAGAATTGATTTTAGGAACAATTGGTACAGAAAAATTAAAAAATTATCAGGATGATGAGATTATGTTTTTGTGCAAAAGTCTTACATGGAGAGCTAGAAATTTACATGACAAATTGGAAGAGACAGCAAATGAACTAGGAGTAGAGTTTGTAAAAGTGAGAACGTTGCAGAAACCATACAGAGTAGATTTTTGTGAGAAAGATATAGAGAATTTGAACACATCAGGAAGACTGACCCAAATAAAGGAGTTAATTGTTTTATTTAGAAAATGGGGTGATGTGGATAGATGGAGAAATAGATGGACGAAAAAGAACGAGAAAACAACAGATAAAGCATCTTTGGCTTTTGCAGTGACAGATAAGGAACCAGTTGTAAGGGAGTACCCGATGAGAGAAACTCCAGGTGGTAGTTATGTGCATGTTCCATGGACTAGACAGGATATACTGTCATTTACAAATGACTTCCCAAAGTTGAGAGAGAAGCCAGTAGAATGGCACAGACAAGTGGAAAGATTTGTTAAGGTGTCAAAAATGTTGTGGATAGACTTGAATGGATTGTTTGATATAGTAGTGCCAGCTGATTTGTGGACAGAATGTAAGATTACTATTGATTGGCCAACTGTAGAATATGAAAGGGATGCTAAAACAGGAGCACCAGGACCAGAAGTGATGAGGAAGTATGACCAAGTAATTACCTTTTTGAAGAATAAGATTCCACCAAAAGAAACAGATTGGGTAAAAATAGACAGAACAACACAAGAAAGTAAAGAATCAGTGCATGCTTATTACGAGAGGCTGTTGTTGGTTTTCAAACAGTACAGTGGTTATGAGACACTAAATGAGATGGATATGAGTCATTTTGTATATAGATTTGTGTATGGATTGAAACCAGAGATAAGTGAAATGATTAAGCAGCATATGATTTGCTTGCAGAATAGCACAGTTGATGAGGTTTTTGAGATATGCTAAGTATTGCAGTGATGATATTGAGAGTAGACAGCGATATTAAATGGCCGCCATTTGCTAGAGTACGCATGAGCAGGAAACCGTGTGGTAGAGGAGAAAGGCTGGGGAAAAGGATGACCACGTGTTCGTGCTGAGAGGCTAAGACTGAAGTATGGTCAAGGCTATTGTGACCTTTCTGAGCAGATGTGTGCCAAGATGATCAGCAAGAACCGTGAGAAGTCAAACTGAATAAATGGACGGAACTGTTGAATCTAAAAAGTAGCAGAAAAAGATACAAATTGGACTGATTGAAACGGATGAGCAATGTCATGAACTGTGGGAAACGATGCAAGCATGGACATTCCACAAGGAACTGGTTAAGACAGGGAAGTTTGATTAAAATGTATATGGGCCTGAGTGAACCAATGAGAGAGAATCAGGCCATGAAGATGTAACATTTTTATTCAGTAAGCTAGAATTAGGGTATAAGAAGACCTACTCTTGGTGGGAGGGGTTAGATGCTGGAAAGTGAGATGCTGGAGAAGTTAGATGCTGTAGATGGGTGAAGTTGCGGTTGCTGATGCTGACGAGCTGATGCTGCTGCTGCTATTTTTATTTTCCAGTTGAGTATTAGATGCTGCTTTAGGAGAACCTTTTATTCCAGATAGATTTTTCATTTAGAACTATTAGATTTTTCCAAGACAGATAGATTGATCTTTTAGAGTTCTTACTATGATAACCTTATTTTTCCGTCTAATAGATATGCATTGCAATTTCAATTTATTCTTATATTGATGATAAATGTAATAATCTGAATAATAAGCTTAACCTCATTTTCTTGCTTCGAAACTTTATATAAACTTTATTATTCTTTAAACAAATGACTCGGTGATTCTTTAGCTCAATGATTAAGGTAAATTGATAAAGAGTTTATTGTGATTGAGCTGGTCTTAATCACCATCAACTGATTCCTACTAGTTGGTCCATCGACCAATGAGGTTAAGGACGGAGGAAATCCAAGGAATAAATGAGTAAGTGAATGTATGTGCGGTGTTATGGGCCCCACCGTCATATGGATATAGTTTGTGTGTTGGAGGAATAGTTGCACCTGGATGACCGAAGCATATAGGAGAATCATTTTATTGTTAGCGCTGGATCACCAGCATGACTTCGAAAAGTTAGGTTGTATCAAGGCATACAGTGGCTTGATACGCTGGGCATATTCGGGAATGTAAGTACGCCCGAAGTTCAGAAAACCCAGTAAAGACTGAAGTTTCTTCAGAGTAGTAGGAGGGCACAAAAGTGCACATTTCTCTAGGAAATGGGGGGCTAAGCCCTTACCTTCATTGTTGAGCTCATAGCCCAAAAACAAAACGGTAAATTCAGCAATGTGAGATTTGGCAAAGTTAAACTTGTAACCTAAAACCGCAAATTCTAGAATAATGCGGTCCACTCGGGAAAGATGCGGGAATAATTTGTCGTCTGTCAGATAGATATCATCGACGTACGAACATGCATCTGGGTCTATGCCGTCTAACAAAGAGACAACACGTGCAGCGAATACGCCTGGACTGTTCTTGTAGCCCATAGGTAAACGCCGGAATTTGAATAATTTACCACCGGAGGTAAAAGCGCTCCATTGGCTACTCTCCGGGGCTAAGTTGTGCGTGTAGAATCCATTGGATAGGTCAAGTGTAGTTTTATATTTCTTACGAACAAGACTGTCTACAAGCGCAGAACTGTGGGTGTTTTGCACCGCAAAGGTCCGACAATGAGAGTTCAAATGTCGGTAATCCAAAACTAAGCGGTACGATCCATCGGGTTAATAAACCGCGAAAAGGGGATTATTCATAGGTGACATGCATGTTTCAATCACTCCCTGATATTCTAACTGGGTCAGAATTTCGGAAACGGGACCTTTAGCTTCCCGTTTGATGGGATATTGGGGTTGTGGCTGTGGCAAAGACCGCAAAGGTATTTCATGGGGGGGAGAGTCTTCATCCCAGCCCACGTGGTTGCGGTATAACGCTGGAGCCAGGGACACAGCCCACTCAGCTGCTAGAGCCTCCGCTTTGTCCTTTGGGACATGACGAGAAAAGCTCGGAAGGATTACCTCCTCCCCTTTACGTGCAGCAAGTACGAATGGGGGCGGCCAATCCGCCTCTGCTAACAAAATGTTGTACGAAGAGGTCAGATTTTCCCAAAAAATCCCTTTTATAACACGCTGTATATCACCTTCGATTTGAATGACAATATTATATAGTCTGTCAGGGGGTGCCACTCTGGTGTCTGCTGTCTCGACAGTAATGAATGTTTCAGTTGCTGTCGCCTCCACATGAGGACGTAGCGCCTCCCGCACTATGGTAACTTCCGCGGCGCTGTCTAGGAGGGTCACTGCCCACGTCCAATTCAGGAGTCTCGTTCTCACCGTCTGTGGCATATCTCGCTGTTACAGCTGCAACTTTCTTCTTCTGAAACTGTGGGCGAGAGCGTTGAAATTCTTCTGCTTTCCTCTGACCTGTTGTCGAGGTTGGTCTCGTCCCTGTGGAGCCTCTCGACCCCTTCCTCTATCCTGGCGATCTCCTCCACCAGCCTGCGAAGTTGTTGGTGCCTGTGAAGAACGAGGAGAACGCGAATCAGGGACTTGAAATCTCTCTGGAGATTTAATTCTCGCCCTATCGCGCAAATCATATGTGCGTTCAGAAGAGACGGAAACCGGGATGCGCCTCGCGACCCCGGCTTCTTCTGTTGCTTACCCTGTTTTTTCAACCTCCAGCTCTTTTTAGTAAAAACTGGTTTCTCGTCTTTCTCAGATTGAGTTTTTGGTTGTTGTTGCGATTGTGTTTGCGATTTAGCAAAAGGCTTAACTCCCAGGCTATTGCGGCCAATTGTTTTGTAAGCCTGTGCAATAATTTTCGGTAATTCGCGCGGCTTGTCCGGATCTGGAACCAAAGCCAAAGCATTAGCTACTTGAAAGTTAACTGCATCGCCCTTGACATTCGCAAGGATCAAATCAGCTACTACGTCGAACACTCCCACCAGTCTCATCCCTAATTCCACAGCCGCTTCAGGGCCATGCTCATCCTGCACACGTTTAATTACAGAGGAAAGAACCGTCATGGAAGAAGTGCCGAAACACTTCGCATATACTGCTGCGAATACCCTACCCCAGTTGTTGCATTCTGCCAACTCGGGGATCAAGTCTTTTGGCAAACTAATCGTCAGAATCCTGTGTTTTTCCACGGGAGAGGTATTTGGAAAAACTGCCTCCAGCTGGTCAAATTTTTCTGCAAGCTAATAAGGAAAATCATCCTTATTTTGTGGGCGCTTGCCCATCACCGAATTAACCATGACAGGACTTATGGTTACACCGCCTGCACCAGCTGGATGGGCCGCAACTCCAGGCGGGGCTCCCTGGATGTTGCCTGTAACATACTGTACTAAAGCTCTATGCACTCGTATCAAAGACAAATGCAAATTACGCAGTGCACCGACTGCCACCGTCATATAACGCGGATGTGGGGTATACCCGGCCAAGACAGGCCAAGTGGCCCCTTCAATTGATAAGGGGCCTAAACGAACCGCGGTAACCGGTTGGGGGAGGGCGCCATCAAACCAAACACAGTGTTGCCAAGCCGTGAGCGGTACTTCAAGATTCCTATACGGTCTATAGAGATTAGGAACAGCGGTGGCTGTATATTCATGGAACAAATTATCATTCCCATCCACCGCCGGAAAGGTGACCCAAGAGTAAAACACCTCAAAGTGGTAAGCTGGATCCGCTTGTACCACAAAGATCAGATCGACACCCACGTCAGGCACTCCATACACTGTCAAGTGAGCCCGGAGCGCTGCGCGGCTATGTGCCGCAATTTGAACAGCCATTTCAGGCTAAAATTTTCCGACAACCTAATGTAAGGCAGCACAATATAGGGTTTTTGTTAAGAACCTTTTAACAACTTCAAGCTTGAAAGAACCTATAAAAACGTCAATATAGGAGGTACCACCGTCACACACGCTTCCGGAAGCGTCTGCGAAGGGAGTTGTGGACAAGCACAAATACTACTCAAGCGTCTCGCAGATAGGCAGCCCACTCGTTGGTTGCACCATGCTGTAGGGATTCTGCACATACACAGAGCTATGCACAGGATAATAGGACCTCGGAATATAGTGGTGAGCCAACCATAAACCTTAGCACCTAAAACCCCAACCCGACTAGCTGTAGCGTCTCATTAGCAACAATGCTACCAATGATTAGACAACCAAGAACACGGTATCTCTCTCTCAGGACTCGCAGTAGCAAGAACACCCTTTCATAACTCACTCATACCTGTCCACAACGCACGTAAGAAGAGACACTGTATAGTTTAAAATGTTTATTTCAACTACCGTGCTCTAAGATACAGTACACGTGCCAGTACTATCAGCATAATGCATAAGGATAATATAATCAGCATAGTTACAACTCCATAGAATACAAACGGGGAAAGCATTTCATAAAGCAGTGGAAATAGGGCTAAATGACCTTACCACCCTCCCCGTGCTAGTAGCTAATTTATTATAAAAACAGAAGACCTCTGGGCTTTGTCTAGCGAACCCCCATACCTCAATATCTAGATGCAAGGTTTACATCATCAGACAAGCACAGCTCTTCTCTCTGGAAAGGTTTTTCTCCAAGTGTCTCTAACAATGAAATCACAATATTAAAAACACACGAATTTCTCCAAGGCAGCTGTACCTAGTGTTATGTCTAAGTGCGAGGGACTGGCCAGATCAGCAAGAACAAGGGACGTTGTTTTTCGACCTTGTACATGTTGTGCAGACGTAGCCCAAAGGGAACAGGAGAAAAGGTGAAAGACAGATATGCAGACAGTTCTAATATAGCCGGGCAGAAGCAGAGGCTGGAAAAACAACGGCACAAAGTAACGTGCGCAAAAAGGCATCATGGCAGCCAGGCCCAAGTCAACGTAGCAAGGCAGTCCAAGAGGCCACAAACCACAAGACAGCGTTCGATTCTGTCAGCTGTCAATACCTATTTGCTTTACTGCAGAGAAATAATTTCGCCCCGCGCTTCCTCAACTACGTGAAACTCTTGTACACTGGCTTGACCGCTTTGGTCCGGGTCTTGGGAGCGACTTCGACTCCCTTCGAGGTGGGCAGGGGCACCCGTCAGGGATGCCCACTTTCTCCATTATTATTTGCCTTGGCAATAGAACCTCTAGCAGTGTGGGTCCGTTCGGACCCTTTGCTGACGGGATTTGAGTGGTCACAGGAATTATCAGATCTGGTTGCCCGGTATGCTGACGATGAGCTATTTTTCTTCACGAATCCACGCGCCTCTGGCCCACGACTTCTGCAGATTTTGCATGTTTTCGGGGAGACATCGGGACTACACACGAACGCTGAGAAATCTGTAATGTTTTTCATAAGGGAGTCAGCGAGGGATAGGGCATGGGCCTCTGCTTTGAACATAGCAACCCATGGCTTTAAGTATCTGGGGGTATATATTGCTCCTGACCCTGCGATAGCTTGGGTCCACAATATTGCTCGGTTATTGTCCCGAATACGAGAGGAGATCAAAGTGTGGTCCCCGCTGCCTCTTTCCCTACTAGGCCGTTCAATGATTTTTAAAATGGTTTCTATGCCACGAATGCTATATCAATTACAGAACTATCCCTTCACCATCCCCCCAACATGGTTTAAGCAGGTCAATACAGCCCTCACACAGTTTCTTTGGTGTAGGGGAGCGGTGCATAATGCTCTACGGACCTGTGTTCAGTCCACCTTCAATGGGGGCATTGCTGCCCCGGACATTTACTCCTACTATGCCGCTCCCCATCTCCTCCTTATGAATGAAAGGTGGTATGCACATTGGGCAGATCCAGCGTATGCGACAGAGCGCTGGGCGATGGGAGACGTTTCGCTCATACACCTCCTTTATGGTGGTAAGATAGGGAGTCATATCCCACACGCAACCCAAATGGTGTTCTGACTGTGGAAATGGACACTAATATGGATGGGCTGGTGGACTCAACTGACTCAGATGTCGCCACTGTGGGGTGGGAACTTTGGCCAGGTAATGTCCCTGTTGTGGTTTCGGCAGTGGGATGCTATTGGCATCCCACCTCTAGGAGATATCATGCTGGGTCTAGTTCCTAAATCTTTTCAGGAACTGCAAACAGATTTTCAAATGCATCGACATCAATTCTTTTGTTTTTTTTATATTTTTATTGTCATTTACATGATAACAGTACATTTCCAAAACAGGCATATTACAGTAATTATATTCTTGATTTTGGTCAGCAAAGATATAGGATCACTTAACATAGACTATTGGTCATTGCTTGCTTAACTCCGACCAGTATTACATAAATCATATATGCCGTTACCATTTTTGTACCCATGAGTAACAACAACAGTAAACTAACCCCCACCCCTCCCCCCGGTCATGGGCTGCTACAGTCACCTCGTGGCTGGAAGGCCGTCTGTCCCATCGTGTACCTCATTTGTCTGTGCTATTATCTGGTGCAGGGGGACCTCGGGTATAGTTAACGTGTCAGTCCTTTCCTAAGTGGAGTGCAATGAGAGCACCTCTCTCCGGAGGTTCTTTTTCTTTGGATAGGTCTGTAATCATTAAGTACCATGCCCTTGCATCTTCCTCAAGTCTATCATCCCTCCTAACCTTTTTCATCCGCACTAATTCTGCGGTGGCCCACTCCATCACATCCCTAGTCCACGTCTCGAACGCAGGTGGATCTGGGCTCAGCCAATGAATTGCGATTCGCCTTTTTGCTAATACGAGGCCCAGTTGTATGAATTTCCTAGTGAGTTTCTTGGCTTTTGGCGTGGGTAGTAACCCCAACACCACCCCTTTAATAGTATTTGGTATGGTCCACCCTGTGACAGTCTGCAGAATATCTATAACCGCCCCCCAGTAGTGCGCCAGCGCAGGACAGTCACATACCGTATGGATGAAATGCGCGTCCGTGTATTTACATCTAGGACATGTGTCCGCCCAGTCCGGGTATATTTTATGGAGTACTCGGGGAGTGAGATATGTCTGATGCACCACATTATATTGGGTTAATTTGAAGCGTGTGTTAGAGCTTATCTGCTTGACCCCTTCATGCACTTTCTGCCATTGCGCCGCCGTAAGGAGCTCACTCATTGCATCGTCCCATTTCGCGTGTAGCAGAAGTGGAGCAGTGGGAACATCTTCCCGTAGTGCCCTGTATATGTGCGAAACCAACCTTCCTCCCCCAGCCAGGGTGGTTACCATCTGCAATACCGTTGAGACCTGCGGCTCCTGCGGGAATGTCGGCCACAATTCTCTGGCCACCGCAGAGATTTTAGCATACTGCAGGAACTGCCCCTTACCTAATTGAAAAGCATTCTCTGCTTCCTCTCTCGTCAGGAATCGCTCCCCAGCATATAGGTCTCCCATCAAAAGACAGCCACCCTCCTTCCATTTGGTAACATTCATTGCCTGCCCTATCCGTTTGAAAGGTGTTACCGCCCACAGTGGAGTTTCCGGGGTGTATGGCGCCCTCTTAATTACCTCCTGTACCGCCATTCCCCATACCAATGCAACATGTCGTATGACATAGGGAAAAGATCCTGGCACCTTGGATCCCATCATAAAAAGTTCTGAGAGGGGAATCTCCCGATGTGTGCCCGCCAAGAGTCGCCTCTCCCAATTGTCTTGCTCATCGAACCAATGCACCGCATGCTGTAATTGTGCAGCCATATAATAGAAGTTCAAACGGGGATCCTCCAGACCCCCCAGCCCCCACCGTCTCTGTAAGGTGCTCAGCTTTATCCTCTTCCGTTTTGACCCCCACAGCAATTCCACGATCAGACTATCAAGTTGTATAAAGAACTTTTGTGGGACCATATATATGGAATTCTGAAGGGTATACAGGCATCTCGGCAGGATGACCATTTTAGTCAATGCTACCGTCCCCATTAGTGACAACAGAAGACCCATCCAAAAGGCAACAGACCTTCTAATGCCTTCTATTCTCGTCCCTATGTTATCAGCCAGATATGCCGTGCTAGTGTGTGTTAACGTGACCCCCAGATATCGTACCCCCTCCAGTACCCATATCATCCCCACATTGGGCAGCTCGTTCTCAGGCTTCCCTATTAAGCTCCCCATGAGGAACAGTTTGGATTTTCCGGGATTGAGTCGTAGGCCAGACTGCACCCCAAACCTTTCCAGCTCAGCTATGAGCACCGGGACTGCCTCCTCAGGACGGCGCACATATATCAGCATATCATTGGCATACATAGAAACTACATGGAGCATTCCCCCCAGCCGTATCCCCCAACCTTCCATCTTTGTTCGAAGGGTAATAGCCAAAGGTTCCATCGCAATGGTGAACAGGAGCGGGGACAAGGGGCACCCCTGCCGGGTACCCCGTTGTAAAACAAAACTTGCTGAGACCTGTCCACGCAGGCGCACCCTTGCAGTCGGTCTGTTATATATGACTTGCATCCACTGTATGAACGGTCATCCCACTCCTATTTTGGCCAGTACTGCCCACATGTAATCCCATTCCACCAAGTCAAAGGCTTGCAGGATATCAAGCAGGCCCAGCGCCCAATTTTCTGACTCCAGGCTTGGAGCGTGCCAGACGTGCGCCAAGCGTCGTAAGTTATGTGCAGTATTCCGTTTAGGGATAAACCCAGCCTGGTCTGGGTGAATCAAGTGGGACATGTACAGCAATAAACGGGACGCCAATATCCCACTCAGAATTTTGGCGTCTACATTGAGGAGGGAAATCGGCATATAGGAGCTCGACAAGAGGGGGTCCCTATCCGGTTTAAGGAGCATGGTTACAATTGCCTTCGACATAGTGTTCGGTAACGTTTTACTATCCAGGGCTTCGTCAAACACCTCCAACAAGTGATCCACTAGTTAAGGAGCATATTTTTGATAAAACTCCGCCGGGAGCCCATCACCGCCCAGACATTTCTCCGACTTCAACCTCTGTATAGCTGCTAGGATTTCCTCTTTGGAGATTGATGCCCCTATGGCTTCTGCCTCTGTTTTGTCTAGCGAGGGGAGGACCATACCATCCAAAAACTCCTGTAACACCCGCGGATGAGTCCACCGGGCACCCGTACACGTAGATTCCATATTCCCTCAGTATCGCCCCTTGTGTTTGTAGTAGGACCCCATCAGTGGCCTGTAATTGCAATATGGGTGTTTGTTCCTTTTCTGTTGTAATTAACCTCACAAGCAGCGCCCCAGATCTATCCCTCTGCATATGTAACCTCTGCCTATATGACGTGTATGTACATTTTTCCAGTCTGGCCCAGGCATCTAGTAGTTTCCCACGTACCCTGGTCCACTCAGCCAAATGGTTCTGCGTCTTATGCACAGTGCCCTCCAACTTCTGTAATTGGCGCTCGAAATTTGAGATGTGCCTATCTAACTGTTGTTTCACCCTATAAGTGGTCTTCATACATACCCCCGTTATAACCACCTTCATGGCTTCCCATTCAGTCGATCTGGTGGCAGTTGACCCCCAATTCTCTCGAAATAAATGCTGCAAGGCCTCTGAGACCGCTGCAGCATAGGGTGGATCCGATAGTGCTTCCACCCTGAGTCTCCAAAGCGGGATGGCCGGACAATCCGACCCGCTCTTCAAAGTGAGCAATAACGGTGCATGGTCTGATATGTAGCAGGGGAGGTATGAGATGCCCTCCGTATACGCAGACAACCCCGGTGTGAGGCAGCAATGATCAATGCGGCTAAGGGTATTCACTGCTGGGGTATAGCACGAGTACGCTTTCGCCGCAGGGTTCCTAGCCCTCCACTCATCCCTGAGTTGCATACCCTGTAGCAGCAGTTCCAGAGATCGTAGCATGCGTGGCTTAGTGTGGGCCCTTGGGGGTTCTCTATCCAAATTTGCATCAAAGACACGGTTAAAGTCCCCCAGGAGAACAATCTCGGCCCCTGTGTATGGTGCCGTTGCTTTGAGGATAGCAGGGAAAAAATCAGGGCAATCTACATTCGGAGCATACACATTAATAATACACAACTCTCTGCCCTCCCATTTTCCATGGAGGATGACGTATCTCCCTTCGGGGTCCAGGACATGATTCAAGTGTTGAAAGGGGACACCAGGAGTCACCCATATCAGAGCCCCTCTTGCAAATCCTGAGTAGGAAGTGCCGTACATCTGACCTCTCCATCTTTTACGTATACTTGCGATAGTGTCCCCCCAAACATGTGTCTCCTGCAATCCCCACCTTATACCTTTTTAAAAAAGCATAGACCCTGCGTCGTTTCTCCAGACCCGCCATACCCCTAATGTTCCAACTAAGGAGCTTCAAAGTTTGCGCCGCCATTAGTGTCAGTCTGTGCAATTAGATGTGTCAGAAGAGGTCCACCCCATACATTCCATTCCCCCTTGCTCAGTAGCGTGTTCCCCCCATGACCTTGTGCCCAACCCCTTAACCATGAAAACATTGAAAACTGAACTGTCCCACATCCCTTCCCTCCCCCTGGGCAAACGCGTGATTCCCGCTGCTAGCAGTAAATCCAGTGCAAAATTCAACACATACTGCCCCAAACCTCCCACCACCCATCCCTCAGAATACCATTTAAACCATAGCATAAATAGCCATAGCTCAGACACTGTTCCAGGCCTGATGCAAGCCCTGGAGAATTATATAGAACTTGTTGCTGTGCAAGAGATCTGGACCCGACAAAGGAGTGAGATTGCTCTCAAGCATCCCTCGTGGGGTCAAACTCTGGTGGGGGCGTTGCTGTCCCGCGGCCGCCCACTCCCGCCCTGCCATAAAAAAAAAGAGAGTCCTAAGTAATGAGTCTCTTGTAGCCCTTAACAACTCCTTATTCCATGTTCAGACAGTATCACGGTATCGCGTGTTTGCCATTGTCACCACTTATCTGTACTTCCGCTCCTCCGGAGTCAGGGCGCCCTCACTCCTGTCTGCTCCCCTGCTCTCCGTTGTCCGTTTCTGGGTCCTGTGTCACCACAATGGATTCTGGCACAGTCTCTGTGTCAGACGCTTGCAATGTGCCGTCTTGAAGAACTTTAATCCAGCCCGGGCCCCTCCGTGTATCCGTCCAGTGCTGCCTTTGGGACCGTCGACGATCCTGTAATTCATCCGGCACAGTGTGGTTCCCTGAGGACTCCGTGGATGAGATCAAGCATCGCCCCCCCCCCGGTCCCCTGGTATCCAACCATTCAGTGGCGTCCCCTGCGGAGTAGAAAAACAACGTGCGTCCCTCATGTTCAACTCTCAACTTTGCAGGGAACATGAGACTATATTTCAGGTTCTTCTCGCGCAGTCTGTGTTTGACCGCGATGTAGGTTTTTCTTTGATCTTGCACTCTCTAAGTATAGTCCAAGTAAATTGAAATGGAATGTCCCTCGAAAAGGAACTGGCCTCGGTTGCCTGAGAGCTGTAATAGGAAGTCCCTATCCCTGTAATTAAATATTTTTGCAATGATGGCCCTCGGTGGCGCCCCGGGCCTGGGTGGCGGAACTAGCGCCCTGTGTGCGCGTTCGATATTAAAGAACTTTGAGAGTTTCTTGGGCGCGATCACTCTAGGTAGCCAATCCTCCAGGAAGAGTTCTGGTGAGGGGCCTTCAAGCTTTTCGGGAAATCCAACAAAACGTAAATGATGATCTCCCCTCTGAGTCCTCCGCCCTCTCATCCAGTTTTATCACCTGTCTCTTTAATTCAACCACTGTGGCGCTGAGAGATTTGATGTCGTTCTGCAAAGCACTCACATCTTTTTCAGTGGTGGCCACTCTATCCGATACTTTCCGCAGATCGGCCCGCAATAAGTTAACGTCTATGGCCACTGCATCTATTCTATTGACCATCTCGTCCCTGGTCGTTTGAATGGCATGGATCACGTCCGCTAGCGTGGGGGGACCCTCTTCATTTCTTTCTGGAAGTGCCTGGTCACCAGCGGCATTGTCCTCCCTCTGTTCCAGTCCGTACCCCAATGGTTGAGCATAATTGGAGATCTTATTCTTTTGCGACTTGGGGACCCTGTCCTTCCCCATGGTAACCGTCGACTGGTCAATCCTCACCCCCACGTATGAGTGTACTGTGTTGCCCCCGCTATGAGGATCTGAGTCTCAATGTAGACCCTAAGCTCTTGATCTGTGCGTGTTTATTGTCCTCTTAGAGACCACTGCGATTATCTTCCCGGGGACCGTTAGTGTTCACCCCCGAGTTGGCGTTGCACGACACGTTGTTCTGGATCTGCGACCACCCTTTTACCCCTGGTAGGGGTCGATTATCTTGGTCAGACAGCTCCCCGTCTATGCACACTCAGGGAGGCGAGCCAAGTCTCCGCAGTGTTATGGGCAGTGTACCCCCGGGTCCAAGTGCGTTCCCCCGATATGGAACAGGTGGGTATTAGGAACTCCGCACTCACCGGAATAATCCCCAGCGTAGGTACTCCTTGTTATCGATACAGCGGCAATCCTTCCTGTAGTAGCCCATCAGATGTGACCTGTAATGCGGCTCTCTCGTCACTCCTGGTTCAGTCTAGCCGCCAGCCACCATGCCCCCCTGCAGCCACCCGCTCGCTGCGCTTCATATCCTGGGGCCTCGGGGGAAGCCGTTGCGTGCACTGAGTTGTCAGCGCCTCCTGGAGCACAAAATCACGCCGCTGTTTATAACCGGGCCCGCCGAGCCCGAAATTGCGCCCTCAGTGCACCTCCTTGCTTGCCGATCGTCCCCCGGGAGCCGCCAGAACGTGCCTCTATCACTCTTGGAGGAGCCCGGAGCCAGGCCGCAGCTCCTGCTGGATCACCGTCCACCACTATAGTCCTCCGGCGCGACTAGAACTCCGGCCCCTGTCCCTCGATTATGTCTTGGAGGCTGCCCTCCTAGCCGCGCCCTCACAGTCGTCAGTGATCTTCGCCAAACTCCGGCTACCCTATCGAGCCTCAGGCCTCTCCGACTTTCGGCCGCCACCAGTCGTCACAGGCTCAAGATGGCGCCCTGTGACTCCGGAGGCCTCGTCTTCTCCGCCGTGGTGGCGAACCGCAATCTCCGCGTCTCGGGTTAGGTCGGACAGGAATCAGCCCAACTTCGTATTGCAGGTATGTCGTTTAGGGAGGGCAGGATCATCCAGGATTATTACAAATTGTGGGCCGCCGCGAGGAGCTCAGATGGAAGACGTCTACGTGGCCATGCTGCTTAGCCAGGGCCATCGACATCAATTCTATTGATAACTCCAGATACGGCATGCTCTTACTCCCTACCTACGCGATCTGCACAAACTACTGGAATTCAACCCACTAGAGGGCAAATTACTAACCGAAGATATGGGTACACACAGAATCAGACAGGTTTACGAGACACTAGTGACACACAGTACATCCACACTTCCAACTTTAAGACAGACCTGGCAGGAGGACCTACCCACACTCGATAATGACGACTGGACAGAGGCTCTAATGGTGCCACGTAAAGCAGCGATAGCGTCCAGACTACGTCTTATCCAATTGATATTCCTTCATTGACCTTACTTCACTAGATATCACCTATGGTGCATAGGTGCCATTGCCTCATGGGTCTGTGTAAGATGTGGGATGGCTGAGGGCACTTGAGAGTTTCTGGCGCAGAGTTGTTGCTAGCCTAGAAGGGGTCCTGTCCTAGGAGATTCCCTTTCACCCAAAGATGATATTACTCATTAGCACAGAAGGAGATAAAGGTAATAGATATAAGAGACACTTACTCTTCTTGGGCTTAACTCTAGCTAAACGTGACATTGCACGGCTATGGGAGGATGTGTTCCCACCCACAGTAGGTACACGGAAGCAAGGAATGGATCATTATATGGGCATGGAAATAGCAGTATATCGGGCTAGGGGGTGCCCACAGAAACACGCAAAGATATATCAGCGATGCGCACACCAAAGGGGCATAGTCTTGGCAACGTTCCATTCGGTAGACTCCCTCCTTGATACAGAGATACAGCAATTTGATGGCAGTCCATGAGGTCTCTGGTCCCCTATCACATCCACATATCCCCTATAAGAATGTTGTTCGCGATAGGAATGGTAGATTTGATTTTGGCAACATATGTTGGAATTATTGGGGGTGGGCGACGGGGTGTTACGGCACTGCAAGTTTGACAGGCCATGTTGGCCATCATGTAATGTCAAAACAAAATTTAATAAAATGTGTTGTGCAAAAAAATGAAAGGAGGAAACCCAACCATAAATTTGAGGGGCCAAATAAAGAACACCTACCCACAAGAGTAAGTAAAAAGTGTAAAACACTAATAATAATAAATGTAAAATAAAGCCATAGTATTTATCTTGTTCAGGCGCAACCAATAAAAGAGGAATGTGCTTATATGACGTGGACTTATATACTGTTTTGAATGTTCCAATTTGGAATGTTTGTTTATGATGTGTTTAATGTTCTTTAAAAGGCTGCATGTTGGGGCAGCAATAAAAGGTGTGTACATAATGGTAGCCTCCGGTCTTGTAATAAAATTGCAATGACCTGGTGGGCTTCACATGACCCTCACAATTAAAGGTTGTTTGTGTTGTTTGCATAGTACCACTAGACCTGAGGTTTTTTTTTAAAGTTTTTAGAATTGCTCATCTGAAATTTCATTTGGTTTAACGGCTCCTAACACATGTAAGGTGACTCCTTTCTCCTCTTTGTTTCTACAAAATAAATTATATTGCAAATGATTATTTTCATCTACAAGCCACGTGTGTGTCTTTGAACCACCTTCCAGTAATGCCAAGAAGTACATTGTTATACCAGATCAAGTTCTAAATGGAATACATTTTGTAATCGTCTGGCCTCACTTCATTTTCACTGGCTCTTTTCTCTTTGACAAGCATCATTGAAGAGTATTTGTCTGAAGATGTTGAAGGTGCAGGTTCCATGAAATGAGTTGATTCTGGAACACCTACCTAGACAATGTCATTTGCTTGCAAGGAAATGCACTCAATGTCTTCACAGAGCACTTAATTTCTACTTTATTTACAAGGCTACATAGGTTCTCATCTAAATGTTCAAGTGTTCCCACTGTCCATATTGACTTCTTCAAGAATCCTCCCTGCTAGTCCTTCACATTGCCATCCATGTGAATAGACATGACTATCAGCAGATGACCACTAATTCTACAGTATCGTTTAAGCTGGTGAAACTTGAACTTCCAGGGGATGATATGCTTGATCCATGGCAACTCAGGCAAGGGAACAAAGACTGCTTCGGTTATTCCCATTGATATATCTTCTTGGTGAGGCCTGTAGGAAAGTGCCCCTTTTTGACAGGGTCACTCCCACTTTTTGCCTGGTATCTGATGCAAGTTTGAAGGAAGTGCACTGGGTTACTGCTATCCAGGTCCCCAATGCCAGATTTATTTCCCTAAAACTGTACAGTTGTTCCCCAATTGGCAGGACCTTTAGGACCCCTGTAAGCCCCTATTAAATGGTACCCCTAGTACCTAAGGCATGGGTCCCTAAGGGATGCAGCATGTATTGTGACCCCTCACCTCACTCATGCAGACTGCCATTACAGGCTGTGTGAAATGGTGCAGACAAAAGTGAAAACACAACACAACATGGCACACATCCTGTGTGCCATGCCTGCAGACAGTGCATGTAATATATGTAAGTCACCCCCAACAGTAGGGCTTACAGTCCTAAGGAAGGGTGCATTATATTACATGTGTGGACTTATTATTACTTGAACCCAGAGGGTACCTTAAAGGTACCCCCGAACCCCACTAGTCCTCTAGTGTGCTGGCTGACTGGTACAGTCCAGCCTGCCACCACATACACACTTCTGACCCCCTAGGAGATGAGCCCCGCTCTCAGAGGTCAGAAACAATGCTTGCTCTGGCAGGAGGTGTTTACACCACCTTCAGCGGGATGAGCTAGTAAATCAGCATACCAAGGCCAGAGGCTTCAATGCCTCTGCTGCTTCTTTTTATATGTGACTGTGGCTTCCCCCAGACCTCTGAGATGCCACCCCCTGCCCTGATGCCCATTTGGCACCAGGACTGTCGAAAAATTAGATATACGATTAGACGTGGAGCATACTCAGGTCAGACACACCCTTAAGGTGAGCTGCCTACTGTGCCCCACTCTAGGAAACTTCCGCCATTTTGGTGACGGCAAAATTAGGAACACAGGGACATGGTTATGCTCACTTCCCACAGGTAGTGGTCACATAGGGGGCGTAGTAACTTCAAGGGTAGGTAGCCCATTGGCTACTTCTCTGCTCTCCCCTAAAGGCCCTAAAATGAGTTTTTAAGAGACCCCCTGACACCAGAACTTTAGATTCACCTGACTCCAGAAGAAGAGGACACTGAAGAGCCGATTAACGAGAGAACTGAAGACTGCTGAGTACGTTTGGCACCAAACCCTGCCTGCCTGCTCCAGACTCGACAATTGCAAAGAACTGACTCGTCCTGGAGCTGTGCATCCCCAAAAGGCCTCAGTGGGTTGAGACTTTGGCAAAGCCAATAGATTTTGCAAAAGCGAGACATATTGGCTTTGCCAATGCTTGTTTAAACGGTGCCGGCTTTAAGAATTCCTCGTCATTTCTAGCAAAGAAACAAAACTCAGCATAATCTTCTGTGATGTATGTCCTTCCTATAATATCCATCCATAAGAATTTATAGAGGCTTGACTGTTTAAACATCCTCCATAAAAGCAAAGTGAGCTTTTTAAGAGCAATTAAACATATAGTGTACATTAGTATGCCCAATAAATGAAATTAAAGATCAGCTAATGATATGGCAGACTTTAAAGGTTGAGAAAACGCTCCTATGGGATACCTTACACTCAGCAGAGGTGAGGGGTTTGATAGCAGGGGACCATTACTCACCATACAAGGTAGTTTAAGAGAGGCTGCTGGGAAAAGAGGGGCCAATAAAGAATCATTTGACATTATTTTATGGTTTTACTATATATGACAGGAGTGCTGTGTGCATTACTTCACTCAGTACTAAGGAAAATTCTGTTATTTAAGCATTTCCTTAATGTGTTTTTTTTTTTTTACAAATGACACCAATCCATTATGAAAGGTATGGAACAGAATATGGCATACCTGGTACCACTACTAAATTTGATTTAAGTATAATCCGTTTTTTTAATCATAACATAAAATATCGCAAAATGATCTGTAATTCCAATGCATTGTTTACCATTCTATTTATTTTTCAATACATATAATAACATGAAGCCAGTCACAAGATGACAGACAACAAAGATAGGTGAGAAAAATAATAAACATAAATAAGATAAGGTTAAGCATTTGTGCAGACTGCGTAGGGCAACTCATGAACTGGAGTATCATGTAACACCTAGGTGTTACGGTTCATTTCTTAACCTGAAAAGGATGAAAGGCTGAATCAGCCCTGCCATTATTTTCGCATAGTTTGCTGAGGACCTTTAAGCAACTAAGAAATCTTACGAGCAGTGATCTTTGAATACTTCTCTAATGAGTAAAATCATACGTACTCGTGCTCTTTGGGGTTAAGTAAGGAACTTCAACCTCTTTCAGAGCTTCTGTGCCTACCTGCATCAGCGACCCCCTTGTAAGAGAAAATGCACACTAGTTACTTCAGCATTAATAATTCCACATAAATTGCTCGCAAACGGAGGCCCCTAAGCCCCTATCCTGGCGGAGTGGCAGATGGGGGTGGATTGGTGTGCAAGGATGGAACAATCGATATATCACGCCAGGGGCTGTCCACAAAAACACTAAAATTTGGGGCAAATGGTGGCCTTTTGTTGGACTGGAGAAGACTGAATGATAAACAGGTGGCCTGTGAAGTGATGAAATGGTGTATCAATGCTTTCACTGTGTTGCACTTGAAACAGACTGTGTTCATTGTTGTACAGAAAACAATAAACAATGATTTATTAAAAAAAAAGAATTCCACACAAGGAGTTGGGGCCTGCAATGCCCTAAAATGTGCTTGGCATTAGAGCGTATCAAGGTTCTAATCTTGGGTTCTGAATCTACCATAGCAAATACCAAAGCACCAAAAGAAATGCGTATGTGTTAGGTTGATAACATTTTTAAACACATTTTTATTATTTTATTCCCACAACATAGTCATATCGCTACAATTACATGTACATACAATACACTGTATTTTTACATTTATCAGTAACTTTCCTATCGTTCTCATGATGATCCGATTTATTTAATGAATACATTTAGTTCATTAAATCACAGGGAAGCTCTAACGAGTTATCTTCTGCAATTAAACATTTCACACCATACTTGTATGAATGTCTTCTGGCAATCTTTAAACCTTTCATACCATGTTTATCTGAATTTCCACGTCCAATAGCCATTCCATCGCACAGTTCGAGAGAGCAGCCCTGTGGTTGAAGCCAGTGTATCAGTATCCTTCTCTTTGACAACATCAGTAACGCCACAAATTAGTAGTGTTTCCCCCTTTTTTGGATTGTGGATGTAATCCTTGTATGCAGTATGCTAATGAGCATGTCTCCACCATTAACAATATTTTCATCAGGGCAGACAACACTTGTCCCCAGCATTCTTCAACCACTAGGCAAGACCATATCATCTGCAAAAAGTCAACTCCCTCCGGCCGCGCGAGCATCCCCCACCCTTGATGGCTGCATTTCCTTTAGTGTCTGTGAGTGAGGTAGGCCCTGTCATATTTTTTACTGGATAAGGCGGAATCTTGCAATGAGACAACTTGCATCCCATTCAACCTCTCACTTCAGACGAAAGAAACACAAAGGCGGGCAGCGGAACTCCACGACCCCAGAAACTGAAATGCTTTGAATCTCACTTTGAGAACAGAACCTAATCACTTTCATTTTAGAAAGTTCTTCCACGCAGCAGTCAGCTAAAGACTGTACCATTTCAGGGCAGTGAACAACACCAGAGCTTGGGTTTAGTGGTAGCATGCAGAGAACACCGGATAGGGGAAAACAGTTGTTTCTGGATGAGGAAGACTCGCCCACATTATGTGGCCTGCTTCATCATTGGCAACCTCACCCCACCCTGGAGAGATGACACTACTCAACCTCTTCTGTGAAGTAGTTCTTGATAAAACTTATGCTTGGATAAAACACCTTTTTGATGGTCTGGGTAAAAGGCCCCATTCATCCCAGTGTGCGTAGCTTCTTACAGTGCCACAGTAACGAGGCACTTTGGCTTGAGGGGCCCACTCCCCCCTTCTAATAGCTGTGTCTTACTATCCAATGAGGACTGGGTGCCATTTTCCTTGTGTGCACTGTGGCCCATCGTAACCCTACTACACCCATGCTACTCTGCTAGAGTAGGCGCGTAAAAGAAAACAACTCACACAGACACCGATTCAACAAACTGTTAGGGATAGCGAAAGTGACGTCAAACACACTTTGACCTCAATGATTTTAAAAGAAATGATTTCTAATCTTCTGAGGTAGCGATGTCACATGACCATAAAACCCTAATGGCATCAGACAAATTGACATCATCTTTGAGAACACCACAATAAGTGCACAGTGTGTACAGTAACACAACAGTTATTAATGAACATAGGTTGCCATTTTAGATACCAACACGTTTAACAAAAGTACTGCTATTATATCAATGCGACTCAGTGGTCCCCTGCCTTGGTACATCCATTGTAGCTTAACACGGTAATGTGTAATGCAAAAGATGCAGCAGAGGCAACCGCTGTACAGGCCTCCCTCACGTGACACAGGTACAACATGTGCAGAAACGGAGCAAGTTGACCTCACAAAGAGGTGCAAAACAGGAAGCAGACAGCACTTTAACTCTCCCTGACAATCCATGTAAATACCAAAGGCAACAGTGAAGTGTTAGGTGTTCAAGATTGCAGAGAGGCAGCATCCTTCAAGCACTTTTATCCAACAACAGTTTATATGTCTTGGTTTTTACAAGCATGACTATTATGGTAAAAACTTCAACTCCCTGAAAGCAATATGCTGTTGGATAAAAAGTCAGGAGTGGCTGACAGTGTCCCACATGACGTGGGCTAACTGGCACTTTTGTGTGTGCATGCTCACATTCATGAGTGTGCCAGACGCCCACCTTGATATTTGATAAATAAGTTAGAACACTGGGCGCAGTCACCTTGACAGAAAGTGCAATTCGAGTTCTATCCTTCAAATTCATGTTTTGAGCCCATCAGAGGCCTTGAGAGCTTTGTTATGCTAGGATCACATGATCTGGCCTGAAAGACTGCATATTGCACCGTGGAAGCCTCCCTGCGAGGTTAGGTTACTGAAGGTAATGAAAAACCTACCGTTTACAGGAGGGTTGTGGTCTGGGGAGAGTTAATTTCACCCACTCCTTGCCAGCTCTGTTCCCCTGGTCAGAGGCATGTAGGCCACAGACATACAGGGAAACCTCCTGTCTACTCTTTTTCTCTAGTTCCTGGATCAGATGCCCTCCAGAGTCACTTGCAAAGCTCAGCAGAGAAACTGAGATATATTCTGATACTAACGCTCATTCCTAAACCTCACTCTACCTGTATGTGAGCCTTCGTTCCCTAACCCTCCTCTGAGAGATTATGCCAAAGTCACGCAGCCCTGCTTTTTCAGCAGGCTCTAGAGTGTGAAGAAGCATCCTGTTGTTTTAAAAGGTGGAGAATGGCAATATTTTTTACTTTCTATGGGGCATGGATTGCATGCAGAATGTGTTAATTTTGTAAAACAGAAAGCCTGTGTGTTCGGTGGCCCTGGGAGTCACCGAGAGTAAACAAGGTTCATCAGGACCATGTTTTCCTGGTTCTTGACTCTGCCTGTGCAACATCTGAGGCGAGGGGCATGGACGTCAATTCACCAAAATGTTATGCGTATTGGAAGTGACAACACACACCATTTGACTTTTACTTTCACTCAAACACACATGCTTACACATACACACACATCCACTTGTACACACACTCTCTCTTACATACGCACACTCTCACCCGCAAGCACGTACACAAAATTAATGTAAAAGCATTTTTTACTTACCTCAGCTGCCAGATAGGGTAATATTCTAGCTAACTGTACTCCATTTTTTTTATTACACCAATAGTGAATAATATGATATTATTCACTATTAGTGCGATAAAAAAAACTGACAGAAAACAAGGAAAGTGGTGCCCAACTGACGTCCATAAGGACAAGCTGTCCCTGTGTTTCTGGCACTGGTTTTGTCACCGCTGAGGTCAGGGGCCGCAAAGGCAGTGCCAGGGGTTGCAAAGAGCAAGCCTGGGATCGCAGCTATGACCCCTAGAGAACCCCCAAACAATGACCATGGTGAGGGGCTGCAAAAGCTGTGTGTGGAAATGCTTTTAAGTCTCCAAAGAAATTCCAACACGTGGAAGAAAACGTTAAGTGCGTTTATTACAACAAGGAAGAAATTCCAGCCACAGCTATTCCAGGCTTCTTCCCCTGTTAACTGCCTTTTACAGTTTTCACAATCAAGGATAAACATTCTATATGGAATACTCTACTAAGGAAGAACCATTAGAGAAAAGGGCAGGGAATAAACCATTTTAAAACACAGAGTAAACTAGTAGCTAAACGTACACGTTACCACATACCGCTCCATTAACTAACAAGAAAAGTAATGCATAAAAGTAAACAGTACCAACATATTATGCTAGTTCATGATTACACTTCTGTTGAAATTCCAAATGCGTCCATCGTCCATTTTGGTAGCTCCTCGGAACACTTTCGTCACTCTTAAAGTTTGCTAAAGTGAGTGACACCTCGAACCCTCTCGGGCAATATAATCTATACTAAATCTCTGACACTAACCAACATTGGCTTGACAGCCTTACATGTATCATAATTTTCTTTTCTTTTTGTTTGCATCTGTGACTCCCTCTCTTTCATCTTCTCCTTCAGACTACCAGAACACACCGACTCTTTGCAGTACATTTCCACCCAAGGAGAACTCATAGTAGTGTTGGGGTTAATGTTTTCTGAACAGCTCAAAGGGACTTACCCCTGTAGTAGAGTGAGGGGTAAACTTGTACTCTTCCACCCTTTTCTTTACAGTCTGAATCCAACTACTGCCAATGCACTTAGCTATTTGAATAGTTTCCTCAAATGTCCTGGTAAACCTCTCCACCATGCTATTGGTGTCAGGATGATAGAGAGCACACTTCTTATGAGTTATGGCCCTGTTCCCCAGAAATGTTTCCATCTCTCTTGAGGTCAACTAGAACGCATTGTCTGTAAGACCAGTTTTGGAATTGCCCTTTCTCGCAAATATCTTAGCTATAAATTTGATGACAGCCGTGGAGTTAATTTCATCTGTAACACCCACCTCTGGCCCCCAAGATAACATGTCTATGGCCACCAATAAGTACTTGCAAGAACCACCCACACTAATAGGCCCATCAATGTCCAATCCAAGCTCCTCCCAAACCCCAGCCAGTATTTCTCTGCAAATCATGGCAGAAGTTCTCACCTTCATGTTCTTATCACACATCTTACACTCAATGCACTCCCTCACCAGTCGTTCCACTGTTATTTACATCCCAGGCCACCAGTAAACACACCTACCTCTCTCCTTAGTTTTACATACTCCCCGATGTCCCTCATAGGCAAGGCGTGATGATCTCTGACTCCAAGAGGTGGAACCAACCTGCTTCCTCAGTACAATATCGTTGACTACAGACGATTCATCAAAAACTTTAGAAAATCCTATAAATTTTCCATCCTTTCTCCAGTAGTCCTCCCCAGTCAAAATAAACTGCATAACAAGTTTCAAGACCTCATCCTTCTCCAACTCACAAGGCCAATCATTTTTTGACACACAGCATAAGGTTATGCTACAAACTTTAATCTTGTCATCCTTCCACCAAGTACTATCCTCTTCATCCTTGTCATTCGAATCAACTGCTAACCTATAAAGACAGTCTGCTATCTCTTTGTTTATCCCCGACACATAGGCGATCACAAACTGAAAGTCTTGGAGTGCCACCAACTATTTGCAAATCTGAGATGAGATGCAATCCAGGCCTTTCCTACCAAAAACTTCTTGCAACGGTTTATCCGTTTGCACAAGAAACTTGACACCCCACACAATCTGCCGAAACCTTTTAATAGCCCAATATACAGCAAGGGCTTCTTTCTCAATTGTTGAGTAGTGTACTTCTGCTCCTCTCAATGACTTAGACGCACATGCAATGGTGACTTCCTCACCCTCATGCTTCTGTTTCAACACGGGACAAAGTCTCCTCTGGCTAGCATCTGTTATAGCCAAGCAGGGTTGTCCAGGAATTAAACTTTTCAAACACTGCACTGCCAATAAAGCAGTTTTAAGTTCAGCAAATTATTTTTGACAGGCATTTGACCACAAAAATTGAACATCCTTCCTAAGAAGACTCCTAACAGCAAGAGTACGATTTGTGAAATTAGGTACAAACCTAGAATAGTACTCTGTCATTCCTAGAAAAGATTGTACTTCTTCCTTTCTGACGGGAGGTGGTAAGTGTAAGATAACCCTGATCAAATCCTCCTTGGGTGTTACTCCCTCCCATGATATTACATGTCCTAGGTACGTGATCTCAGGTTGAGAAAACCTGCGTTAACTGATTTGGAGAGTCATCCCTTTCTGTTCAAAGACTTCTAACAACTCTCTGACTTTGTCTATATAATTATGCAAGTTATGTCTTAAAAACAGTACGTCATCTTGAATAAACATTATCCCAGATATACCCTTCAGCAAGTTCAACATAAGTTTTTGAAAAATCGATGCTGCTAAACAGAGTCCAAAAGGCATCCGGCTGAAGGGGAAAACTTCAAGGAGCGGAATGAATGCTGTAAGATCTTTGGAATCTTCACTTAGATGAACCTGATAATAAGCAGATGCCAAATCAAGTGTGGTGAAAAATATGGCATTGCCCATCATAGTTGTAATTTCCATAATGTCGGGTAGAGGAAATTTGTCTTCTACCACTTCCTTGTTGAGGTGCCTGAGATCTACAATCATATGTCTCCTGAAGCCTTAGTAGTAATGACTATGGGTACTACTAACTGAGAGGCTTCCACCGGTTAAATTATTCCCTCTTTGTTCAGCCTACTCAGTTCCGCTTCCACAGCTCCATGTAAGATCAAGGGAATATGTCTGACTTTGCACACAATAAATGTGGCACCATCTTCCAGTCGAATTTGGGGAACATACCTTTTGATGAAACCCACTTTATCTGAAAATACCTGCATAAATTCATGAAGAAACAGATCTGGCATGGTATCGACCTTTTGGACCTGTACTTGAGGGTTTAAATTTGGGTCAAGGAAAATCCGTAGGAGTTTTTGATGCAGCCAACATAAATTGGTGTCACACAGGGACATAAACCTTTTCCTGAAGCACGATTCCCTCTAAACTCTAAATCTGCTTCAAAATAGCTTATTAACTCTATTGGTTTACGGTGTTACATCAGGATCACAATGACTCCCCTTTCCATCAAAAAAGGGCATAATCTTCATCCAAACGTAATAATAGTCTTGCTCCTGAATCCATCATCATGGATACCTCTTTTCGATTGAGTTTGATAACATCGAGGGATGTTCACATCACACATTAGTTACGCATCTTACATCATTCTCGAATTGTAAAACAACATCTGTATCATCCGCCCCCACTTCATTCATCTTCTTCTTTATTGGAGTAGATTTGCAACATTTGGCAAATATCCCTTTCTCCCATACTGTCTACATGTAGCAGGGACAGCAGGACAATATTTATAATTCTCTAGATAATTAGGATTACCACACCTAAAACATGAATTTTAACCTTTGGGCGCATTTTCAGTGTTCAATTTGTTTGGCAATGGTAGAGAAACTAGGATCATTTCTTGACCATAGCTCTTATCATACTTTTACACTCCAGCATAAAATTGGCCTCAAATTCTCTCTTCGGTGTTTTCCCCAAAGTTGCACAAAGAAGCCACTTTTCTGAGGGCAGTTACAAAATATTCTAGAGATTCTTCTTCATTTTGATTAATTTTCCCACAGTAAAAATGTTGTAAAATTATATACTTTGGACAAGAAATAAATGTCTATTTTCTTATCAGCTGTATCAAATTAATTTAGTATATCACCATCAGTACCTGAATCAGGTACATTTTCAAATATCTCTTGGCCTTCTGAACCCAGTGTACAAGCAGGAGATAAATTAGTGCCACATACTTTCATATAATTGATTATCACTTTCTTCCATTCAGGCAGGGTAAAGTGGGCTCACCAGGAGATGTCAAAAAGAATGAGGGTATAGATATGTGTTGCATGGTGAAGAGACAGAAACAATATTACAACTTGGTGCGAAAAGAAAATGAAGTAAAAAAATAGATAAAAAACAAGCAATAAGAGCTGGAAAGGAAATATAGTTATGATGAAGACTAAGAAGAAAAGGAATAAATGGAAAAAAACATGCAAGTTAGCGCACAAATATGGGAGAAAAAAATTAATTAAGGAAGAAGAGCAAGAAAAAAATCCAAAATGTATGAATCCAGACTAATAGTGCACTGATACACGATCGAAAATGAATCCAAGATCAACCTGTTGAGAATGAAAAAACAATCATGCAAATCCATTCAGTGAAGTAGTGGAGCAGTGTAATATTGGATCCACCATTGTCGATCTGACTAGGCCATATATATTTTGATTTTAGATTTTAGTCTTTAAAACTGTGTGATGTAATGCTAGCAATCGAGAGATGGTGCATAAAATATATAAAAGTGTATTTGTGATGTGTTTTTCTTGATCTGTGTATGTGCATACTAACGTTTTCTTTTGTAGGAGTAACTGGATTGCTGATATTAAAAGTTCAGCAGGCTTAGATTGTAAGGTGGTGTGCTAAAATGGATTTAAGGCTGTACATGCATCAGGGTTAGAGAAAATGAATCAAGCAGTGTGAGATTATTAATGTTTAGAGACTTCATATGTATTCTGTAGTTTCCCTTATATTTGTGAGTGCTTTACTATATGGTCATAATACATATATGATATCCTTGCAACTATGATGTATTCATATAAAGTATAATCATATTGTCGTACACTTGTGGGCACATGTGCACATATGTTCACATTTTTGGGTGCGCTTCGTCTATTTTATTAAGTTAGCATGGCTAAATGCCTTAAGCTTTTGGGATTTCAAAGATTAACCTCTATCGTGAAAGTGTCTATTTGCATGTATTTTTCCTTCTCCTTGCAGGTGGACCAGGCTTTGTTAGCTAGTGAAAGGACTAATGTTTGTTGCAGTGATAGCATGGTACGAGATGATTCCTTAGGCAAGAGAAAATATGTTAACAAGGAGAGAGACGAGATTTGTAGCAGAAAGGAGGTGCTCCAGTATGACTGATGTTCAGAGGGAACTGGGAGAGAGCAGAAAAGGAATATACAGTGGAAGATGGAAAAGTACGGGAGGCAAGGGCGAAGATTTCTTTGAACATTGTTTGTTAATTGATATTGCTTTGTTAATTAGACAGGAGATGTCTTTAGACTGTCCTGAGGTGCAGACCTCTCTGATATATCTCTCTGTGTGGCTTTATGCTAGACGCTCTTTCTAACTGGAGTACTTGCAATGAAGTCTAAGGTATGCCGACACCTTTCTTTAACTCTTTGACTAACTAGGGTTTCCCATAATATATAGTAGCATAGAAAAATTAGATTTCCATGAATTTACTCATGATTAGGCAGGAGGATCAAAATCTACAATTTCATTTGCATATTTTGTTTCTCATATTCTGTATCGCTGCTACTGAGTTCCTGGTATGCTTCATGCTATTTAGACTTAATTTCTTTAGGAGATTCAGACTCATTTTGGTGAATTACATTTCTAAAATATGCTTTTGAGACTCATTTTTATCAGTTTGTTTCTGAGTCTGTAATAAATCAACTTACATTTATTTATTTGTCCTAGTCTTATTGTGTAACCTAATGTGTTACACTGTTAATAAAATTTGAGACTGATGTTTAACCCGTTCCATGTCGAGGACGTAACGGTTACATCCTCGCTGTGGCGCTGGTGTGCTGAGGACGTAACCGTTATGTCCTCGGTACACCAGTCAGAAATTCCTCTGCTGTAAACAGCAGAGAGATTTCGTTTTTTCTTTTTCAGCCTCAGGAGCTGGGTCAAAGCTTTCCCAGCTGCCTGAGGCATTCTCTTTTTTCTGTGTAATGACAATCGGCGCACATGGACCGCCGACGTCATTACACTGAAAGGGAAAGTGAAATGAGCTGATCGGCACATTTCACTTCTACTGCCTACGTGCTCGCGGGCACGTAGGCAGATGGGAGAGGTGTCATTAAAAAGGGGAGAATCTCCTCTTTCTAATGGTACCTTTCCCTAGTGGATCCCTGCTTGGGGATCACCGCAGTAGGGCAATCCCAAAGCATGGATCTATCACTAGACACCATGGAGGGGGGAGCGGCCCCTTAAACAAGGGCCTTGCTCCCCCCAGCTATTTTGGGCATTTCTAGTCTTTCTGCCCCTCCCACTGTGGAGCAGATGAGGGCAATAGCCCCCGTCCCCCCCACGCCGGGGCGGCAGAAAGCACACTAGGCACCAGGGATTATTTTTATTACAATATGTAGGGGTGGGGGCTGCCCAAAATGGTCATGCCAATGCTGCCACCCTCTAAAAAACTAAAGGGACAGTCTTTCGGGGCAACAGCCCCCGATCTGCCCCCTCAAGGGGCAGAAAGCACACTAGGCACCAGGTATTTTTTTTGTTTTGAATAGGTAGAGGTGAGGGCTGTCCAAAATGGGCATGCTAAATGCCCCCACTACACCAAACTCTAAAGGGACAGACTTTCTGCCCCCCCCCCACGGGTACAGATGGGGGCCAATAACCCCCAATTTCCCCCCCCGGGGGGGCAAAAAGCCCACTAGGAGCCAGGGATTACATTTTAATGTAAATTTAGGGGTAGGAGCTACCCAGAATGGGAATGCCAATGCCCCACCCTCAAAAGAAAATAGCTACAGTCTTTCAGCCCCCACTTGGCGGGGGGGCATATGGGGCAATAGCCCAGGCTCACTAGGAACCAGGGATTTTTTAAATGTAAATTTAGGGGTGGGGTGTAATGCCTCTACCCCACCCACAAGTAGGCACAGTCTTTCTGGCCACCCCCCCTCCCCAGGGAGCCAGAAAGCCCACTAGGAACCAGGATTACATTTTTATGGAAATTTAGGAGTGGGGGCTGCCCAGAATGGGCATGCTAATATCCCCATCCCCCAAAATAATAGCCACAGTCTTTCTGCCCCCCCTGGGGGGCAGATGGGGCAATAGCCCCCTATCTGCCCCACCAGGGGAGCAGAAAGCCCACTAGGCACCAGGGAGTATTTTCTTTAGCCAGAGTAGAGGTAGGGGCTGCCCAGAATGGGCATGCCAATGCCCCCATCCCAATCAAAATCAAATTGACAGTCTTTCTGCCCCCGCTGGGAGCATATAGGGTGCAATAGCCCACAATATGCCCCCCCACCCTGGGGGGGGTAGAAAGGCCACTTGGAAGCCAGGGACTTTTTTTTTTTTTTTGTAGTTAAGGGGTGGGGGCTGCCCAGAATGGGTATGCCAATGCCCCCCAAACAAAATAGCCACAGTCTTTCTGTCCCCTCTGGAGAGCAAATGGGTACAATAGCCCCCAATCTGCCCTCCGGGGGGGGGGGGGGTGAAAGCCTTCTAGGCACCAAAGATATGTTTATGGGCCTGTCAGGGAGCGGCCACTTAGACAAGAGTAGCTCCCCTTTTTTTGTGCACACATTTTGGCCGTTTCTACCTACCCTAGGAGCAGATCAGAAAATATTTTTAGGCTCATCTGCAGCCAAGTGGGGCAGAAAACCACTAGACACTAGAAAAGGTTTCTGTGTGTGTGTGTGAACTGGAGTTTGGCTGATGGTCTGTGTGTACTGGCGTTTGGCTGGCTGTGTGGAAAAGTTGTCAGATCCCTGCACCCGGAGGTGTCCAGGGATGTGTGGCTTGTGTGGATCCCCCAACGTTTTCTTACCCAGAATCTCCTGCAAACCTCAAATTTAGCTAAAAAGTCAAATTTTCCTCACATTTCTGTGTGAGAAGGTTGTGAGATCACCGCACCGGCATATTCCCACCACCCACCTTTCCCCTCGGTTGCCTGATAAAAATCATACCTCACTTGTGTGGGTGCCCAAAGCAGAGGACCTAAAAACGTATAAAATGAATAGCTAAGGGGGAACCAAAGTGGGTCCAAAAGGGCAGTTTTTGTTTCATAAGTTTTTAGGCTGACTCTGCTTTGGGCACCCACACAAGTGAGGTATCATTTTTATGGGGAGACTGAGGGGAATGGTGGGTGGGGGAAATTTGTGCCGGCGTGGTGATCTTACAACCTTCCCACACAGAAATGGGAGATAAATGTGACTTTTTAGCTAAATTTGAGGTTTGCAGGGGATTCTGAGTAAGAAAACATTGGGGGAGCCACACAAGCCACACATCCCTGGACACCCCCGGATGTCTAGTTTTCAGAAGTGTCTGGGTTTGGTAGGTTTCCCTAGATGGCCGCATAGCCCGGGACCAAAAACTCAGGTGCCCCCCTTGCAAAACCAGGTCGTTTTGTGATACATAATTTTGATGTATCCACAATACGTTTTGGGCCCTTCCCTGTTGCGGGTACGTGGCCCACCCATACAAGTGAGGTATCATTTTTATCAGGAGACCTGAGGGAGTGCTGGGTGGTAGGAAATTTGTGTCAGCCCGGTGATCCCACAACTTTCCCACACAGAAATGAGGAAAATGTGATTTTCTAAGCTAACTTTGAGGTTTGCAGAGGATTCTGGGTAAGAAAACATTGGGGGATCCATGGAAGCCACACCTTCCTGGACTCCCCCGAGTGTCTAGTTTTCAGAAATGTCCGGGTTTGGTAGGTTTCCCTAGATGGCCGTCGAGTCCAGGACCAAAAACACAGTTGACTCCCTTGCAAAACCAGGTTGTTTTGCGATAAATAATTTTGATGTCTCCACAATAAGTTTTGAGCAATTTCCTGTTGCAGGCACTAGGCCTGCCCACACATGCAAGGTACCATTTTTATCAGTAGCTTTGGGGGGAATTCTGGGTGGGGGGTAGTTTGTGGCTCCCCTCAGATTCCAGAACTTTCCATCACAGAAATGTGATGAAAATGTGTTAGTTTTATACAAAGTTTGAGGTTTGCAAGGGATTCTAGGTAACAGAGCCTGGTGATAGACACATAAGTCACCCCATCCTGGATTCTCTTGGGTGTCTAGTTTTAAAAAATGTACAGATCTGCTGGGTTTCCCTAAGTGACGGCTGAGCTAGGGCCCCAAATCCACAGCTAGGTACATGGCTACCAAAGGGTCAGTTTTCACTGGAAAAATGGGATTTGTTCACGTTGCGTTTTGGGCCGTTTCCTGTTGCAGGCACTAGGCCTACCCACACAAGTGAGGTACCATTTTTATCGGGAGACTTGGGGGAATGCTGAGTGGGTGGAAGTTTGTGACTGCCGCAGATTCCAGAACTTTCCATCACAGAAATGTGAGGAAAATGTATAGTTTCAAAAAAATGTACAGGTTTGCTAGGTTTCCCTAGGTGCAGGCTGAGCTGGGGCGCAAAGTCCACAGCTAGGAACATTGCAAAAAAGGGTCAGTTTCCAGTGGAAAAATGTGATGTGTCCACGTTGCGTTTTGGGCTGTTTCCTGTCCTGGGCACTAGGCCTACCCACACAAGTGAGGCACAATTTTTATAGGCAGACGGGGGAAAGCTTGGTAGGTGGAAGTTTTTGGCTCCCCACAGATTACACAACTTTCCATCATAGAAAAATGAGGAAAATCTTTTTTTTTTTTTACAAAGTTTGAGGTTTGCAAAGGATTCTGGGTAACAGAATCTGGTGAGAGCCACACAAGTCACCCCATCCTTGATTTCCCTGGGTGTCTAGTTTTCAAACATGTACAGGTTTGCTAGGTTTCCCTAGGTGCCAGCTGAGCTAGGTCCCAAAATCCACAGCTAAGCACATTGCAAGAAAGGGTCATTTTTCACTGGAAAAATGTGATGTGTCCACGTTGCGTTTTGGGCCTATTCCTGTCGCGGGCATGAAGCCTACCCACACAAGTAAGGTACCATTTTTATTAGGAGACTTAGGGGCATGCTGAGTGGGTGGAATTTTGTGGCTCCCTGCAGATTTCAGAACTTTTCATCACAGAAATGTGAGGAAAATATGTTTTTTCTTTACAAATGTTGAGGTTTGCAAGGGTTTTTGGGTAACAGAATCTGGTGAGAGGCACACAAGTCACCCCATCCTTGATTTCCCTGGGTATGTAGTTTCCAAATATGTACAGGTTTGCTAGGTTTCCCTACGTGCTGGCTGAGCTGGGGCCCAAAATCCACAGCTAGGCACAATGCAAAAAAATGGTCCGTTTTCTGTGGAAAAATGTGATATATCCACTTTGCGTTTTGGGCCATTTCCTGTCGCGGACACTAGGCCTACCCACACAAGTGAGGTATCATTTTTATCTGTAGACTTAGGGGAACACAGAATAGTAGAACAAGAGTTATTACCATTTGTTTTTCTATGTATTTCTGCCTTCCAAATGTAAGACAGTGTGCAAAAAAGAAGTCATTTTGAACAATACCCTCTAATTCACATGCTAATATGGGTACCCATAAATTCAGAGATGCACGAATAACCACTGCTTCTAAACTCCATATCTTGTTTGCATTTCAGAAATACATAGGTTTCCTTGATACCTATTTTTCACTCTTCATATTTGACCAAATTAATTGTTGTATACCCGGTACATAATGAAAAACCATTGCAAGGTGCAACTCAATTACTGGCTCTGGGTACCTCGGGTTCTTGGTCAACCTACAAGCCTTATATATCCCCGCAACCAGAGGGGTCCTGCGGACGTAACAGCATATTGCTTTCAAAAATCTACCATAGTTAGAAGAAGTTACAGTTGAAAATGTATGCACAAATGGCTGTCATTTTTTCTATATTTCAATATTTTTATCAT
Organism: Calotriton arnoldi; assembly: GCA_963921515.1. Classification (NCBI taxonomy): domain Eukaryota; kingdom Metazoa; phylum Chordata; class Amphibia; order Caudata; family Salamandridae; genus Calotriton; species Calotriton arnoldi. The sequence continues at coordinate 100,980 of CAWUFW010017654.1, read as the reverse complement.
TTCAACTGTTACTTTCTAAGGAAAACCTTGACGGATCTACACAAATGACTGGCAGCGAAAGGGTTAACTCACTCTTACCTATCAAGCTACAACAAACATTTGTAAACTGAAGAAGAAGAATTTGTCGAAGGGCCCAGAGCTCCATCAGTAGTCCTCTTTCGATCTCCATGGAAATAGGAAGTGATAGGATATAACATGCAGTCCTTCATTAAAGTTCGCAGCCAGGCAGGTGGGAATGCATGAGGAATGCACAACGGGGATACTTGGAGAAAAAACGTCCCAAAATAAGCAGAGGTAACCATGAAATAGTCAGCTGAGAACAAAAGATAGCAAGACTGTTGTAATATAAATGATGTCCAGTAGTCCAGGTGTAGATTAAGTAAGATGGTTTATTAAGTATTTAAGATCAAGAGCCCCACCAGGAGCAGCCTTCCTGCTGCTCAGCCCATACTCCAACTCAATCTCTCACATCCAACATTCCACAGCATAACCACATACCAACATTCCACACCCCAGTCACACTGGCTGAGCAGCAGGTATAACACATCTCCTTCCTTTAAAGGAGCAAGAATTACAATGTTACTACCCCATGAATCTCACAAATGCATAACAAGAGGGAAAGACCCTTGCATTGAAATATCAGGGGCACAGACATGTAACATGTAAAATGTAAAGATAATAAAAGAGACCATGCATGCAAAACACAGTTCAATGAAATCAGGAAACATGCATGTAACTTATAAAAATGTAAAGATGGTAAACTATCATGCATGCAAATCAGAAAATCATACAGGAGCAAGAATAATATTGCTACTACTCCATGCAGATCTCTCACATTAACATAATAAATGAACATATAGACCATGTTGACATATTCAATGTAAAGATGGTAAAAGACCATGCATGCAAACATAAATAACATATTAGATAAATTAGATGTAAGGATGGTAAATGTCAACATAATAAATGCAATCAAATACATGTTAGGATGGTGAAAGTCCATGCATGCAAAGATAAACATTAAATAAATAAGGTAATGAATAAAGCACAACGTACCCCAACGTAACCCACATAATAATAATAATAATAATAGTTCATTTGTAGAGCGCCTGGCTACCCCAAAAGGTGTGTCCCCGCGCTAGAAGCAAAAACTGTATGAAAGACTGCTGGGCTAATGTTTATACAACCAGGTTTTCAGTCCTCTGCGGAAGGTAGGTTCAGATTTCTCTGCGCGTAGCCATAGAGGTAGTGTATTCCAGTTCTTGGCCGCTAGGTAGCCAAAAGATCGGGCGCCCATCCTAGCTTTCCTTATCCTGGGGACCTTGAGCAGGTGTGCTCCTGTCGATCTTAGTTGACGGCTGGGATTATATGGAGTGAGAAAGTCATGTAAGTAGCTGGGGCCTTTCCCTTGTAGGCTCCTGTGACAAAAACACATGGCCTTAAAAATAACTCTTTTCTCGATAGGCAGCCAGTGTAGGGAGTCTAGAGCTTTAGTCGTGGAAGCACGGCTAGAAAGATTGAGAACAAGGCGTGCCGCTGCTTTTTGAATACGTTGGAGACGCATCATGCAGTCTTTTGGCGCCCCTAAATAGAGGACGTTCCCATAATCGAGTTGTGAGGTCACCAGAGTGTGAACTAAGGTTTTTCTGGCTGATACAGGGAGGACGTCAAGGGTTTTTTCAGCATCCTCAAGGTGCTGAAGCATCTCCCTGCCACTTTCCTGGTTTGGGACTCAAAAGAAAGTTTGGTGTCGAGCCATACTCCTAGGTTTTTAACCTCGGTTTTGGGCTCCCGGATAGACCCCAGTGTTTGAGGCCACCAGGCTGTATACCAGATGGAGGGTGATTTCCCAATGATCATGACCTCCATCTTACTACCATTCAGTTTAAGGCAGTGGTTGGACATCCAGGAGGCCAGATCATTGAGACATGAGGAGAATTGTAGCGCAGATTCGCCAGAGTCTTGTGCCAGGGTCACCACAAGCTGAGTGTCGTCAGCATACGACACCATGGAGATCTTGTAGTTGTCCATAATCTTGGCCAACGGTCCAATGTATAGGTTAAAAAGGGTGGGACTCAGAATAGATCCCTGTGGGACCCCTTGGCGGAGTGGAAGGGGTTCGGAGCGAAGGGGGTTTTGTACAATTTGGAAGCTGCGATCTTCCAGGTAAGACCGTATCCACTGTAGCGCTACCCCATTAAGACCACACACCTTTAAGCGTTGGATGAGGAGCCTGTGGGATACCGTGTCGAAGGCGGCGCTTAGGTCCAGCAGGACCAAGGCCACCGTCTGACCAGCATCCGCTCGCCTCTGTAGGGTCTCTGTTGCGAAGAGGAGAGCGGATTCAGTAGAGAAGGATGCTCTAAAGCCAGACTGCGTCGGATGAAGGAGGTTGTGTGTATTGATATGCTCCACCAATTGCTTGTCTCTACATAAATGAACACAACATCACTCATATCTCCTCCCTTTCCACCAAACAAAAAACAAATCACACACTCTACCACACCCCACCTCAACTACCAAAACGCCAAATGCCACACACATACCAGCCAAAGATGCTGGCATGCGGGACCTCATGTAAGATAAAATTAAGTGTGAATACAAGCACGGGCTCTCGCTTAGCTCGTCAGGCAGAAAGGCAAAATTAAAGTCTAAAAAACAATTTACGCTGGGTGTGGCAGCAATATTGGACTCATTCAAATGTACTTAAGGTAGGAGGTTAGTGGTGAGTGCATTGAAAAATACTTGAAAAACACCAGTAATAGAAGAAAGTTAGTCAGAGGCAATAATTTGATGTTGAAAGTTTTTCCCGGAGTTAGGAAAAGGTAAAATCCGTACCAATATCGGTGATGTTGAAGTGTTAAAGTTTCTTCCTGCACAAATGGGATGTTGGTCCAGTCATGGCCAATGTGAAAGAGCTTTTAAGTCTCCAAAGAAATTCCAATGTGAGGAGGAAAACGTCAAGTAAGTTTATTAAGACAAGGAAAAAACTCAAGCACAACTATTTCAGGCTTCCCCAGTTAACTTCCTTTCACAGTTACCACAATCAAGGATAACATTCTATATGGAACACTCTACTAAGGAAGAACCATTAGAGAAAAGTGCAGGGAATATACCATTGTAAAACATAAAGTAAACTAATAGCTAAAACTACACATTACCACACTGTACCGGGTTCGCAAGGGACAAGCTAGTGGTCGCAGCTGGCGACCCCTGAATATCTCACAACTTGGATAACAAATTCTATACTACTCTTTACACTTCCTTTCTTGTATTTGTGACACAAGCAAAAATCTCTTTATGTCTTTGGTAGCCCTAGCAGAAAGCATTCAGATCTACTTCTTTTTTACTGATCAAATTCTGCAAGCAAAATCATCCTCGAAAGAACTCTTCAGGACAGTAGCCAAATTGGCTTCCCCCTCCAACCAAACGATCCAAAGCAGCCCGGAACTTTGCGAGGATATCGCCACCTTCTTATTACAAAAAGTGGAAGGTATTTTTTCCACTTTTAAACTCCCCAGAGAGAAGACACAGGAGTCTCAGCCCTATTGGCAAGCACCACATCCAAGGCACACCCAACTTTTAACCTATTCTCACCTCTGGAGAAGTCGGACACTATAAAACTCCTTGCTTCCACTACATCGGGATCTCCCTATGATCCTTGCCCAGTCCCGGTGATTAAACTTGTCCCTGAAATTATAGGTACAGTCCTTACTCCCATTTTCAACAATATGTTTGAATCTGGGCAGTTCCCTAAAAAATGAAAAGTAGCGTCCATTCTCCCACTGCTAAAGAAGCCAAATCTTGATCCTAAGGACCCAAATAACTACCGCCCAATTTCTCGTCTACCCTTACCAGCAAAATTGGTAGAACGAACCATGAATACCCAACTCAGTAAATTCCTTCACGCTAATAACATACTAGACCCCACTCAATATGGTTTCAGGGCAGGCCATAGCACGGAGTCGGCTCTGTTAAAAGCCATAGAAGAACTAAGAGAAGTCTTGGACCAAGGAGGCCTGGCTGCACTAATTATGTTAGACCTTTCCGCGGCCTTTGATACGGTCCATCATGATGTTCTGATGGACCGTCTATCTACATGTGGGGTGCAAGGGAAAGCCTGGAACCTGTTGAAATCCTTTCTAACAGATAGAATTCAAAAAGTGGACCTAGATAAAGCCCGCTCTAAACCTTTCTCCCTCCCATGTGGAGTACCACAGGGCTCCTCTCTTAGTCCGACCCTTTTTAATGTATATGTGGCACCTCTAGCGGCGGTGATCAGATCCTTTTGGATTTCAGTTGACATCCTACGCCGATGACACGCAAATAGTGGTGTCACTACGTCCGGAACAGGAGGCAGAGATAGGGGAAAGGTTCAATGATTGCATGAAAGCGATAAAAGCCTGGATGATGACTAACTGCTTGAAGTTAAATTCCAGTAAAACAGAGGTCCTCATTTTCGGCAACAATGCCAACTTCTGGACCTTGGACTTGTGTCCGGATGAGCTAGGAACGCTTCCGGAGCCAGCCAGGAAAGCGAAAAATCTGGGTGTCATAGTGGACAATAAACTCTCCTTTGGGGACCAGGTAAACGCAGTGACCTCTGCCAGTTTCCATCTTCTAAGAATGATAAGGAAAATAAAATCATTCCTACCAGCAGACTGTCAAAGGATAGTGATATCATCTTTAATTCTATCGCGCGTGGACTATTGTAATAGTCTGTACCTTAATGTTCAAAAGAAATACCTGAACAAGCTTCAACTAGTACAAAATGCAGCAGCTAGACTGCTGACTGGGACACCAAAATGTGTTTCTGTTAAAAACGAAATAAAAAGGCTACATTGGCTCCCTGTGAAACAACGGGATCATTTTAAATCCCTGTGCATGGTTTTCAAAGCCCTTCACGGAACAGGACCAGACTACCTGCAACAACGCTTCCAATGGTACATCCCCAGAAGAGCCCTTCGTTCGGCTGAAGCAAAAGGGGTGGTTGTACCACTAGCTAAAAAAGCTAACTGGGGCAGTAGAAGCTTTGTCTCCTGCGCCGCCCGGGCATGGAATGACCTTCCTTTTCACCTCAGAAGCACCACGGAACTGCTGACATTCAGGAAGGGGCTGAAAACCTGGCTATTTACCATGTAGGCCATTACTTACTCTGGAATTTGGACAGATAGTAGCCAGCGCCAGGACAACCTCGGGTAACCGTGCGCTCAAGAAATGCAATTAACATAACATAACATAACAATGGATGCACATCACTTTCGAGAATTAAGCTATAAAACGTTTCACAACTTTGGCCTTTAGATGGCAGCACAGGCATGTAATAAATTATGGCAATGCATGCAAGCTGGCAATAGAAATAAACCAATTTCTCTCTTTAAAACAGTATATTTCCCTTGCTTAACTACATGATCCAACAACTCTCTTTTTTAAAGTTTTAAAAGAAAGTAGTTTATTAAGTAGGAAAAAGGGAAATAACAAAACAGCAGGTTCACAATATAATATAAGACCAATGTACTGAAAACATTTGAATAATAATAAGATAGCACAACTCTCTTTTTAGAGGTCTGAGTGCAACTTAAATAAAGGCGATACCATGTACTGGAGAAGGCTGACCTGAAAACCTTGGACTGGGAACTGGGCCATACCTGTTTTTCCTAACAGACCCATATTCCACCAGAGAAGAAAAACACCAGTTTTAAACACTTTTACATCCCGTGTCAGGAGTTGGTATTAAGCATGGCATTCTAAATGTGTTATTTGTTGTCCCAGTAGCTGGGGTGCCCCAGCTTTTGCGTTTCAATCTATGCTCCACCAAGGTTGCATTCAGTCAGTTTCATCTGTTCACATAACTTCAAGATATGTCTAGAGACAGCTTTCACTGTCTACCAAATCTCATATCAACACCAAAAAACCTATAGGGAGATTTTCGGCCACCCCACTTCAGCCATTGCTTGAAGAAAGTGTCATTCACATTTTGTGTCGGACCAGAAGAGTATTTCAGGGATACTGTGGGTTACTGGCTATTAGACGTGTTAGTCTGCCTGCCTAGGGAGTGTTTGTAGTGCATGAAAGGTGAAGCAAAAAATCCATGCCCTGCAACAAAGGTGCATTTGCTATCCTATACGTGTTTTCACACTCCTATTGAGGATGCACCAAAGGCGATTTTGCATTTTAGGCTGATTTTGCTTATGAAAGTGTTCTTCCTCCTAAATGTGATTTGTGCACAATCAGTGTTAACACAATATTGCGCATTCTGCACTAGTGGTGATTTGCACTGTATAGTCATTTGGAACCTAAATGTGGTTTTATTCCTAAATGTGACACCACAATTCTACTTACTGTGCACAAAGGGTGGTTTTGCACCTAAAAGTGATTTTACATCTAAATGTGATTTATGTTTCTAAATGCTCTCCAGAAACGTTCTGATATTTCACCAAGGGTGATCTTTTATCTGTGTTTGTATTACTATATGTGATTTTCCCTCATAAAGGTGTTTTTTGCAGACAAAGGTTATTCCACACCCTCTTGATGTTGCACTATCAGTGCTTTATTTTGCTAAATGTGTTTACACTACAATGTGATTTTGCACCTAAATGTGATACCACAATCATGCTAACTTTGCAAGAAGGGTGATTTGCATCCAAAAACCTCATACCTAAACGTGAATTATACTCCTAAATGTTTTCTACACCTGCTGTGATACATTACTCAACATTTACCTCTAAAGCGAATGGTTTTCATCAAAATGTGATACCACACTTCTGCTGATATTACACTAAAGGCGATGTTGGGCTCCTACATTTTAAATCCTAAATGTGATTCCTTTACTTAAATATGTCACCACACTTTTGTTGATGTTCCACAAAGGATGACTTCGTACCTAGATGTTTTGCATTTAAAAGTGACCTCTGCCAGTTTCCATCTTCTAAGAATGATAAGGAAAATAAAATCATTCCTACCAGCAGACTGTCAAAGGATAGTGATATCATCTTTAATTCTATCGCGCGTGGACTATTGTAATAGTCTGTACCTTAATGTTCAAAAGAAATACCTGAACAAGCTTCAACTAGTACAAAATGCAGCAGCTAGACTGCTGACTGGGACACCAAAATGTGTTTCTGTTAAAAACGAAATAAAAAGGCTACATTGGCTCCCTGTGAAACAACGGGATCATTTTAAATCCCTGTGCATGGTTTTCAAAGCCCTTCACGGAACAGGACCAGACTACCTGCAACGACGCTTCCAATGGTACATCCCCAGAAGAGCCCTTCGTTCGGCTGAAGCAAAAGGGGTGGTTGTACCACTAGCTAAACAAGCATTGGCATAGCCAATAGGTCTCGCCTTTGGGGCCTTATAAGTGTTTAGCCAGAGCTATTGACTTTGCCAATGTCTTCAAGCTGTGCTGTAGAGAAGTGTGGCTGCTGTCCGGCATGCTGAAAAGTTATAATAAAAAAGTGTCAGAAGCATTTTTGTTACTTTATATATGACCAAGAAGGCAGTATGTAAAACTGAACGACCATATTAAAAAAAGTATTTACAATAAAAAATGTCCTCAGTTTTCTTTTGTTCTTGCAATGCTGGCAACTTGTTTCTGCCTATTGCAATGGTTGTTTGTTAAAGCTTTTTTTGAGGGGGCATAAACAATCGGAGGGTGAAGGTTGGGAACTAGTATCTGTATTATAACACTAGCAGCGGCCAGACGCTAGGGGAGAATCAACAGATGCCAGATTCCGAGAGCAGGCTGAGGTGGTGCTGAGTGATGCTGAGGTGGTAGTGGTGGTGGTGGTGACTGTTGCGGAGACGATGCTGAGGTGATGCTGAATGATACTCAGGTGTTGCTGAGTGATACTGCTGTGGTGCTGAGTGATGCTGTGGTGGTGCTGAGTGATATTGTCTTGGCGCTGAGTGATGCTGTGGTGGTGCTGAGTGATATTGTCTTGGCGCTGAGTGATGCTGTGGCGACGCTGAGTGATGCTGTGGCAGCCCTGAGTGATGCTGTGGTGGCCCTGAGTAATGCTGTGGTGGTGGTGCTGAGCGATGCTGTGGTGGCGGTGTTGAGCGATGCAGTGGCGGTGCTGAGCGATGCAGTGGCGATGCTGAGCGATGCAGTGGCGGCGCTGAGTGATGCTGTGGTGGTGCTGAGTGATGCTGTGGTGGCGCTGAGTGATGCTGTGGTGGCGCTGAGTGATGCTGTGGTGGCGCTGAGCGATGCTGTGGTGGCGCTGAGTCATCCTGTGGTGGCGCTGAGTCATCCTGTGGTGGTGCTGAGTCATCCTGTGGTGGTGCTGAGTCATCCTGTGGTGGTGCTGAGTCATCCTGTGGTGGTGCTGAGTGATGCAGTGTTGGCCCTGAGTGATGATGTGGTATCGCTGAGTAAAGCTATGGTGGTGCTGAGTGATGCTGTGGTGGCGCGGAGTGATGTTGTGGTGGCGCTGAGTGATGCTGTTGTGGCGCTAAGTGATGCTGTGGTTGTGCTGAGTAATGCTGTGGTTGTGCTGAGTGATGCAGTGTTGGCCCTGAGTGATGATGTGGTGTCGCTGAGTAAAGCTATGGTGGTGCTGAGTGATGCTGTGGTGGCGCGGAGTGATGTTGTGGTGGTGCTGAGTAATGCTGTGGTTGCGCTAAGTGATGCTGTTGTGGCGCTAAGTGATGCTGTGGTTGCGCTGAGTAATGCTGTGGTTGTGCTGAGTGATGCTGTGGTTGCGCTGAGTGATGCTGTGGTTGCACTGAGTGATGCTGTGATGGCGTTGAGTGATGCTGTGATGGCGTTGAGTGATGCTGTGATGGCGTTGAGTGATGCTGTGATGGTGTTGACAGATGTTGTGTTGGTGCTGAGTGATGCTGTGCTGGCTCTGATTGATGCTGTGCTGGCTCTGATTGATGCTGTGGTTGCGCTGAGTGATGCTGTGGTGTTGCAGAGTGAGAGATAGAGTGAAGATATAATGCCCAATTAGAGAGGGTGGTGAGAGAGAAAGAGAGAGAAAGGGTGTACATAGAATAAAGAGTGGAGCGGGATAGAGAGAGAGAAAGAAGGGGGAGAGAGAGTGAATGAAGGAGTTTGAAAGAGAAACAGATAAAGGGGTGAGAGAGAATGAAAGGCTAAAAAAGATAGAGAGGGAGAGTTAATTAAGTAGAGAGAGAATTAGAGAGGGGAGAGAGAGAGAAGGAGAGAGACTAAGAGTGGGGGGTGTGGAGTTTAAATAGAGTGAAGAAGTGACGCGGAAAAAGTAACCTTAAATATAGCTTTGTGCTTTGCGCGAATAAATTTATTTAAAAAAAACAGTGAGAGACAAAAATACTGGTAATTAGGCTGTGACTCCCAATATAAAACAAATAGCGATATAAGGTGAAATCAACCCACCGAAGCAATATTTCTAACTAGACAAAAAAAAGCTTGCATTTCAATGCTAATCGCTGTTGTTTTTCATGTGACTGTAGTCCAGGGCCCTCAGTTGGTAATGTGAGCTGCTGCTGCGATTGAAACATCAGAGTCCAGAGAGTTAATGAGCCATGATGAGGAAATGAGGAAGAGATAAGGAAACCCAGATGGCAGCTGCGCGTGCACGCCATCGTGAACTCAAGCTGGTCGCCAGCCGAAAGCCAGTGGGTTTGCACTTCCAAAACCCGCTTACTAAAACTCTCGGCCAGGCCAGCGCAAGCGCTGGTGCAGGCGAGACCTAAAAAGGCATAAAACGTAGGCAGAATGGAGCATACGAGGTGTAGGGGCTGAGGGTAAAAGAGGAAGCGCCCAGGAAAAGCTTTCATGACATTTCATTATTTTTGTGGCCATATTAATCTGCCAGTAAAAGGAAAACTGAGAACGCTTTTGGAAAAAGTTTCGGAAAGCCAAAATGGAAACTGCTCTTTGCTTTAATTTCTTTTTCTCACCCCAGTGAGAACGTTGTCATCTGTATAGAGAAAGTTGGAGTTCATCTGATTTCCTACTAATAAACAAACATGGCAAACATTTAAAAAGGCAGGCTGTCTCTGTGTATCCGACCTCTTTCACCGGTTACATTGGCACCAACATCTGTGTAATAAAGAATGCTTTGTAACCCGGACCAGTGTTCACAATGGCAATGCTTCTCTTTCTCTTTTGGAAAATTACCCAAAATATAAAAGCACATAATTTCTCAGTGTCCAACACTTATGTAAATGCATGCAAGCATGTTTTTGTTTTCTTTGCAGATTCTGTTGTTTTTTGTGTGCTAGCCTTTGTTGCTTTTGTGTTTGCCTTTACCTTGGCTGCAGATTGGTCTTCACTCACAATACATGAGTAACACAGTTCAGTGGGCTGTGCACCTGTGAAAGACAGTGTTCGTAATCTGCAGGTCAGAGTTCTATTTCTCAGTAGCGCCACCTCAGACATTCATCCTTGATAGTGATAATACTGCTTTAACGACACTAGTTATTGCACAGATTTTTACATGCTGGCCACGTCATAGCGCTTTTTTTCCTAAACGTCAAGCCATGTTGCCAGTGGCGGCCGACACTAACAAAAAGTGGTGAGCTGGTGGAGGGGATGCGGAGGGGAGGAACGTGGGAGAGGGGTCCGGGGGAGGTTAATAATACAAACAAGCAAAAGCGCGCCTCGCGCGGCGGGAGGGGGGCCTGCCGATTCCCTTGCGGGAGCCAGCGGTGATAATTGACACCATATGGCGCTGCCGCTCGCTCCCGCAAGGCAATCGCCACACGTGCACGCGTTGCCATTGAAGGCAATGGAACGCGTGCACGTTTTTGGGGAAAAAAGGGAACCGATGGCTAAAGGTCTCCTCTATGCAGCGCATGCGCGCTGCGTAGGCGAGACCTAAAAAGCTAACTGGGGCGGTAGAAGCTTTGTCTCCTGCGCCGCCCGGGCATGGAATGTCCTTCCTTTTCACCTCAGGAGCACCACGGAACTGCTAACATTCAGGAAGGGGCTGAAAACCTGGCTGTTTACCATGTAGGCCATTACTTACTCTGGGATTTGGACAGATAGTAGCCAGCGCCAGGACAACCTCGGGTAACCGTGCGCTCAAGAAATGCAATTAACATAACATAACATAACAATGGATGCACATCACTTTCGAGAATTAAGCTATAAAACGTTTCACAACTTTGGCCTTTAGATGGCAGCACAGGCATGTAATAAATTATGGCAATGCATGCAAGCTGGCAATAGAAATAAACCAATTTCTCTCTTTAAAACAGTATATTTCCCTTGCTTAACTACATGATCCAACAACTTTCTTTTTTAAAGTTTTAAAAGAAAGTAGTTTATTAAGTAGGAAAAAGGGAAATAACAAAACAGCAGGTTCACAATATAATATAAGACCAATGTACTGAAAACATTTGAATAATAATAAGATAGCACAACTCTCTTTTTAGAGGTCTGAGTGCAACTTAAATAAAGGCGATACCATGTACTGGAGAAGGCTGACCTGAAAACCTTGGACTGGGAACTGGGCCATACCTGTTTTTCCTAACAGACCCATATTCCACCAGAGAAGAAAAACACCAGTTTTAAACACTTTTACATCCCGTGTCAGGAGGTGGTATTAAGCATGGCATTCTAAATGTGTTATTTGTTGTCCCAGTAGCTGGGGTGCCCCAGCTTTTGTGTTTCAATCTATGCTCCACCAAGGTTGCATTCAGTCAGTTTCATCTGTTCACATAACTTCAAGATATGTCTAGAGACAGCTTTCACTGTCTACCAAATCTCATATCAACACCAAAAAACCTATAGGGAGATTTTCGGCCACCCCACTTCAGCCATTGCTTGAAGAAAGTGTCATTCACATTTTGTGTCGGACCAGAAGAGTATTTCAGGGATACTGTGGGTTACTGGCTATTAGACGTGTTAGTCTGCCTGCCTAGGGAGTGTTTGTAGTGCATGAAAGGTGAAGCAAAAAATCCATGCCCTGCAACAAAGGTGCATTTGCTATCCTATACGTGTTTTCACACTCCTATTGAGGATGCACCAAAGGCGATTTTGCATTTTAGGCTGATTTTGCTTATGAAAGTGTTCTTCCTCCTAAATGTGATTTGTGCACAATCAGTGTTAACACAATATTGCGCATTCTGCACTAGTGGTGATTTGCACTGTATAGTCATTTGGAACCTAAATGTGGTTTTATTCCTAAATGTGACACCACAATTCTACTTACTGTGCACAAAGGGTGGTTTTGCACCTAAAAGTGATTTTACATCTAAATGTGATTTATGTTTCTAAATGCTCTCCAGAAACGTTCTGATATTTCACCAAGGGTGATCTTTTATCTGTGTTTGTATTACTATATGTGATTTTCCCTCATAAAGGTGTTTTTGCAGACAAAGGTTATTCCACACCCTCTTGATGTTGCACTATCAGTGCTTTATTTTGCTAAATGTGTTTACACTACAATGTGATTTTGCACCTAAATGTGATACCACAATCATGCTAACTTTGCAAGAAGGGTGATTTGCATCCAAAAACCTGATACCTAAACGTGAATTATACTCCTAAATGTTTTCTACACCTGCTGTGATACATTACTCAACATTTACCTCTAAAGCGAATGGTTTTCATCAAAATGTGATACCACACTTCTGCTGATATTACACCAAAGGCGATGTTGGGCTCCTACATTTTAAATCCTAAATGTGATTCCTTTACTTAAATATGTCACCACACTTTTGTTGATGTTCCACAAAGGATGACTTCGTACCTAGATGTTTTGCATTTAAAAGTGATAGCTCAATCCTGTTTGCTTTGCAGCAATGGTGATTTTGCACTCCTACAAATTTTGCTTTCACACTTTTGTTGATGCGATACCTGTGTGCACATCTGCTACTAAATTTTATTTGTATCCCTAAGCATGTCTTCACGTTTCTGTTGATGCTGCATCAATAGTACTTTTGCACCTAAATGTGCTGTCAACCAAACGTGAGGCCATACTGAGGCCACCTTTTCCAACTAATGTGACATCTTACTGCAGCATATTCTCCGAGTACTCTGTATACTGAGTTATATCCCATTGTTGCATGTGGCAATTACCTCATATTAAATTTGCTTCTAAAGATCAATAACATCCTTGTTTTTGCGTGATCTTAGTATGGCCACAAAACTAGCACAAAGAGAACTTCATTGCAGATCAGACTATAGGATTATGTAGCAGCACCAAAGAGATCGTATTCACCCCTGCCTGTCAAAACCTACCTTCAAACACAACAAACACAAGCCATGAAGGCAAGGGCGTAGCTAAGTCGATAAAATTCAGAGGGCGTGAATCTCAAATTTCCCGAACAAAAAAACGGCGGGCCGCAGGGCGGAGTGGGTCAGATGACTATGATTGTACTGCTTTGGATTAAGTGAGCCTTTTGTCTAAAGTAGTACAGTAGGCGAAAGAGCTATTGGTTGAAATGCTACCTTGAGAGATTGCCTGTAGTTAGTCTATATTCAAGAAATTGTGCCATCACCTTTAAGTTGTTTGCCAGTACTATTCCTGGAAAACCTGAAACTGGTGCAGCTTTACAAGCCTACTGCTGGTAAATTCTAAAAAGTATAAGATTTGCACCCATTCAAGATGTACCTCTATGGATGAGGCTTATTTTGTGGTAAACCAGGAAAATTCTTATTTAAGTTCCTGAATGAGGATGACGAGAAAAATCAACACAGACATAGCAGACCTGACTCAGGACTCCCAGACTCAACTATCAAGCCAAGAATACATGTTTTGGGGGGTTTGTCACCCCCTAAACCAGGAGCGGCCCGTGCAGGTAAGAGCGGTGGGCGGGTGGGATTCGACAGATGACGACAAGGGAAAATTAATTAATTATTTAATTTTCCCTCGTCGTCTGTCGAATCCCCTCCACCTCGCCCCACGAGCCGCTCCTGCCCTAAACACCTCCATGAAAGCTAGGTTCCTGCGTGACAGACGGTTCACAGACAGAATATCGAGTTTTAAATGTCGACATAAACAAATATTGAGTTGGAAATATCGTGATGCAGAAATATCGACAGCAAGAATATCGTGGTCAAGAATATCTACTTGGAGGTAAGAAATATCGTTTTTGAAAATATCAAATTCATTAATATCGTTTGCAAAAATATAGTTGTTTAAAATATCGATGTTTTAATTGGTGTTATGTATTTTAGTATGTATTTTAAAAGTATGTGAACTATTTTTTTGTATAAGTATTGCTTTGTTTTTTAATATAAGTGCTAAATTTTGAGTAGTTATTAATTTTATTTTAATTAAATTTTGCGTTTTTTTAGTTCTGTAGCGGGTTGTGGGTTTATAGGGGAATAGGGTGGGAAGTAATTTAATTATAATAAACTAATTATTATTTTTTATTTATTAGTATTTGTTAAATTTAGATTTTATAGTGTTAATTAATTTATTATTAATTAATTAATAATTGGTTGTTAATTATTATTAATTAATTAATTGGTCATTATGTTAATTGTCATTTTTTTAGGAGCGGGTTGTGGGTTTATAGGGGAATAGGGTGGGAAGTAATTTAGGGGCCGATCACGATGGCGGGCGGATCGCCCCCGCCCGCCATCCACCTGAATATTCCCACCGCCAAATCAGGATGGCGGTGAGAATGTGAATGGTACCGCGGCGGACGGAAATACCGTCCGCCGTAGTCCCGCAAGGCGGTCCTTTTCCTCCCGCCTTGCGGGACACGGTAATATGGGCCAAAGGCCGCGGTGCCGTGCAGGCACCGCCGTAGGCATTACGATGCCTGTCTTCTGCGGCGGAGATCCCGCCGCAAGAAGACAGGCGGAGAATGCCTTTTGGGGCCCGTTGCGGGCCCCCAGAGTGTTGGGGGGTGGGGGGTGCACATGGGGGGTACCTATGGTACCCCCCTGCATCTGCATGTACAAGGTGGCAGGCACCGCACGGTGCCTGCCACGTTGTACATGCAGATGCACAACATGTATTTTTACATTGCGGCGGGTGCTGCTTGCAGCACCGCCCGCCGCAATGTAAAAATACGGGATGCGCCCGCCAGTGTGGCGGGCGCATCCTGATTTGTGTAGCGGGACCGCCGCACCTATGGCGGGCGGTCCCTTTTGGCAATGCGATGGCGGGCGGACTTTGTCCGCCCGCCATCGTAATCGACCCCTTAATTATAATAAATATATTAATATTTTTTATTTATTAATATTTATGTAATTTACATTTTATAGTGTTAATTGTGGGAATTAATTTAGTATTAATTATTTATTAATTGCTTGTTAATTATTATTAATTAATTAATTCGTAATTATGTTAATTGTGTCATTTTTTCAGGAGAGGTTGTAGGGTTATAGGGGAATAGGGTGGGAAGTAATTTAATTATAATACATTTATAAATATTTTTTATTTTTTAATATTTATTTAATTTATATTTTATAGTGTTAATTGTGGGAATTAATGTATTATTAATTATTTATTAATTGCTTGTTAATTATTATTAATTAATTGGTAATTAATTATGTTAGTTGTGTTATTTTTTTAGGAGCGGTGGTGGGGTTCATAGGGAATTAGGGTGGGAAGTAATTTATTTATAATTAATTAATAATTATTTGTTAATTAACGCTAATTAATAAAAATTTAAATATGGCAATTGTGTAATTAATTTTAGATGTGAGTTGTGGAGTTTATATTGGTAAAGGGTGGGAAGTAATATCTTTTAAATTAATTGATAAGTTGTTAATTGATATAATTTATTAATGTTAAGTTAATTATGGAAATTGTGTAATGATTTTTAGGTGTGGGTTGTGGTGTTTATTGGGGTAGAGGGTGAAAAGTTATTTATGTTTAATTAATTAATAATTAGTTGATCATTAATATTAATTCATCAATTCATAAATATTTATGGTAATTGTTTATTTTTATTTTGTCTGTGGGTTTCGGTTTTATAGGGGTAACGTTTGGGGAGTAAATTAATTTTTATCTGTTTTAATTTGTTTTTTAATTAATTTTATTTCTTTAATTGATAATTAATTATGTTAATTATGGAGGTACATTTAAAAAAAATTTGATGTGTGTTGTGAATTGTGTGGTGTTATAGGGTAGGAAATAAAAAAGATTACATTTATGTAATAATTAATGTTTTTGATTATAAGTAATTTCTATTAAAAATAGTTATTTGTTTGTAAATTATTTAAAAAAAAATTTAAGAAAATCTTTCTAGGTATTTGTTAGATCTTTTCAACCTTATAATATGTTTTTATCTTTTGTAAATTTTTTATATTTTTATATGTTTTCTTTTTTTCTTTTTTAAAATCTTTTGTGTTGTAGTTGATATTTTGTTTGTTTTTAATTTTGAACTGACTCCAATGGGAATATTAATTTTTACCCCTCTGCTATCCAACACTTTCCCTACTGTTGCACTCACTGGAATGGGAATAGTAATTTTTACCCCTCTGCTATCCAACACTTTCCCGACTGTTGCACTCACTGTAGTGGGAATAGTAATTTTTACCCCGCTGCAATCCAACATTTTCCCTACTGTTGCACTCACTGGAGTGGGAATAGTAAGTTTAACACCTCCGCTATCCAACACTTACCCTACTGTTGCACTCACTGGAGTGGGAATAGTAATTTTTACCCCTCCACTATCCAACATTTTCCCTACTGTTGCACTCACTGGAGTGGGAATAGTAATTTTTACCCCTCCGCTATCCAACACTTTCTCTACTGTTGCACTCACTGTAGTGGGAATAGTAATTTTTACCCCTCCCCTATCCAACACTTTCCCTACTGTTGCACTCACTGGAGTGGGAATAGTAATTTTTACCCCCTGCTATCCAACATTTTCCCTACTGTTGCACTCGCTGGAGTGGGAATAGTTATTTTTACCCCTCCGCTATCCAACACTTTCCCTACTGTTGCACTCAATTGAGTGCAAAATTTAAGTTTAAAGACTGTTAAATATTTTTATGTTTTAATTTATAATATAATGTTTTTTTAATTAGATTTTATGTTATAGTTGTATGTATATATATAAATATATATTTATTTGTAAATTTTTATATATTTATAAAATTTAAAAAGAAATTAAAATTAATAGTTTATTTGTTTTAAAGTAAATATATATATATATTACATTTTATATATGTATGTTTACATTTTTTTAAATTACATTTATTGCTTATATTTGTTAAAATGTATATTAAATCCAAATAATTTTTTTAAGTTAATTTTATTATGTAATATATTTAACATTATTTTTTACATATATAAAAAAATCGATATTTTGTACATCGATATTTTTTACATCGATATTTTTTTTCGATATTTTTATACTTACCATTATAAATATAGGATGTCGATATTTTTGACATCGATATTTATGACTGGATATTTGTGTGTGAGGACATTTTGGGCATCGATATTCTATCAGTGAAGCATGTCAGACAGCCTGGAAACTTTAATCACTGACAAATATCTAAGGGGCCTATTACGATGGCGGTCGGAAAACCTCCCTGACCGCCATGGTAGCGGGAAAAGACCGCCCGCATGGACCGCGACATCACCGCCGGTCGAATTACGATGACCCGCGGTCGAAATCCGACCGCGGCGGTCCGATCGCGGGCCTTAACATTGCGGCAGTTGCTGCTGCCCGCAGCACCGCCGCGATGCCGAAAGGAGCATGTCCTGCATTTCCCTGCACTGCGTCGCAGGCACTGCACAGTGCCTGCCACCTGGTACAGGGAAATGTAGGGGGGGACCATGGGTACCCCCCCAGTGCACCCACACCCCCCCAACACATTGGGGGCCCGCAACGGGCCCCCGGAAGACAATCTCCACATGCCTTTCCATGGCGGTTTGATCGCTGAGGAAAGGCTGGCTACCGCCGGCATCATAATCCTGCCGGCGGAGCCTGCTCTGCACCGCCACCATTATCCCGGTCCTGCTCCGTCCGCCAGGCAGGAGTGCGGATGGCAACCGGCGGAAAAGCGGCGGTCAGAATTTCCCACCGCCGCGGTCACCACCGCCATCCTAATTTGACCGGTTTTCTTGGTTGCGATTGCGGGTGGATGTCCACCGCCGGTCCGGCAGGCGCCACCGCCGGCCCGGCGGTGGACATCCGACCGCCATCGTAATAGGCCCCTAAGTCTTAGAGTGGGCTTCATTAAAATTGACCTACTATTTTTTTCACTAAAGGCATACCACCTAACAATATGCTTTGCTTTTACTTCTTAGGGGCCGATTCCGATTCGGGCCGGAAATCCCTCCGACCGAGCCGGACCCGGAGGGATTTCTGACCGAATCGGACCCTAGCAGCCCGACCGAACGAGTACGATGCGCACGTATGCTATCGGACTCGAGTCGGTCGGACTCCCATTGAAGTCAATGGGAGCCGGTCGTACAACGCGTACGCGGGCTCGCATTGACTCAATGGGTGCGAGGCGTACAAGAGCGCCCCCTACAGCGGGTACGCCTCGAAGCGACTCGCGCCGTACATGCACAGGTAGGGGGGACCCATGGGTCCCCCCTGTGTGCGACTCGCGCGGCTACGCGTACAGGGGGGTCCGACACGGACCCCCAAAGTACGGCTCCGACTGCTTCTTGGAGCCGGACGGCGCGAGTCGGTCGGACTGCTCGCGGCGCGCATCGTACTTGCCCGGTCGGGGAACGTCTCCATTGCGCGGTGCGAGGCGCATCCGTGCGAGTCGGTCGGAGCGGTTGGGACCCGCGAACGAGTCGGTCGGCGAATTCGCACGCGCTCGCATCGTACTCGCTCGGCCAGACGCACGTACGAATCGGTCGGGAAAAAGGGCTCCGAATCGGATCCGGTTCAGCCGAATCCGATTCGGTGCCCTACCGGCCGAGATCGGAATCGGCCCCTAAGTCTCAAAGAACAAAAATACTTTACTGTAATAAAACTCAATATCTCAGGTTGCATTAGTCACAAATGAAAACTTATAAAAATGAGAAATTGATGATGTTATGATTGGATATTAACCTCTAAGCCTTCACAAAATTGTTTGATACCCTGAAGACTTCTACCATGGCTAGGGATGTTAACCTTGATGCCATACTTATCCTAATTACTATAAAATTATTAGCTCACCTTCCTCCACCCCATCTCCTATAATCACACATACACCCCTCAGGTAATTAAACCAGCCAGCAAAATGCCAGCATAAATCAAGATGGTTCGAACAACAACCTAGAACAAAGATATTCGCTGTTTCGTTAAGGAGGGGGCAGACCACAAGCCCCAGCTGAGACAGCGGCAGAAAGCAGCAGTTCAGTTTCCACGCCAGAAGGTGCAGTACTTACCTCAGCAGGGCTCCCGCAGCACGGGAGCTGTTGTTTCGCGAAGGAGGGGGCGGACCACAAGCCCCAGCTGAGACAGCGGCAGGAAGCCGCCTGTGCTATTTCCGCGCCAGGAGGCGAAGTACTTAGCCCAGCAGGGGTCAAGGTGGTGCGAACAACAACCTAGAACAAAGATACTCGCTGTTTCGTTAAGGAGGGG
The DNA here is from genome assembly GCA_963921515.1 of Calotriton arnoldi. Taxonomy (NCBI): domain Eukaryota; kingdom Metazoa; phylum Chordata; class Amphibia; order Caudata; family Salamandridae; genus Calotriton; species Calotriton arnoldi. The sequence goes on along the minus strand of CAWUFW010017654.1, from coordinate 81,537 downwards.
GCGGACCACAAGCCCCAGCTGAGACCGTGGCAAGAAGCCGCCTGTGCTGTTTCCGCGCCAGGAGGCGCAGCACTTAGTAGGGCTCCTGCAGCGCGGGACGCTCAGCGTGTGCCCGGGCGAAGACCGGGCCAAAAGCGGGCTGCGCCCATCAGAGCCCAAAGGAGGCTGGCCTGGGCCCTCCCTCTTTGAGACCTGGATTGATTGATTGATTGGTTCATCCTGAACATCCACGCGGACCTCACTCACTGGATTCAAGGTACTTTGAAAAATTACATTTATAGTTAAAATTGGCAAATGGAAGGTGCCGGGGGCTGGTATTTCAACCCATACTACTACTGCAATTGATACCATGCTAGCTAAAGCAATGGGGGCGATCACAGACGAAATAGTACTGGTTGAGCGCAGACTCTCCTCAGATCTGGGACACCTCCACAAACATCCTGTAAATGAGGCAGATCCCATTTCCCTCGCTGCAGCTCGCTCTGCTCCACCATCTCCACCTGTACATGATATCTACTGTTAAACACCGGGTCTTCTGACGCCGGATTTTCTGATGCCGTATTTTCTACTACCCCCAGCATGCCCAATTTCACCCAAGATTTCCTTTATCAATCAGCCTGTGGAAAAAAAGAGGAGACCTGTGACGGTTACTAGAGAGGTTACAGCGGTGGGTGTGTCCAAAAAACAGTCATTGAGAAGCCTAGAGCAGAGTTCGCCCTCACATCAGCTCAACCCACATTCTGTGTCCCAGGCATCACAAACAGAGGGACTCTGTACTGAAGAATGGGATATCATGACCTCCCTACTTAGCTCAATACTTGATCAGAAACTCCATACTATTATTAAACAAATGGAATCAATTGAGAGATGTCTAGCCAGTGAACACAACTCAAATAAAAGATCTAACAGCAGGTCTAACATTGGTCATAACTCATCACAAAGCTATTTAGACCATCCCCAAAAAAGATTGGACCACAGTTCAGATACAACAGTCAAACCTCACAGAGAGCCTTCTCCCATTAACGAACCCCCCTCCAAGAAAGAACCTGACTTTGCTATCTGCTGGCCCCAGAACCTCCGAGCCAGCCAAAGAATCAGCATGCATAAAGCCCAGGAGTACTGATTCTCCTAAAGGACTTAAGGATGTGACTGTTCCCCTTAAGGATACACTGAACCTTCCTCCAGCTGCTTGCCCTTATGTCTTGATACTGGCAGGTGTTCCTCCTCTGAAAACAGAAGCAGTTGAGACTTGGCCTCAGTCAATGAACAAAACTCTACATTGGCTAAATAATCAAAAATACCTCAATATAGAGAATGCGGGGGAAATCATTATGCTAGGAAGAGTCGGGAGGGTGGGACAGGAGCTAAAGGAAATTCCGGGGCATTGCATAGTGGTAAATTTCAGAGATCCAATGTATGTACATAACATCTTAAAACTCGGAAAATCATTGCCACATATCAACTCTCAGATTATGCCACTACCCCTTGGCTACTTCTACAAGCTAGCAATACCCCCGATCTCCCGCAACTGCCTACATTGGAACACGCCCTTACTGACCTGTACAAATAGATTTGACGCCCTTAGCAATCTGGAGGATATAGAATGACTACCAGCGGCACCCGGCCCTACGCATTTCCCATCTAGTTCAGCCACAATGATTACTGATACTGCTATCATGCCACCTGTTTATGATAATATAATGCAAATTATGAGCTGGAATGTGGCAGGTATTCGATTGAAGTTATGTGTACCAGAATGGCTATTACTTATTAAAAGCTATGACATAATTATGTTTCAGGAGGCATGGGAGGTGGTACCAACCTTTATTGATGGGTACCAGTGTTATAGCATCCCTGCCATTAGTTCCCTCAGGTGGAGGTTCTGGAGACAGCCAACACCAGCTTTCAAGTGGTTACCTGGGAAACTAATTTTAATTTATATTTAGTTAATTTCTATAATAATGATTTTATCAATGTACCGAACCCAATATTTAAAGAATTAACAAATTTTCTTAAAGTTATCTGACTGGGTTATTGCACAAGGCCACAAATTATATTTATGTCTAGCTGGCGACTTTAACGTTCACTTATCTAGTGGCAGAAACACCCTAGGCTTTTCACAGGGAGGGTGGGATCCAAGAAGTCAGGAGCTGGAGCTGATAGTGGAAACTTATGACCTAGTAAATGTTATGGGAGCTGCAGGGAAAGATATTATTATTATTAATCACAAAAAAGAACCCTTGGGTCTAGGAGATAAAACGAGAGCAACTCGTGAAACACCGAATCCTGGGATATCCCTTTTATAGGACGAAATCCCTCACCCACTGTAGGTGGCATGCTTCATCATTGGGATTCTCCTCGTACTGAGATGCCTAGTCCCGGAATGGGCTGCAACCCCCTCACTGAGTGGGAGGAGCTCAGGGATGTTTAATTGTTGGTCAGAGGTATGCTAAATACCACAAAGATGAGCTTCTAATCAGGTCAGGTGAGAGGTGCAGCGCAAGAGAAGGATGATAGTGAAGGGACTAAAACTAGCTACCAGGTACGTAATGTAGCTTTATTTAAGACGTCCTGGGGCTAGGGTTAAAAACAGAACACTGGCAGGGAGAAAACATTATGATACCTGCTGTTAGTGACGATGGTGGTCTACATGTTTCAGCCTAGTGACCCCTATAAAAAGGTGTCTTCGGCTTTCGTCAGGACCAACTTGTGCTGCTCTGAGTCGTAGTGATTGTTAAACATCTAAATGTGTTTTGGTGTAGTGAAAGGAAAAAACAATTGCTTTGAGCAACTCAAGAAAAAGAAAGTATGCAAGATAAAATACAACAACAGTGATCATCATTCCATCTGTGGTATAGTATCCAGGGGATTCATTGGTGGCACCTATATAGAGGCATAATCAAAAATATAGTTTAGCGCAGTAGCGGCCCGTGGTGGGAGTGCTGCCGGGCGGTGACGTGGGGTGGGGGAGGGGCAGAGAGGGGGGTAGTAAAGTACGGAATACGGCCGAATAGATGTAAGTAAACATATAAATAAATAAAACGAATTTTGTTGCGCGCGCTGCATCGCCAAATGTGATGCAGTGCAGTTGTGGATGTACAGTTCCTCCTGAGACGTAAAAATTGCCCAAAAGGGAGGTTGTCCCAAAGTGATTTCGGGTGGAAGCTGTTATAAAGAAGTAGTGCATTCCGGGCCATCGGTTTTCTATATAATTCGGTCTCAAGACCTTCTCCCGAGGGAAAGATGAGCAGGTCTAGGACAGATAACCAAGATACAAGAAAAAAACCATGGGTGGCACATCCTTCTCTGTTCAAGCAGCCAAACTATGGAGCTCTTTACCCCCCAACATAAGATCCATGGACAGCCACCTTATCTTCAGAAAACTACTCAAGAATTGGCTCTTCGCCACATAAGCACCATACGCAACAGAAATTTACAGCATATCCCTCTGTATATAATCATTTATTTTTACTATAGATATGTACCTATCTTTGTGTATTGCTTTGTATAAACATGTAGAATAATTATGTTAAAAAAATAATAATAATTACAATAACACTTGAAAACCGGAGTTTATCTGGTGCATCTTTGGTCTACATGTACTTCTTCCATTGTGCATCTATGTACCTTCCATGTACTTGGATCTGTGTGTTTGTTACTTTCCTCCTGAAAAGCATATCCAATGCACTACCCTATTTCTCATCCTGTACCTCTATCAATATCTTTAATCTACATATACCTACCTCCTTTATGCATCTATATACTTTCAATGTACTTATGGATCTATATATTTATCACTTTCTTTTAATTCAGCATATCCAATGCACTACCCTATTTCTCACCCTATACCTCTCTCAATATATCTTCTAACCCAACTTTCTGACTCATCCCAAACTTCTTTCTACTACTCTTTCCAATGCACTACCCTATTTCTCACCCTATACATCTATCAATATATCCTCTACACCCACTCTCTCATTTATCCCAAACCCCATACCACTACTATGATCCCCAAAATAACCCTTTCTAGACTCTCCCTTACCAGGGGCGGTGCGTCCATTGGGGCGTTGGGGCGTAGCCCCCCTGCCCGCAGCTCCCTCGGCGTCTTTGAACCTAAGTAAACTGAATCAGTTTACTTAAGTTCAAAGAGCCGAGGGAGAACTGACAATCATGTCAGTCAGCATGACGTCGGACCGCCCACCCCCTTCAGGGGGTGGGCGGTCCTGCGTCATGTTGACTGACATGATTGTCAGAGGGACCAGGGGCAGCACTGCAGCACAAGTGCGCATGAGTGGGCAAGGGCACCGAATTTTCGCGCCGTGCCCAGTCATGCGCACTTGTGTGTGCACTGGCTTGCGCATGCCCATTAGGAGAGCGAGGGTTGAGCAAAGGCTCAAACCTCGGTCTCCTAATGGGCAGGCGGGCGAGAGGTAACCGTGCCCTAAGCCAATCCTGGCGCTGCCAGCAGCGCCAGGATTGGCTGAGAGGGGCTGTAGGCAGGGCCAAACGGAGTCGGACCCGAGGCGGCGCGGACGGCGGACCTCCTCAGAGTCAGGTAGGATTTTCTATTTTTTCTTTTAATCCCCGGGCCCCTGGCACAACCCCCCCCTACAAGCCCCCCCCCCGCGAGCCGCGTCTGCTGGCTTCTGGAAATGTAAATTGCTCATTATACTTGCCAGGCGGCCTGCCTTAAAAGCGCGGAGCGAGGGGAGAGGAAAAGCAAAGCAGATAAAACAACTTAGGTGTGCACTTTCCTGTTTAACAAGCTGCGCGCGATGACAGTCCTTAGCAAGGAAGCAGGCATCCAGGCGGCTGTCAGGCGCTGACCAGCGCAATGCACGAGGCCAGCTATCTCTCAGCTCTGGAGGTGGGCTTGCATTCGCCGTGTGCTACATCATTCTCACCCTGCCCGTGACAAACAGGATCACTCTCTGATGCATGCCTGCAAACTGCTGGCTGCTCACATTTCACATCCCCGCACTCTGGAGAGATGTCCGTCTGCATGCAGACACTGCTCAATCCGTGTCATTGCGCATTTCTCCATGAAAATTCACAGCATGCCTGCTAAATATCAATTTGTAACGTACAACTCAATTTCGCCCTGACACATAGCACACCTCCTTTTCTGTATAGACGGCAGATTTCCGCCGTCCTAATCACAAAGCGATTCGATTTGTTCATTTTTTTGAAATTTTCCACTGCTTGTGCAACCTCTTACCTACATTTACCTACATTGCATAAAGTTAAACAATACCGATCTTGAGTTGAAATGTTGTAATCCATCCTGAAAATTCTGCCCTGGGAAAGAGGGGGCTGGGTGATGATGGCCCATAGACACCGTAACCAGGAGATAATGTAAGCATTCCTGCACTGCACGTTCCTACCAGTGCACAATGGATGCCGAGCTACAAAAGCGGGAAGGCACACTGCCCGGCCAGCACGTACCTAGGCGGGTGACAACTAGGACCTTGTACCATGTTTTTGTCCAGTGTGAAAAGCACTAATGCCTTTCTGCAGCAGCAGTGAACAGAAAACGAGTCAATAAAATGTCGGTCCTCACCGTAACCCATGCTGCTTGCGCATTACCGTAATCGGCCGCTGCTGACACACATTACTCAACAGTAAACAAAGAAAAGTGTAGTACAGCTTAGCCTTAACCTGACGTCCCTAGTCAAACAAAGTTATCTAGGGGTCACGTGTGCAGAGTCGATGCATGTAAACGTCATTACTATTTATGACAGAGACGTTTAACATTTCAAGGATTAAGAACCAGGATGTTTTTACAACATGGTTCTAGACCACAGAGGAGCAAAGAAAAAATATAGACACTCAAACTAGCCAAAGAACACACGGTCACGCCCATTGGTAAATTAGATAACGGCCACTCCCATAGGAGTTGTCAAAGGCTACGGACACTCGAGGGAATGAAGCTTACCAGTGCCCTGAATTGAGCATACCACATATGCGTTTACCAAGCACCAAACAGGGCTAAACAGAGTTTGATGCAATGTACATAATCAAGCATATTTAAAAGTGCTGTGTGCACCTATCTAGCCAGGGCTCCCGATGGTTGGACCCGAACCCCACCGATGGACCAGCGTGGCTCGAGACTGAGTGTTATAATGCCAGCCTGTTCCCCTTGGTGGCGACCCTGTAAACGTTTACCCACTCCAACTCCATTTTTAGAGATACCACTAAAACTCTACTTCTTGTGGACAAATCTCTAGCCTCCAGTGGGAAACCCCTTCGCCTCGCAACAAATTTGGAGAACCTTGGATTCCTTTAGTCACAACTCGCAATAGGTTATGCGGACGCCTTGATCTTCAACCTATGGTCAGGGCTGTGCTTGAGACCTGGTCGATCGGCCACTGATTGTCTCACTCCTTTCCCCCCCCTATCCTCCTCCTTCTGATTCGCTCTCCCCATCTATTTCTTTAAATGTTCGGTGCCTTAAAACAATTGGTCTATGTGCACCATAGATGCTCAATATGTATATTGAAAGCCTTGGGTATTCTTTAAGGACTAACCACATATCGCACTAATACTGTACGGTGTACTAAGAACAGAATTACCAATACAAGTTTGTGTGTTCTTTTCTCTTGTCATTGGCCATTGTTTTACTGTGTAACCTCCAGCACCGAAAGTTGTTTGCTTGTCTGTCTTTGTATGGTTTTAAAACTCAATAAAACGTTTTGTAACAAAAAAATAAGTGCACATCGCCTACACAAGTCTTTTCTACAGACGACATCCAGCAAGAGTCAGGGTCAGCAGGGTGTTACCTCTGCCCTATTTGGCAGGGCACCCAGTAGGGATGTCCCCTCAACATCTGCTTTTTGCACTAGCAACTGAACCGCTTGCAAGGAAAACATGTGTAGATGAGGAAGTGACGTCTTTAAATGAACTCTAAATCTAGAGACAAAAGATCTCTGTGCCGATGACCTCCTCCTCTAAGTTACTGCAGACACAAATGCACAAAGTACAGCAAATACTACACGAATTCATCCGTTTAATTTCCTTTGTGAATGTATCTCTTAATTTGTTTTGTCCATCAGACAATGTGTATGTTGCACTTTGGTGGCTAATCCGGCGAGTCAATGCTGAGAGTTTAGATGGGATGGAGATTCTCATTTGTGTCTGAAGGGTTACAGTTGTTGGTTTGTACACGTGTCCTTCAGCCATTGTAATTCTCTCTTCCGCATACACCTCTGACCATTATAGTTTCTAAAGAGCAGCGTTAGTGTGCGCATCTTTGCACTTCGAGTATCTCCTCTGCAGTTCTTCAGTTTTGTGACTCGCCATGGGCCCAATGATATTATGTTTGTGTGATGATGCGTTTTGTTGTACATAAAGGGAAATCCGCAGTTTACTTTTTTAAATATGTGTGTATGTGAGTGTGTCTGTGCTGCAGTTGATGGTACTTCCTTACAGATGTGCTGTCAGTAACTTGTGTGTACATCACACAGCCACATTGCAAACCGATATCAGGATATTGTTTCTGGTTCCACCCGCAGATTCTTGAATTCACCTGAGTAAGTGTTTGTGTGTTTTAAGTGGCACCAGAGCGCGGCGCGGCTTGCTGTGTCTGTTCAGGTGACATCCCGCTAGGCCCTCGGCAAACGGCCTACAAACACTTCCGCAATGTCACCAACAGTTGCCTCTGCCAACTTTCCTAAATCAAGGGCAAAAACAAAAATTCACAAGTGGTGAGGGTGCAGATCCTTTTACTCCTGTACCCATGTCCGACCATATTGTGCAAATATCTGAAAATGCTGTCTTTTTATTACTCTCCAGTGAAGGATGAACTGTACACCTTTAAATACTTTCATTTGCCATTCTAATAGTTTTCTCTGCTAAACAACTTTCCATTTACTTTTCGAGTTTATGAGCGGTTTCAGGGCGCGCACACTGAATATCGACCCCAGAGTATCAATAGGGCACATTATCAAGGATAAAACATCAAAAAAAATATAGACAGGTGTGAGTCTAGATTTTCTACACCTAACACCACATATTGTATTAATTGTATTTATATAGCGACTCTACAATAGTCTACAGTGATGAGTACATATCACAAGAATTACCACTTGCTATTGTTTAATATGCTAAACTGAGGGAGACATTAAATGTACTGTGTTCTGCTATAGGTGATGAACTTGCCACATAGAGAATTTTATGGCGTTCAAGGGCATGAGTTGTGTTTGAGTGTTGCTCCCTTCTTTATTCCTTTTTGTTTCCTTTGGCTCTCATTCATAGTATATGTACAATTGCTAAGTGCTTGTATTCATAAACCTTCTACTTTATTTAAAGGTATTTTCTGTATTCCTGGTATGAATGGCTCCAAACTAAATGGCCAAGAATGAGTTCTGGTGTTGGAATATGCAGAAGGGTTCAGGTTTGTGCAGTAGAATGTGATGAGTTTTCAACTTCCAGAGAAAATATAGAGAGGACATGAGATGAGAGAACTCTCTTAAGGGCATACTTTTTGAGGAGGCCCTCTGCTTTTGATTGCAGTGGCTCAGTTTATTTGGTGATTCACAATTCCAATCATGGGTAAAACATGGCTTGTTGAACATAGATGAGATGTACTTGCAAATTGTTTGATTGCATATTGCATTTCAGGTTTTCAATTTGACCAATCCTTTGACTTCTTACCAACAAAATATGAGTGTCTTCCTGGTCGAGGACCACACTGCTTTTTCTCTTATCTGTCTTGTATCAAGACCCTGCTGGACTATGGGGTGAAAGAAAGCTTGAATAAGCAGCTACCTATGTTATATGACATCTCTTTATTAATGTAATAACTGCACTTTCACAATTGCTTTATTAACCTTCCTGCTTTCTCAAATTTGCTTGAAAATGCACCATTTGTCCACTCTTTTTTCAAAATTTTCTCGGGGGAGAACCCCCCCGAATCCCCCTTAGGTTGTTCGGGCTCGCTCGCTGTGTTGCAGTATGCCAATAATTTTACGCCTCACCACTTTCAAATGTCACCAGCCACCACTGTCCCTTACTCTATCCCTCCTTGCATCATCTGACACCTCTTTTACTATACCGATCCCCAAAACAAACCTTTCTAAACTCTTCCCTCTGATTCTTCCCCTCAACAACCCCTTTTTACTCATCCAAAAGCCTCCTCCTACTGCTATGACCTCCAAAAAAAATACAATCAAAATCCTTCACTCTCCTATCCCTCCACTAACCTTTTCAATCAAAATAACAGACTAACATGTTCACTTCTCAAATTTCATATTCCACTATACGAATTCACCACTAATCCTTTATGGGTCCCAGAGTAGCGTGCTACTCACCAAAAAAGCGCTTCAACACCTCATCAGAGGTAAGCAAGCATTATATAAATGCAAACCTTTTTCCCTCTTCTATCCCTCCGCTACCTTTCTCTATCCGACTGAATAACACATCCACCACTCAAACTACTTTCATATTTCACTATACTAATTTTCAACACTAATCCTTTATGGGTTCCGAGTAGCCTGCTACTCGCGAATAAAGCGCTTTAACACCCCATCAGGGTTACAAGCGCTATATAAATGCAAACCTTTTCCCTTTTCTTCCCCTCCCCAACCCTTCTCAATCCAAATAATTGACTAACATATCCACCACTCAAATTACTTTCATATTTCACTATACTAATTCAACACTAATCCTTATGGGTTCCAGAGTAGCGTGCTACTCACCAAAAAAAGCGCTTCAAACCCCATCAGGGGTAGCAAGTGCTATATAAATACAAACCTCTTTCCCTCTTCTATCCTGCCGCTACCCTTCTCTATCCAAATAACTGAATAACATATCCACCACTCAAATTACTTCATATTTCACTATACTAATTCCCGAGTCCCGATGGCAGGACTTGCTTGTAGCAAGCAAAGAGCGAAATTTGACGCATTTCTGGCAACTTGTTAAATGGGGCAGTGGAGTTATATCCCAAGTTCCCATGAACCATGTTGCTCCAGAGGTGTGGGTGTCCCATTTTGAGGCACAGTTTTCAGCCACTAGTTGTAGTGATTTTATCAACCCCCTTCCTGTTTTGGCTACCAGTGCCACCTTTTCTTGTATCGAGGTGGAAAAAGTGTTAAAATCGATCCCGCGAGGTCGGACCCCAGGTCCAGACTGTATTCCGGCTGATCTGTTTGTATCGGACAAAGAGAACTGGGTCCCCTATATAAAATATCTTGCTAATGCAGTAGCTAGTGGCGCAGCTATTCCGGATACTTGGTTCGGTGCTGAAATTTTACCTATATTTAAAAAGGGTGATCGTTCCCAGCCAGGCAATTAGCCAATAAGCCTTATTGATTCCATCCAAAAAATAGTCGCAAGGCTCGTCCTAGTCAGAATTCAGGCCTGGATAGACGAGATGGACATTTTGACCCCCCTACAGGCAGGGTTCCGTCCCCACATAAGGACCATAGACCAGGTGTTTAGGTTTGCTCTTGTTTACTGGAAGGTAGTTGCTATTGGTGGTGGCACGATTTACGCGGCCTTTGTAGATCTTAAGACCGCGTTCGATTTAGTTCTCCGTGCCAAAATGTGGAGTGTATTTCAGGCTCTGGGGATGCCCTACGAATTACTAAGTATCCTGGTTAAATTGCATGAAACCAACTATGCACAGGTTCGTTGGGGAAAGCAGGGGAATGTTACCGAAAGGTTTCCGGTAACTAAGGGGGTCCGACAAGGGTGTGTACTGGCCCCAACCCTGTTTTCACTCTTTATTAATAGGGTGGTCCAATACTTTACATCCCATTCCACTGATGCTCCAATGCTGGCAGGAATGAAGATACCGCTGCTCATGTTCGCGGACGATACACTGCTACTTTCCAGAACCCAGAAGGGGTTGCAAGTGGCACTGGAGCGTTTTGGGGTTTTTTGTCGCGAGCATGAGCTAGTGGTTAATGTGGACAAAACGAAGTTTATGGTGTTCCATAGGTCAAAGGCCGTGAGGGGGAGGGTGTACATGGATAATGCCCCTTTGGAGCAGACCGACACCTTCACCTATTTAGGGTTAACTCTGGGTAAGAAACTTAGCTGGAAATCCCAGATTGACCTGCTGACACTTAAGCATTCCCAACTCGTAGGTGCATTGCTTAAAGAGCATAGGCTCTCTAAGACCAAGCCCTTAGCCCCTGCGTTAAAGATATACAACCATAAAATAGGTTCATCATTGTTGTATGGGGCGGAATTATGGGGTTTTAATGATTTAACATCTTTGGCTGTCGCCCAAAACAAATTTGTGAGAGCTTTGACTGGCCTACCGCAGTCTACTCCATTGCGGCCTTTATATTTGGATCTGGGCTGTAATAAAATAGCGGACCAGGCACGGTTTAGACCGGTAGCATTCTGGAGAAGGCTCTGGACTACTCCGGAGCTTACTCCGTACGCTCAAGCTTTCTCTGATGTTAGGTCGCTGGGTTGTACAAATAAAATCCCTTGGATAAGGAATCTAAAAATTATACTGTTTAGTATGGGGCTGAGTAATCTGTGGGAGGATCCAGCCGCTGCTATCTTCCCTGCGAAAAAGGATTTGAAAGCCGCTTATTGGAGCATGGTTAGATTGCAGCAACTGACACATCACCAATGTAGCTCCTTGACTCGGGTTTTTAATGAACACAAATTTGAGCCAAAACTCGAAACTTACTGGGACATTATTACTAGACCTAATGATAGGAAGCTGTATCATCAGTTTAGGGTGGGTTCTCTTCCCATTAAAGAGTTCACCAGTAGTTGGCACCCCCCCTAGGATGACAAATGTCCCTTTTGTCCAGCCGAGATTGAGTCACTAGCTCACATTTTCTTTGTATGCCCTGCCTATAGGTCACCTAGGCACAAATGGTTGAAACCCATTTGTAAGAATATGGGCATCAGAGTAGCTATGGAGGCCTTAAGGATTCTGAAAACCAACACAGAGGATCCTATTATTATAGCAGTGGCCAAATTCTTGAGCTGGCTGTGGGTCATTTGAGCAAACAAGATGAGGGATTGTTAATATGGCTATTTATAATAAATTATTAATAATTTGTCACAGTTTTAGCATATTATGTATCATGTTTATATTTGTCATTGTTTTTATGCCACGTGTTCCCCTGTGATTTTTAGCTATTTATATGATATAAGATCAGTTTTTTAGACAATCTGATATAATGTTACTATATGTACCTTTTTTCCTTTTTTTTTTTTAATTTCTTTTTTTGGTCATTTTAACTGTTTTTATGGGAACATTTGATAATGTGGTATAGAGTCAGTTTGTATGTTTTGCTGATGTATGTCGTCTTTTATGATTCTCGACAATCGAAATAAAGACATAATTAATCGTAATCATTAATCGTAATCGAATAACATATCCACCACTCAAATTACTTCATATTTCACTATACTAATTTTCAACACCAATCCTTTATGGGTTCCGAAGTAGCGTGCTACTCGCCAGAAAAGCGCTTCAACACCCCTTCAGGGGTAACAAGCGTTAAAGGAATGCAAATCTTTCTCCCCCTTCTATCCCTCCGCTATCCTTCTCACTCCAAATAACTGACTAATATCCACCACTCAAATTACTTTCATATTTCACCATACTAATTCACCGCTAATCCTTTATGGGTTTCCGGAGTAGCGTGCTACTGCCCAAAAAACAAACAAAAAAAAAGGCGCTTCAACACCATCAGGGGTAACAAGCGCTTTTTAAATACAAACCTTTTTTCCTATTCTATCCTTCCGCTATCCTTCCGAATCCAAATAACTGACTAACCTATCCACCACTTTAATTACTTTCATATTTCACTATACTAATTCAACACTAATCCTTTATGGGTCCCGGAGTAGCGTGCTACTCGCCGAAAAAGCGCTTTGACGCCTCGTCAGGGGTAGTAAGCGCTATATAAATGCAATTACAATACAATACAATACAATAACCTGGACTTGCTGAATTCAAGGGTGACCCTGAGAAACTTGTTCTGGTTGTTCAACCACTGATGGAAGTTGTTGATGGTCTCAGCCTCTCCATGCCAAATGACAAACACGTCGTCAATATATCTCTTCCACAAAATAATGTTAGCCCTGAAGGGGTTGTTAGGTGTCAATATCTGTCTGTCTTCAAAAGAGTGCATGTACAGGTTTGCCAAGCTTGGTGCAAACGTGCTGCCCATCGAAGTACATGATATTTGGAGATACAGGGTGTCTTCAAAATGGAAGAAGTTCTCTTTCATCGCTAGGTGGGCACAGTCCATAATGAATTCAACTGGGGTAATGGTATCGAGATCTCTTTCCCGTAGTAATGTCTCGATGGTTGTGAATGTTTCATCTTGCGGAAAACAGGTATAAAGGGATTCTATGTTGAATGAAACCATGTAATCCGTGTCACAGGCAAAGGGTACCTCTGACAGCAGTCTCAGGACGTTGGTGGTGTCTTTCAGATATGTTGGCATCTCACTAACCAAAGGTCTGAGGAAGTGATCCACGAATTGAGATAATGGCTCGAGTAAGGAGCCAATCCCAGAGATGATAGGTCTTTCGGTGGAGGGTGCTGTTCTTTGTGAGTCTTCTGGAGGGTAAAAAAATATGGAATCACCGGGTCGGAAGTGACCAGGAAATCTGCTTCCTTGGAGGTAATCCAGCCATTTTCTTTGGCTGTATTGACCAATGTAGTGATCTCCAGTGTGAGCCTTCTCGTAGGGTACGTCGTCTGTGGGCTGTAGGAACAGCTTTTATTGAGTTGTTTAAGACATTCTGCCCTGTACATGCTTGTGTTCATTATAACAGTGGCTCCTCCCTTATCTGCCGGCTTTATGGTGATGGTCTCATCCTGCGCAGAATCTCCAAGGCCTTGAGTTCACTCTTGGGTAGGTTCTGGTAGCGTTTCCTGGTGTTCTTAAGAGTGCTCTCCACCTCGTTCAAAACAGCTTTTTCGAAAGTTAGTACTTGAGGGGGTATCGCATGGGTAGGTGGATTGAAAGTGGAGCGTCTACATAAGTTGGTATTAGAACTGGGTTCGTCTGTGATCGATGTTGAGATGCCTGAAAAGAAAAAATGAAGGCGGATCTTCCGAAAGATCAGTGCTAATTCCTGATGGATCTGGAATTCATTGCCTGTGAAGGTTAGAACAAAACCAAGTCCTCTATTTAGTACTTTCAATTCGTCTGGTGTCAAAATCTGATTGCTCAAGTTGACTACTAGACTGTCTTGTTGCTCGTCCCTGGTTGCGGTTGGATTTTCGTCTTGCTCCTGGTATGGCGAGGGGATGGGGGAGGGCTCCAATGTACATGAGTTTGTTGTCTCCTCCTTCCTCTTGACCGTCCACGGCCTGGGCCTAAAAAAGGCTGGTTGTAATATGATGGGGTTGAGGTTGGAAGGGTAACCGAGGTTGTAGAGGTGGATGAAAATTAGTTGTTGGGAATCCCCAAGGTGTGGGGGGCCACCATTGTTGTTGTTGTGGTCACAAATACTGGCCTCTCCATCTTCCTCTGCCTCTTCTTGGCATACCTTTCCTCTGTGTAGCCCCATTGTTTCCGGACTCTGAGTCGCTAGACCATTCTTCACTTCCAGACGATGAATAGTTTGAGCCATATTTCTTTCCTCTCTGGTTAAACTGTGGAGGTATATATTCTTCACTAGTGTATGGATACACCTACTCCAAAGAAAAACGGGCTAGTTCTTTCTTGAACTTGTTTATTTTAGCCATATGTAGGGATTCTTTGTACTCCTTGTTGGTTTTGTTCGCCTCATCTTCTTGTTTCTAATGTAGAGAAACTGAAACTATGGTATTGAGGTGTGTCTCCAAATTGTTAATCTCCACCAGGATCGCATCTGCAATACGTTTGGCTGTATTTATTATCAGAATTAACCAGTCCCTGGTGCATCGCCAAAGGATCAGGGACCAGTCTTTTTTGAAGGGCTTGTCCTCTAAAAACAAACGAGGGGCAAGATATTTTTATACCACCAACATTTAAAGATAGAGGGACTCCATCTACGATCGATTTCATATTTATTACACAAAGTCTACTGAAGATTTTGATACATGGCTTGGTTGCTGAATCTACTTTTAGCGACCATAACCCAAGAGAGAGATAGGGGGCAGCAATCTCCAACCCTCCACGGACAATCTAAAATTAATATGGAGAATGCGTGATCCAGCCCGAACCCAAGAAAAAATCTTAAAAGAGAATAGGAAAGCAGTGGATATCTGTCTATCAGATAAGGACAGCGCAATCTGTATATTTGGTGCTTTTAACGACCTAAAAAATACCCTCCTTAGGCCAATGCGCCCGGCAAACAAGCTGCGTGGCTGGTTCGACCATGATTGTACAGTAGCAAATCGAGAATTAAGGCATGCATTAGCGAAAAAACCCAGAAATCCAGAACTAATAGTTGCCCTGAGGAAGCATTATAAGACCATCACGATTAAACGTTGACAGCAAGTTTTAACTGACCAATGCGAACTACTTGCACAAGCAGCTAACATAAAAGACAGCAAGCACTTCTGCGCCACAGTCTCAGATATGAGACGCAAAAATCTGGCAGTCTCCCCAATCTTGGGAAGATCACTTCAGTAAAGTTTATGCCACTCCCCCATAGATATTTTTACTATTGACACTAGGTATTTGACAGAGGTAAGGCTGACAGTGGATGAGGTTGAAGAAGCTCTTACTCAAAGCATGGAAGGTAAAGCCCCGGGGCCTGACGGCGTACCAATCGACCTATTCAAATATAATACTCAACTCTGGTCTCCTATTTTAACTAATGTGTTTAGCAACATGGCACACACAGATATTCCGGACTCTTGGCGAACTTCTATTATTGTCCCCATATTCAAGAAGGGTAACCATGAAGTTCCCAGTTGTTATAGACCAATCTCCTTGGTCGATACAACCATTAAAATTCTGGGACGTGTCATTTACAATAGAATTCAGGAGTGGGCCCAAGCAGAATCTATCTTACACTCCCCCAACACGGTTTCAGAAGCAAGATTGGGACAATTGAGCAATGCGCCAATTTAAACCTAATAATAGGTAAATACACTGTGGCTATGCGTGTACCACTATACATGGCTTTCATGGATCTAAGCACCGCTTTCGACTGTGTAAATCGAAGTAAATGATGGCACATGCTGTTGCGCAAGGGCCTGGATCTACCACTTGCCCATTTCCTTGCATATCTTCATACCGATATGTAGATTAAGTGATAATGGGAATGTGTCCAAAGATATTGAGATTGGTAGAGGCATCCGACAAGGGAGTGTGCTTGCCCCGCTTTTGTTTATATTGTACATTAATGATCTCTACCCGGCCTTAGCTCGGATAACTAGCGACGTCCCATCTGTTAAGGAGAACCCTCTACCCACACTTTTATATGCGGACAACGCTGTGTTAATGGCCCGAACCACCAAAGCACTGCGCCCCTTAGTATCTGTGTTTACAGATTTTATGACTAACCTTGACCTTAGAACCAATTTTACTAAATCACACATTATGGCATGTGGTCTACGCTGTATTAAACGGTCTAGCATACAAATAGGCGAAAACTTCCTAACCAGTGTAAAGACTTTTCGTGAATATACAACACCAGTGGATGGAGTGATTCGAATGAATGTCCTGGTGCACCGGTTCTAAGAGGATCCGGTTGCCACCTCAAGTTTTGCGCCGAGGTGAAGGTGCCACATGTTTACTTGAAATTACGGGTAACACACTGACCAGTGAATTCAACTTTTCGAAAGGGTCGAATCACTCCATCCGGACGCCCATTAAAGTCTATTTTGGCGTTACACAGCGTTAGTTTTAGATCATACACTTTTTCTTATCTATCCCTTCACCACACCCTGCTCTCTCATGGGTTTTAGGATACCTCTCTTTTGACACAAAAAACATCCCTGAGTGCCTTCTTCTCAGAGGGGGTTGTAGCCCGCATCACTACCAGGCTCGTGATGCGAGGAGGTTGCCCTATGATGAAGCATGCCATGTTCGGGTGGGTGAGGGAAACTGTCCTGTAAAAGGGATATCCCAGCACTCTTCTATATATCAGACCCAGGGGCTTTTGGTGTTTCCCTCTCCATCAACCAAACCTTGCCACAATCCCCTGTCCGTGTGACAAAAAGTCAGGTCAAACTATGTTACATTTTTTACTGTTTTGTATATTTTATGAATTTTATACTAGTTTATTCCTAACTCCGCTTTTTAAAAGGAAATATAGTGACATAGAGCTATGTTTTCATGTGTCATCCTTCTGTCTGACTATGAAACATGTCTATACATAGGTTCATTTGTAAAACATGCAGTTAGGGCACGTAGCACCTTATTACTTTGATAAATGATTTTGAACTATGCATATTTTGCAACTCAATTACCTGGAAAATGAAACATGTCGATCCTGCAGGCTCACCTGATATACTGCGAAGGCACATGGCACTTTACTTTATTATAACCTGATGTTATGTGTATTTTTAACTTTTTGATAATATTTAAATTGTGTTTTTAAACTGCATCAAATGCCAATTGTGATTTGTATGTTACTTTTATGGATGGAAAACCTTCTGAATAAAGTGAATTGAATTAAGATACAAACCCATAGCCCTTCTGGTACTCACCATTGCCCATCAAAAAATCTTCCCTCTGTCAAACAGCCAGTCCATTCCAGCTATACCAACATAAAAGCTCACAAACTGACTCTCTACAAGAGGACTGGGACAGTAACAAGCATCATTCACAAGAAAGGTGTGATTGCCTCATAGTTCCTTAAAGACACTGAGGGGCCGATTCCGATGTCGTCCGGAAGCACACCTAACACTATTCGTCCAGAAAAAAACCAAGCCGAACGCGTGTTCTCCGACCGATTCGAATACCCCACCGAACGAACAAGTACGATGAGCACAACAGCCCAGATTCCGAGCGAGCCGTACTTACCCAATCCAGCTCCTGTTCCCCGCCCGAGCCGGATCCGCAAACGCCGATTCGAGCCGCACGGAAGCAAATACACAGCACCTTCCGGCCGGACTAGTACGATGCGCGCTCCGTACGCGCCGAACCCGTTGCTACGTCCGGCACGTTTCAGCATCCGGGAGAGCCGCACATAAGCTCCGATTCGCGCCACAAGAAGATCCACGGCTACGAGACGAACAAGCCAGCGACGAGTACGAGTCGAAAACACGCGAAACCCGAACGAGACGACCCAACCATGAATCCCATCGCGTAGGTCCTACCTATACTCTACATCTATTACCGGGACCGGTTCGGACGCGTACGGCGCAGACGGTAAGTCAAACACCCACAACACAAACAAACGACACGTACCCGAAATATGTCACACACACATAGGGATGCACAAATGACGTACACTAGCAACAGCACAATCATAGGGGTGGGATGGGCATCACCAATGCCATACACACCAATAGGGGCCTGGATGCCTGCCACCACCACCACCCCTACTAATAGGGGCCTGGATGCCCATCACTACTACCATCCCCACTCATGGGGGGCTGGATGCCTATCACTACTACCATCCCCACTCATAGGGGGCAGGATGCCCATCACTACTACCATCCCCACTCATGGGGGGCAGGATGCCTGCCACCACTACCATCCCCACTCATGGGGGCCTGGATGCCTATCACTACTACCATCCCCACTCATGGGGGGCCTGGATGCCTATCACTACTACCATCCCCACTCATGGAGGGCTGGATGCCTATCACTACTACCATCCCCACTCATGGGGGGCAGAATGCCCATCACTACTACCATCCCCACTCATGGGGGGCAGAATGCCTGCCACCACTACCATCCCTACTCATGGGGGGCAGGATGCCTATCACTACTACCATCCCCACTCATGGGGGGCAGGATGCCTATCACTACTACCATCCCCACTCATGGGGGGCAGAATGCCTGCCACCACTACCATCCCCACTCATGGGGGGATGGATGCCTATCACTACTACCATCCCCACTCATGGGGGGCAGGATGCCCATCACTACTACCATCCCCACTCATGGGGGTAGAATGCCTGCCACCACTACCATCCCCACTCATGGGGGGCAGGATGCCTATCACTACTACCATCGCCACTCATGGGGGCCTGGATGCCTATCACTACTACCATCCCCACTCATGGGGGGCAGGATGCCTGCCACCACTACCTTCCCCACTCATGGGGGGCAGGATGCCTATCACTACTACCATCCCCACTCATGGGGGGCAGGATGTCTATCACTACACCCATCCTCACTCATGGGGGGCTGGATGTCTATCACTACTACCATCCCCACTCATGGGGGACTGGATGCCTATCACTACTACCATCCCCACTCATGGGGGCAGGATGCCTGCCACCACTACCATCCCCACTCATGGGGGGCAGGATGCCTATCACTACTACCATCCTCACTCATGGGGGGCTGGATGCCTATCACTACTACCATCCCCACTCATGGGGGGCCTGGATGCCTATCACTACTATCATCCCCACTAATGGGGGCCTGGATGCCTATCACTACTACCATCCCCACTCATGGGGGGATGGATGCCTATCACTACTACCATCCCCACTCATGGGGGGCAGGATGCCCATCACTACTACCATCCCCACTCATGGGGGGCAGGACGCCTGCCACCACTACCATCCCCACTCATGGGGGGCAGGATGCCCATCACTACTACCATCCCCACTCATGGGGGGCAGGATGCCTGCCACCACTACCCTCCCCCCTCATGGGGGGCTGGATGCCTATCACTACTACCATCCCCACTCATGGGGCCTGGATGCCTATCACTACTACCATCCCCACTCATGGGGGGCAGGATGCCTGTCACCACTACCATCCCCACTCATGGGGGCAGGATGCCTATCACTACTACCATCCTCACTCATGGGGGCTGGATGCCTATCACTACTACCATCCCCACTCATGGGGGCCTGGATGCCTATCACTACTACCATCACCACTAATGGGGGCCTGGATGCCTATCACTACTACCATCCCCACTCATGGGGGGCCTGGATGCCTATCACTACTACCATCCCCACTCATGGGGGGCTGGATGCCTATCACTACTACCATCCCCACTCATGGGGGGCAGGATGCCCATCACTACTACCATCCCCACTCATGGGGGGCAGGATGCCTGCCACCACTACCATCCCCACTCATGGGGGGCAGGATGCCCATCACTACTACCATCCCCACTCATGGGGGGCAGGATGCCTGCCACCACTACCATCCCCACTCATGGGGGGCAGGATGCCTATCACTACTACCATCCCCACTCATGGGGGGCAGGATGCCTATCACTACTACCATCCTCACTCATGGGAGGCTGGATGCCTATCACTACTACCATCCCCACTAATGGGGGCCTGGATGCCTATCACTACTACCATCCCCACTCATGGGGGGCCTGGATGCATATCACTACTACCATCCCCACTCATGGGGGCCTGGATGCCTATCACTACTACCATCCCCACTCATGGGGGCTGGATGCCTATCACTACTACCATCCCCACTCATGGGGGGCAGGATGCCCATCACTACTACCATCCCCACTCATGGGGGGCAGGATGCCTGCCACCACTACCATCCCCACTGATGGGGGGCAGGATGCCTATCACTACTAACATCCCCACTCATGGGGGGCAGGATGCCTATCACTACTACCATCCACACTCATGGGGGGCTGGATGCCTATCACTACTACCATCCCCACTAATGGGGGCCTGGATGCCTATCACTACTACCATCCCCACTCATGGGGGGCCTGGATGCCTATCACTACTACCATCCCCACTCATGGGGGGCTGGATGCCTATCACTACTACCATCCCACTCATGGGGGGCAGGATGCCCATCACTACTACCATCCCCACTCATGGGGGGCAGGATGCCTGCCACCACTACCATCCCCACTCATGGGGGGCAGGATGCCTATCACTACTACCATCCCCACTCATGAGGGGCTGGATGCCTATCACTACTACCATCCTCACTCATGGGGGCCTGGATGCCTATCACTACTACCATCCCCACGCATGGGGGGCAGGATGCCTGCCACCACTACCATCCCCACTCATGGGGGGCTGGATGCCTGCCACTACCACCACCCCTACTCATAGGACGGGTAATGCATGACACAACCAGCATACTCCCACATAAGGAATCACAGAAAATTACATCCACCCAAACAACATGACAAGCGTGTGTAGTCCATGTCAAATGCCAACAACACAAAACATGACAATGAACATACAATGTGACCCACTATCACATGTGTGACACATAAAAGTGTGTGGCCTCCACAATACAAGCCGACCATGGCCACTGTGGCAATGGGGCCCAAAGCCCCATCACCACAGTCACCAAAAGGTAAGTGTGGGGTCAAAGGCTGATGCACCTTTTGATCAGTGTGGCAATGGGGCCTAAAGCACCATCACCACAGTCACCAAAAGGTAAGTGTGGGGTCCATGGCTGATGCACCTTTTGATCAGTGTGGCAATGGGGCCCAAAGCCCCATCACCACAGTCACCAAAATGTAAGTGTGGGGTCCAAGGCTGATGCACCTTTTGATCAGTGTGGCAATGGGGCCTAAAGCACCATCACCACAGTCACCAAAAGGTAAGTGTGGGGTCCAAGGCTGATGCACCTTTTGATCAGTGTGGCAATGGGGCCCAAAGCACCATCACCACGGTGATCATAAGGTAAGTGTAGGCATGGTAAAAGCTGCCAAAGACAAACTGTTTGGATGAATCCTGGTCACACAACAACTAAAACATCTGTGGCATAGTAGTGCTTGTGTCCCATTGCAACATAGATTGGGCGAGGCTAACAGTGCAGTGACACAGAAACATCATTTTGGCCATGTGCATACAAACATCACACATGGGGGACCACATTGCCAACAATCAGCCAATTACACAATGACAGAAGTGACCATCATGATGCTGACCCACATATCTGCACCTATGGACACACAAATGTATATAACCTGTGGAGACTGTCGATGTCAGGTGAAAAATTACCATACCATGGCAGCAATGGGACATACAAACCATGATCATTGTGCTGATTGATGACCCAGGAGTCCCAGGGAGAGCAGGGGAAAATCACCAAACAAGATACAGCCAATGGCACACTACAGAAATGCCAATGCAGTGATGCAAATGCACTAACACAAACAGGCAGACTCACACTGCATATCAAACACAACAGGTGATGGGGGTGTGTGCCAGTGTCCCCAGGCAACCACACAACACATGAGGAGGCCTGAATCCCAATTACACACATGTGTATACAGTGCCACACACAAGTAACTCATGGATTGGATTCCCCTATGTGGGCAATCTGGCATTGTTAGATGAGAGGGAGCCCAAATTACACATGTCACACAAGCTTGTAGGAACAGCAACTAACACAGCAAGAGACACACCCACCACAGCACTACCCCCAGGGACCCCACATTGTGCAGACACTAGCCTGCATGACAATTCCACTGTGATGACAAAGGTAGATGTTGATCACACTGTGAACCACAGCCATGTGTCCTCAGCTACAAACTACCATCACACCTACACAAGCTCCAATCAATCAGCAGGGCCTGCCAGCCAAGGCCAATATGGAGGTAGTGGTCTAGCCATTCAACAACTCACATTTGCACACTTAACACCACACACCCTGATCTCCACCAATGTGCAGCAGTGAAGCTCACATGGACTGGTGACATTGCACATGCACCCATGACAATCCCAGGGGTGGTGGGGGGAACTAAGGTGCAGAAACCCATCACACATGCCCACTCAACATGACTCGTCTATGTATGACACACAGCACAGTACGCCGTACATGCGCATGATGTGAAATCCACCACAAACAATGGGATCCTGGCCGTAGTCACACACCAACGAAGAAGCCAAGGTGAGACACAAAGAACACACGTACACAACTTCCAACATTGCAGCTCTGACCCTGAGGAGTGGCAGCAGTCACACACACAACACGTCACAATCACTGAAAGCTACCACAAACTCAAAATCACATTACTTGTGTAAACAACAAGTGCCAAGGGAAATCCTGAATGTGTCCCATCAGCGTTTGCCCACATCCCCAGCCCTGACAACAAAGACAACCTGGGATGACAACCTCATGAACATCAGTTTGCCATGCACCCACATCACGGAGAAACCAGGTCCAAGATGCTGGATGAACACATACCAACTCTGCAAGCATCACAAACAGGAACATCCCTAGGGACACAGCCTGTGTATGAAAAGGGAAGGGAACATGCACAGACATGCTCACACAACACACAACACGGGCACACGCAATGTCACCAGATTACACACAGCCATGAGGGCACTCCACTCCTGTGGAAGGTCCACTGTGCCAAACCTTGTCTGTGCATGACTCAAACATATCAGCAGGACACTCCGTCAGTGAGTCAACAACTACAACACACAGATGCCTCTGCTCACATCAGCCTGGGTACGGGAGAGTCACGTCAGTCATCTCCATACACCCAAAACACGTGGCAATCCAGTTGTACTGTATACACAGATGAGTCCTCCAAAATTGATGTGCAAAACTGCATGTCCAGTGGAGACGGGCACACAGTCAGGGTACTAGGAACATTGGACAGTGGTAAGCCCAACAGATGTGCAACAGTGTAGGACAAAGATGGTAATCTACAAATGCTAAACGTACATCCCTGTGTCAAATGCTGAACATTACACCCTCAGACTGCAGCAAGGGATGCTATAGATCCAGACTAGATTAGGACACATATCCCATGGATCACATGGAGCCCATCACAGAAAAACTTCATTTACCTGATCTGAACACAATTACAACAGCAAATGCATGATTCTACACATCTACATCATGTACCACCAAAGATTAACCACAAGTAAACAAAAGGAGGCTTTATTCAGCAAGTGTGCAACTGAAATCAAAAGTCCAAAATTAACTATGGCCAATGTCCAGTCCAAATACACAGTCCCAACAGGGTGACGTGTGACAACTTGTCACCAATTGCTTGCCTGCACAGGTACCGACAGGGGACATCCCCCTTGGAGGGGCATACGAGGGGCAGGCCAGGCACCACAGGGACAGGATCAGGGGATGCCAGAAGGAGGCAGGGAAGGTGAGGTGGGTGCAGGAGTGTCACCGGCAACTGCAGTGGAGGTGTCTGACACAGGGGGGGCCGGCACCACCGCAGGGCTCAAGTCCGATGGTGTTGGTGCTGCAACCACTGCAGTGGGCTGGTCAAATGGAGTGGACTGGGTCCCCAATGCAGTGCCCGAGTCAGACGGGGTTGTTGTGGACTCCACCGCAGTGCATGACTCCAAGGGAGTGGAAGGGGGGCAGAAGAGCTGGGCAGGACAGAGGGGGGACACGGTCTCCACACCAGTGGCACATACAGGCAGAGCGTCTGGTTTGGGGGTGGAAGAGCAAGTGGCGGGGGAGGGCCCGAGTAGTTTGGGGATGCGGTATCGGTGTGTGGGGGAACCTGGGGCAGGGTGTGGCGGTGGAACCTGTGGAGTGGTGGCCTGGGGGATGGAGGTGAGAGACTGGGTGGGTGACTTGCAGGGCGGTGGGGGGGTCTTTCTCTTCCGGGTCTGGGGGGACTTGCGGGTGGGGGGCTCACTCTGCCTGCACCTGGGGGAGGGTGTCCAGGGGCGAGGGGCACTCCCCCTCTCTGTGTGTGGACTTCCTCTTCCCCCGGTATGCTGGATCAGCGGGATTGGAGGGGAAGAGGCCGAGGTCAGAGAGGAAGAGCTGCTGGGTATTTGTGGGGTTGCAGGTGAGGCAAGGGAAGGGGTCTTGGAGGGAGAGGATCTTGAGTATTGCGGAGTGACTGTGGTTGCCTGTGTGTGTTTCAGTTCCCCATCCCCTGTGTGTGTTGAATCACTCCCCTGAGGATGCTTGTGTGCACGTCTTGCCTTGGTTTTGGGTGTGTGTGTGCTGCTCGTGTCTGTGTGTTTGGGTGATTGTGCAGGTGTGCATGTGCTTTGGACAGGTAGGGTGGTAGGAAGTGTGGATGGGGCAGAGGTGGGAGGGGTGAGGGACTGTTGAAGGAGGGACACTGCTGCCGTCAGGGAGGAGTCCATGGACCTATTGCTCCTCTGTAGGGCAGACATACCCGTTGAGATGCCCTCCATGAACGACACCAGCTGTGTCAACAGAGTGGTGTGTGCATGGAGGACAGTCAGCATTGCTGTCTGCCCTACATGGAGCTGCCGAAGGAGGTACACAGACTCCTCACTCAGGGCAGCAGGGGACACAGGGGCAGGGGGTGCGGTGCCTGGCTTGAAGGAGACACGCTCCCCAGCACGGGAGCCTCCACGGACCTCAGGAATGGGAGCCAATGGGAGGGTGGTGGTGGTGGCGGGGTCAGACAGACTAGCTGGGGTGTTGTGGCTGCTGACACCCGCATCCACAAGGGAGTCATCCTCCGAGCTGCTGTGGTCCCCAGCTGAGGTGGATGGTGCTGAGGACTCCTCGGTGTGGCTCCCCTCGCCCTCCGTGCCACTGGGTCCCTCTGACCACTCGTCGGACGCTGACCCAGTCTGGCTCCGCTGCTCCTCCTGGTCCGTGGAGCTGTCCCCTCCTGTGGCTGTGGATGTATCTGCAAACAATTAGGGAAACAGACAAACATCAGTCACCTGCACTGACCGCACACACCACAGTAAGTACAGCACATCACAGAGCAAGCCCTGGCATCTCTAGTAGAACATTGCCAAAAGTCATCACAAAGATTAGGAGAAGCCAATTGTCAGTCTGATGGTCAACCATGGAACAGACACCCCTCCTGCCCTTGCACCCATCTGTCTGGTGCCTGTCTAATGGTAAGACCCCAGTGTGGACACATGCACCACCTACACAGTAGTTGGACATTGCTGAGAACACGGTGAAGTATGTGAACATGCCCACGTCACATCTCTTGCCACTGAGTCAGTGCAGGTGTCTGTATAAATGGATGGCCAGAGTCTAAATAGAAATGCATGTGATGCATACCAGCACCAGACCCCATGAAGCACCCATGTCCGGATAGTCAATGCCACAATGGGGTGCATGTTGCACATGTCACTCCCCTGCAGGATCACTCTTAGGAAGTTTAATGCCATGACACAGGCATGCCTGCAAAGTCATACATCACTGTCTCCAGTCACATGGCCATGGCAGCCAGCCAACAACAGTCTGCACTGTGTCACAATCCTAGGACATGGGGAAGGCAAGTAATGTAACTGACAAGTGCACATGTCCATCCCCCAAAAACCACATCATCTGAACTACTATTTGTCCACGTCATACCAATTGGACATATGGGGGACATGAAACACAACTCTCTGAACATGAGCACCTCACAGTGTGCTGAGAATGAAAAACAGCCGCCTGAAAGTCACAGTGGCATACACCTGTCTGCACAGTCATGTGATCAAACACCTATAAGTCACAGAAGTCTTGTCTCACATGGTCCAATAGCAGATGGCATGCTGACCCCTAACCGATAAACATCACAGGAGTCCCGATAACGTAGTCACAGCACAACGACACAGAGGCAGACCCCTGAGGGAACATTTCACTGAGCACAGCATGTCAGCTGATACACGGGAGTGGGAGTACAGAGTGTATTGTATGCCCTGGAGTAGGCATGAATGTCCGGCTCCACCTGCAAGATGGATGAGCCCTGGTCAGTAGGCAGGTGGCTAGGCATGTGTGACACACTTGACATACATACTCCTGAGGCCCAAACATTTTACCCACCCGCAGCATGGAGGTGTGGCAAATACCCCAGGGACATGTGGTGATTCTGATCTGCAAGTGGATCACATATCAAAGTTACACCCAGACTACATTGCACGACTCAGGCATTGTGTGAGCAATTGACCCACCCATGAAGGCTAACACAATATCACGGGAACAAAAGCTGTCACCCACCTTGAGCAAAGCAAAATGCAAGGACCCTGTACCCGAGTGACACAATTATCCTGAGCGTAAGGAGCACACCGGCCTATCAGATGGGTAGTGGCCATGTCACAATAGAGGGACATGGGTACTGGACAACAAGACTGATGTACTGGGGAAGTTTAACCACGCCACAGGAGGGCACATAGAATGTCAGACAGAGTTCACAGTGCAGTCTTTGACTCACCCCCTCCTTGCTGCTGTCTGCCCTTCAGCTGCCCATCCAGCTCCGGGAAAACCACCGGCAGGATCTGGAGCATGTGGGGGGTCAGGGTCCGGTGTCCGCCCCTCCTGC
Organism: Calotriton arnoldi; assembly: GCA_963921515.1. NCBI lineage: Eukaryota > Metazoa > Chordata > Amphibia > Caudata > Salamandridae > Calotriton > Calotriton arnoldi. The sequence goes on along the minus strand of CAWUFW010017654.1, from coordinate 54,291 downwards.
GAGGAGGCGACAGCTTCAGCTGGACTCTTGCAATCCTCCGGGTCCAGCCCCGAAGGTCCTGCCACCTCTTCTGGCAGTTGCGGATCCGGCGCTTGTAGACCCCCACGGATCTGACTGCCCGGACAATGGCCAGCCAGATATCCTGCTTCTGATGGGCATCAACCTGTTAGGATGACAAAGTGAAAAGGCCATTTCTACACATGCAACATATCCGTGCATCACACAGTTGGAAATACATGTCTCAATCACAGGGGCATATGATGTACACAGGCAGTGCAACGAGGGCTATGGACAGTTTGCCAGCAGTTACTACATGGTATCATTGCATGGGAAGTGAACCTTGTTTGAATGCACTGTTACTCCACTGTACCTGTTCAGTGCATGTGACTACACACTTTGGGGGGTGAGTACTACTCAGTGAGCATGCTAGCCAGTGGTGTGCACACTGTAAATCCTGCTAGTCAGACAACATGCACATTTAGTAAGGCAGTGGACAGCACACTCACCTGCTCCCCTGGTGTCCCATACAGCTTGCTGTACTGTGGAAGGAGGTTGTCCAGCAGGGCCTGGTTCTCCTCATGGGTGAAGGCTGGGGCTCTCTCCACAGTACGTGCCATTGCAGTAGCCAGAGGATGCAGAGACAGCAGCAGTGTAGTGGCAGATGTCGTCCTGGAGCATGTAGTGCAGGCAAGTGAGCCCTCAGGGGAACAGCCAGCATTATATGTGTGCTGCAGAGGCAGATACTGTGCCATGTGTCCAAAGTGATAGGTCCAAGTCGTATGCATCTTATGAATCTGACCAATCCATGGAATTGCAGCACCAAGACACGCCCACAGCATCCTTCAAAAATTTCAACTTCATGACACCCATGAATTTGCAACATTGTTGTGGCTGGCCAACTGAATTCACTGCATAAGACACGTTGAAGCTTCAAAAACGCGTCCGTTGCCATGCCAGGCCCCAGCCAATGCGTGCGCACCGATCGGACCATTGCTGTACAACGCGTACCCACGATACAACGCGTACCCGCTCACATTCAATGCAATGGTCCGTGCGGGCACACCGATCGGACCATTGCTGTACAACGCGTACCCGCTCACATTCAATGCAATGGGCCGGCCGGGCACACCGATCGGACCACTGCTGTGCAACGCGTACCCGCTCACATTCAATGCAATGGTCCGTGCGGGCACACCGATCGGACCATTGCTGTACAACGCGTACCCGCTCACATTCAATGCAATGGGCCGGCCGGGCACACCGATCGGACCATTGCTGTACAACGCGTACCCGCTCACATTCAATGCAATGGGCCGGCCGGGCACACCGATCGGACCATTGCTGTACAACGCGTACCCGCTCACATTCAATGCAATGGGCCGGCCGGGCACACCGATCGGACCATTGCTGTACAACGCGTACCCGCTCACATTCAATGCAATGGTCCGTGCGGGCACACCGATCGGACCATTGCTGTACAACGCGTACCCGCTCACATTCAATGCAATGGTCCGTGCGGGCACACCGATCGGACCATTGCTGTACAACGCGTACCCGCTCACATTCAATGCAATGGGCCGGCCGGGCACACCGACCGGTCCATTGCTGTGCAACGCGTACCCGCTCACATTCAATGCAATGGTCCGTGCGGGCACACCGATCGGACCATTGCTGTACAACGCGTACCCGCTCACATTCAATGCAATGGGCCGGCCGGACACACCGATCGGACCATTGCTGTGGAACGCGTACCAGGCATACAACGCGTACCCGCTCACATTCAATGCAATGGTCCGTGCGGGCACACCGATCGGACCATTGCTGTACAACGCTGCACCGCTCACATTCAATGCAATGGGCCGGCCGGGCACACCGATCGGACCATTGCTGTGCAACGCTGCACCGCTCACATTCAATGCAATGGGCCGGCCGGGCACACCGATCGGACCATTGCTGTACAACACGTACCCGCTCACATTCAATGCAATGGTCCGTGCGGGCACACCGATCGGACCATTGCTGTACAACGCGTACCCGCTCACATTCAATGCAATGGGCCGGCCGGGCACACCGATCGGTCCATTGCTGTGCAACGCTTACCCGCTCACATTCAATGCAATGGTCCGTGCGGGCACACCGATCGGACCATTGCTGTACAACGCGTACCCGCTCACATTCAATGCAATGTGCCGGCCGGGCACACCGATCGGACCATTGCTGTGCAGCGCGTACCAGGCATACAACGCGTACCCGCTCACATTCAATGCAATGGTCCGTGCGGGCACACCGATCGGACCATTGCTGTACAACACGTACCCGCTCACATTCAATGCAATGGGCCGGCCGGGCACACCGATCGGACCATTGCTGTGCAACGCGTACCCGCTCACATTCAATGCAATGGTCCGTGCGGGCACACCGATCGGACCATTGCTGTACAACGCGTACCCGCTCACATTCAATGCAATGGGCCGGCTGGGCACACCGATCGGACCATTGCTGTACAACGCGTACCCGCTCACATTCAATGCAATGGGCCGGCCGGGCACACCGAACGGACCATTGCTGTACAATGCGTACCCGCTCACATTCAATGCAATGGGCCGGCTGGGCACACCGATCGGTCCATTGCTCTACAACGCGTACCAGGACAGGTCACACGCATATGTCACCATGCTGGTCACTGGTGAACCTATGCCAGCCACATTTACTATCCAGGGACTCAGGGGCACACCTACAAAACCACACCCAGTCCACACTGTCTATGAGGCATGTGTGGCAGCATAACCTTATCTGTGTATGGGGGTGAACATGTGGATTTTGGGGTGGCACTTGGGGGCAGACACACCCAGGCTGTGCACGTGTTAATGGGGACAGGGTCCTTTGTGTGTTGTGCACATGACCACTGTGGTGTGCAACTTTTCATTTCTGAGCATGTGTCATGGTCACATTTCCAGGTTGTGTATGTGTATGACATGTCACATACCCCCAGGCTCACATGTGGGAAGGCATGTACGTCACAGGGTGGCCCATTCTAACAATAGTGATGTCCCTCCACAGTCTGTGTGCATGTTGTGTATCACATGTCTCTGACTCCATGTGCACAATGTGAGACAGTCTCCACATCCACGTGGTTTGTGCATGAACTTTGATGGTGTGTGTGTGTGTGTCACAGACGTCCATGTCTGTCCTGCAGAGGCTACAGGGGCCACCACCTGTGGGTGTCATGTTTGTTTTTCTGATGTGTACATGATACGCCATGTCATGCCAGTGTCCATGTGGCAAGACAGGCTCCCTGGGAATCTACCTGTCAATGAGCTGTGATGACTGTGGAGCATCTGTCCAGACATGTCACTGTGGTATGTGTGTGGAACGTGAGAGCAGTTAATGTGTACTGTGACACAGCCTAATGGTGTCCCATAGCACAGCCTGGAACCAGTTGTCAACACTTGTTGAACAGAGAGATGTTAGATGATGTCCATGTAGGTGCCATATATGTCCAAATGGGACGACACACACATCAAGTACTTGTGTATGTTGATGATGTGTCATGTGAAATTGAGTATGGTGAACGGCACATTGGTGGGGTGACTGACAATCTTGCTTTCTTCACCTATGCACTGAAGGGCTCCTGCTGTCCATCGACCATTCCCAGACCTGGCAACGATGGTGTAACGTGACAGCATCCGACGGTACCGCTTCACCAGGCAGCTGATTGAGGATTTGGCAGTGCGGTTGGCCCCACATTTGCAGCCTGGCCGGCCATATCCTACAGCACTGAACCCCAAGGTGAAGGTGATGGCAGCCCTACACTTCTTTGCCACCGGTACCTTTCAACACACTGTGGCAACTACTGGTGGGATGTCACAGACTATGTTCAGCCGTGTGCTACGCAATGTTTTGGGGGCAATGTTGAGATACCTCAACCAGTACATCTATTTCCCAACACGTCAACGACTCACTGACATCAAGAGTGACTTCTATGCCCTGGGGAGGATGCTACATGTAATTGGCTCCATTGATGGGACACATGTGGCTTTGATACCACCACAGGCACATGAGCAGGCATACCGGAACCGTAAACATTACCATTCGATCAATGCTCTGGTGGTATGTCTTGCAGATATGACCATCACACATGTGTGTGCCCGTTTCCCGGTTCGGCACACGATGCCTACGTGATGAGGAGTAGTCGCATCCCGAGGATGATGTCACAGATGCCGAACCAGCGTGCCTGGCTTGTTGGTGTGTACTGACTTTGTACCATTGTGTGTGTTCTGCTATGTTGTTTTCCGCACACATTTGCAAATCGGCTAATGTGCAATTGTCTGTCTGTAGGTGACTCGGGATACCCCAACATGCCGTGGTTGCTGACACCCCTCAGGAACCCTGTGACACCAGCCCAGATGCGCTACAATGAGGCACATGGTCGGACGAGGAGGGTGATTGAGCGGACCTTTGGTCTCCTGAAGAGCCGCTTCCGCTGCCTGGACAAGACAGGAGGGGCCCTCCCATATGCCCCAGCAAAGGTGTGCAAGATTGTCATCGTCTGCTGCATGCTACACAATCTGGCAGTGCGGAAGGAGTTGCCTCTCATCCTGGATGACGATGACCAATGTCTGCCACCTGTGGAAGATCCTTTCCTGGGTCACGATGCCAGTGAAGATGATGATGATGATGGTGATGTCCGCACACAGCTCATCACCAACTTCTTCAGCTGAATGTGAGTCTCCAGAGGGTTGTAATGTCAATGATTTGAGTTTGCATGATATGTGTGTGTGGTGCTCTGGTGCTGTTTGAGTGTGGCCATGTGCTACTTGACTGGATGCGTGCAGCGATGTGTCCTTGCAGGTGGTCTGTACTGCCCAACAGTGTTGACATGCTAACTTGGTTTTGTGTAGTTATCTCGTGACATGTATTAGACATGAGTATTGCCGTTCTGTGCTGTTCTTCAGTGGTTTTGACTGTGTGTCATGTCTGTCCTTCACAGGGTGCTGCTGGAGTTGTCTGATCAACTTGGATCCCCCGAATCCATGATTCAACTTCCAAGGTGGAAGCAGTCGTTTCCCTACAGGTGATGTGCCACACACCCCTGGACTTTCTATCTTCTGCACTTTTTGACTTTTTGGCCACAGCCAGGTTGGATTAGCTTGCATTTGTAGTGGAAACGACATGTTGGAAATGTGTAATAAACCTGTGCTTGACTTTGGGATGTGCGTTGTCTGTAGTCACACATCTGACTGACATTTGCTTACTGCACCTGTTGTCTGGTTGACAGTGACTGTGAATAGGTGGTGTGTCTGTACATTCCACTGTATAGGTGATGAGTCTGATGGCCCTGGTGTGTATGTGTTTTGTGGCCCTAGTGGTGTGTCTCCCTCATATGTGTCACGTCGCCATGACTGACATGACAGTGTTGGACTTGCTGTAGCAGTTAGCATGCACAGTGTAATTTAGAAGATCAACATCTACATGACAAAAACCACGTTGGAATCACAACAGAGGCAGATATGGTGTATTGGTGAGTTTATTTACATACAGGTGTGAGGATGGTGCACAGGATGGTGGGTGCTGTACATACAAATTTGGATCCAAAGTTCCCATGTGAATTGGAAGTCTTGGTAGCTGAAAGGTCCAGAGTAAAGTCCACAGTCATCTGATACATTTGGTCAACTAGAGCTCCCCATGTCATGTGGGAGAGTTGGCTTGGCTTCAACAGGGCGTGCAGTATGCACACAGAGGAAAAGTTCCAGAACAGGTGTTGGCTTCCTGGGGGATGCAGATGGCCATCGGCCTCTCAGTTTGGCCTCCTCGAACGGCCCCTCTTCTTGGGGGGGGGGACCCTCAGGTGCAGGCTGCGGCGGTGCAGGGGACTCTCTGCCAGAGTCCTCCTCCCTCCCTATGGCATTTGCAGTTGTTTCAGCAGCAGATGTTGTGGGCACACAGGGAGGTGAGGCCATGTTGGTGCTGATCTGGCGGAGGCATGTCAGTATGTCCCTATGCACCGCTGTCAGTTGTTCCAATGTGTCCCACTTGGACTCCATGCCACACATGTGTGTCTCGACACGTGACATGTGTGTCTCGACACGGGACATGTGGGAGTCCAAGCGGGCATGATGGGCAGCCTGCTGCTGTTGTATGTCCTTGAGGATCCCCACTACCTGGCTGACCTCTCTGGTGCTAGTCTGGTACGCATCCGCGATGCGTGCCAGTTGTGGGTCATCAACTCATCATACAGTCCAGACCCCTCTGCAAGGAGAGACCTATGTCTCCCACCCCTCACACCACCCCTGGCGACACGTGCAGGACCTGAGGTGGCACGCACAGGTGACCGTGGGCCCACTTGGGTGTTGTTCCTGGGCTCGTTGTCAGCAGCTCCAGTTTGGGCCTGGGTCCGTGCGCTGTTGTCATCTGTGGTCCTTGGTGTGTCCGTGTTGGCAGGGGTGGCCTGTGTGTTGGCAGTTGTTGGAGGGGTGGGTGCAGGGGGTGCAGATGTTGGTCCTGCTGGTGCTGCATGATGACTCACACCGGAGGGTCCAGCTGGTTCTTCGCCATCCGAGGAGTGCAGAGGCTGATCCACACCAGTGAGCTCAGTGTTCCCCGGAGCCTGGGACAGGGAGTCCTCCTGGTCTGCTGCTGTGTCCCCATCATCTCCTGTTTTGGGGAGAGACACAGATTGTATGTTATGTTTCTACTGGCATCAATTGTTCAAACACCTGACAGTTGTGACTGTACCTCTGGATGTGGGCCAGGACATTGGATTCTCCTAAATAGTGACAGTCAGTGAGTGATATTGGTGTAGCACATTGTCCTGCTAACCTGTGGCATGTGAATGTTGAGGTGTGTGCATGACCAGCATTGGTGGTATTTGGTTACCATCCAGGCATCCTTCTCCCCCAGCCCAGTTATCCCACCATGCAACGTGCTTGCATTGCAGGGAGTGCAAGTTTGCTTTCAGGATGTCAGGCAGTGGTGTTGTGCTGTTTGTTGGTGCACAGTTCCCAGCAGGGCCTTGTGCTCCCCACAGCAGTACCCAGTGTCAGCCATCTTGTGAGTCCTTATCCACTCCCTGTGATGTGAGCATGGTTGAGAGTGGTGTTGATGGGCCAATTGTGAGGGTGAGCAATATCTGTGCCTACAACTCCCATCATGCTATTGCCTCCACCCCCTTCCCAGCATGCCCATCCTTCCTTCTGACTCTGCTTCCCTGTGGGGTGGGGTGCCTGTGCTGACAGGATGGCTGGGAGTGTTGTCCTGGCAGTTGTTTGGCTACAAGTCCCAAGAGTGTCCCTGTGCTTCACACAGCATAACCCAGGGTGGTGGTTCTTTGTGGGATCTTCAGTTAGGCTGTGAGGCATTGCATTCTCCCAGGTGGGTTATGTGGAGTTAGTGTTGAGGGGTGTGTGAGGAGAGCTGCTTGTAACTATGGTCAGTGCTGTGAGTCCTCCTTCCCACCCAGCCAGATATCCCACCATGCAACGTGCTTGCATTGCAGGGAGTGCAAGTTGGCTTTCAGGATGTCAGGCAGTGGTGTTGTGCTGTTTGTTGGTGCACAGTTCCCAGCAGGGCCTTGTGCTCCCCACAGCAGTACCCAGTGTCAGCCATCTTGTTAGTCCTTATCCACTCCCTGTGATGTGAGCATGGTTGGGAGTGGTGTTGATGGGCCAATTGTGGGTGTGACCAATATCTGTGACTACCACTCCCATCATGCTATTGGCTATACTGACTTGACCAGCATACACAGAATTCCTTCCTTTGAGTGAGTTTCCCTGTGAGGTGGTGTTCTAGTGGTGGGAAAATATCTGTGAGTGTTTGTTGGTTCTATTTGTGCCACTGCCTTGCTGTATTTGTTGTTAGGTTTGTAGATCTCATGACAGTTACATATCACTATGAGATGGCAGGTATTGTGTTTGTCTGACTAGCATTCACATCTTGGGATGAATATCTTTTGGTTGCTGTGTATTTGCTAAGTGTGCATGGTTTGCCTATCCCCTTGACTGTGATGTGTGTGTGTTGTCACACCATATTGTATATATTAGTTGTGTACTCACCAGGCTCTGGGATGTCTGTTAGTCCGTATACGCTCACTGGTGGTAGGATGGCCCGCACCTTCTCCTCCCAGGGCCTGAGGTATACTGGTTTTGCAGGAGGGCCACTGCCGGTGTGCTGGCTGAGGAGGTAGTCCTTTTTGAGTAGTTCCCGGACCCTCCTGTGCACATCATACCACCTGTTCTGGATGTCTTCCTTTGTGCGCAAACATGGTGATTGTGCGTTCACCCTGTCGACAATCCTCGCCCACATCTTGGTTTTCTGCGACATGGGGGTCTGTTGTACCAATGTACCAAACAACTGTGGCTCTACCCTGAGTATCTCGTCTACCAGGACTTCCAATTCACAATCTAGGAACTTATGGCTCTTCTTTGGGGGCATGGTGATGGGTGGTGGTGGTGATTGATGTGTGTGTGTGTGCTGGTGGGGGGGTGTGAGTGTAGGTTTAGCTGGGTGTGTGTGAGGGTGCTATTTGTAGGTGTGGTAATGGTGTGTGGTTTGTGTGATGTATGAGCTGTGAGTGTGTCTGTGGTTGCTGTGTGATGGTGTTGTGTGCTGGCAGGTTAGTGGAATTTGCAAAGGATCATGGTAGGGATTTGTGGCCTTTATGTAGGTGGAGTTGGAGGTGTGTCCTTGTTCCATTTTTTTCCCCTCCCTGTATTTATTGGCTTGGTGGTTGCTTGTTTGGCCCTTTTTTTTCTAATTTTTCCTTGGTGTTTTTGGTGCATGTACGAGTCGTTCTTGTGTCCGAGTAGGACGCTGCAGTTGTCTGGTGCGATCTTGTCCGACTCGTTCCCGCTGTGTGTCAGCTAGGTTTCATATGCGGCGTACGAGTCGGTCACGTAGTATTGGGTTTCTTCGGCTGGGTTTTGTATGCGTGTCGGTCATACGGCTTGTGCTCCGGGCGAGTAGGTCGTGTTTTGCACGCACAGCATCATACTACGCGGGTCGGAGTTCGCGGGTACGTTTCGTTCGGGTTCAATCCGAGTGCGTGTCGGTCGGTTCGTTTCGCCTGATTTCCCAGCCGGATGGCTTGTTTCCGTCCGGCTCGGTCGGTCGTTTTGTATTCCGTCCGAGTCTGTCGGATTTCACATTCATTTCATCGTACTACCCGGGTCGTGCGGCGCCGGTCCGAGTCGGTCGGACTGAATTCCCATACCGAGTCGGTCGGTACGTTTTCCGGCCCGAATCGGAATCGGCCCTCAATGCAACAACCAGATCACAGATCTCATATTCACGTGCCAAAATGAACTGCTTGACATCAAATTCTAGCTGGATCACCTGTATGAGATGATACAAAGTATACAAAGCGTATTCTCTCTTACAAGTACGCTCCTCCCAGGGATGGTTCATCCATGAATGTGACCTTGGCATTTTTGCACTCACATAAACCTGGTTTTCCTAAACCTTCATACCACCATCCTCGAGGAGTTATTTAAACAGATACTGTTTAACTCAAACTCCTCTTTGTTCCAATCCTCACTGTGGAAATTATAAACCTGACACCTATACCACTATGGTTGAGCCGCTTATATCACAAACTCTCCATAATTATTTTTTTTATTGATGTTTACCTTGAAAAAAGCCCTGTCAACACGCCCTCTCTTGTGGTCAAACTGCACTCAGAGATTTTAACTTTCACTAGAAAAAAGAGGAAGACACCCATACATTCATCTTCAAATCCTTCCTGTGGGATAACAATCTACTACTACATTGGGCCTTCCCTACCCACATTAAGGACTCTAACCTGGACTTGATTTTTCAAAAGGAATATCACCATACATAGCTCTAACCTTTCCAAATCAGAATGGTCAAACCATTTTTCCATTCCTTTCAAAATCCTGACCTTCATGCACCCTTCCCATGATAATCTAAAGACCACAAACACATGACAACAAGCATTGACAAACCCAATAGGCCCATGCTTGAATGTGTTACTTGTGCTGTGGCTCTGTGTAACCTGTCTTGTTCTGTGGGTCCTATTTCTTTACTCTGCTTTAATTCCCCAAACTTATGGTGCTGCTGTTTTTAATGCCTAAACATGCATTGCTGGTGCAGAACCACAAAGTTGGAGGATAATAAAATAGGACACAGACCTCTTAGATTTGCCAGTGCGTGTTTTTTTTTGTAACCAAAACCCTTGTAAATACATTTTTTTATTAATTCCAGAAAAAAACTTGTACATTTTTTAAGTAGTAATGCTAATCAGATTCTGATAAGGTGCAATCTATGTAATCATTTATTCAATGCATTTTGGATATGAACTCCTTCAAATGCGGATGTTATTTATGTGATATACTTTGACGAGCTGAATAAGAGATGAGCATATGAAACCAAACAAAAATGGTACCTATCCTTGCATCATCTGCTTAAGATGCAGGATACTATTTTTCATCTTTACCTGGAACAATAATCAGAACAGGTAACTATGTAAACAGTGTGGGTTTATGTTTTATATACCATTCATTATGTGAACCAGACAATGCTAGGTGGCATGCTTACAATGAAATGAGCATGAATCAAATGTACAAAGTGTCAATAAGATATGTTCCGTGGTGTGACATTTTTGAAGAGACACATGGCACAACAGATGAGGTTTCAAACTGTAGACACAGGGTTGTGTTTATGGAGAGGGGGTCAGAGTTAAAATACCACATCCAAAGAAATATTGTGGATTGATTACACAAAGAGGTATGGGCAAATGATTCGAATTCACAAGGTTCCTGTAACAGATTTGACTTTGATCTATTCTTTTTTTATGTGTTATTGGGATGTATGAGAATACCCATCGACAAACTGATAGTATGACAGTATGCAATTTCATGGAAAACTTTGCTTCACCAAAACAAAAGTTATCTCAAACTATGAATATTAACTGAATATAAAGCAGTTTAGTCTTTTTTTTTTTTAAACAAAATGGATGAAACATGGATCGCATCTGGGTAAACCTTGCCAAATAATCACCATTAGATGTGTATACATGTATTTAATAATCATAACAAATTCTGTAACATTAGTGTTATACTGGGCAATGGGGTAATTGTTAGATTTAACATACCTAACAATAGTGAAAACGTCACAAAATGCAGACAAATTATCACAAAATAACTGCAATTGACGTCTGTCCTCCAATAACAGTTACCAAAAGGGTAGTGATCAACATTTCGATGAATATCCAATTTTTTTTAATCAGACCAATGCTTTGAGGTGATCAATTAATGAGTTAATTGATCAGGTCCCAGGTCCAGCTGTCCCGTGCTGCTGCATCGCTCTCTCCTGCTTTTGCCTCGCTTTACTGCTTTCACCTTCCTTTCCTCCCATTTTCTAAGTGCTTCCTCCTGCCTTCTGCCTCGTTTTTACTGTTTTCTCACTCATTTCCTCCATTTTTTCTAAGTGCTTCCTCCTGCCTCGTTTTTTCACTGCTTTTTCCTTGTTTTTTTAAGTGCTTCCTCCTGCTTTCTGCCTCGTTTTTTCACTGCTTTTTCCTTTTTTTTCCAATTTGCCACTCCCGCCAGTTTTCCCGCCTCCTACTTAGCCCCACCCACTGCCTCCCAGCACCCCTCTCTCTTCCCAGGACATACTTAATGGAGGGTGCAGTGCGGATGTGTCGCTGGTGCGCCACAGGCAAGCCCATCTGTGCCCGTCTGTGACTGGACCGCGCCCAGTGCCAGGACCCCTGGCCCTGCCACCCCATGACGACACACCACCGCTGACCTCCAAGCCCTGGAGCCAAGACGCACCAACAACCACTGCTGCTGCACATCCCTGTGCACCACCAGAGGACTGTTCTCCTGTCCACTCTGCCGCATTACCTTTAGCACCAAAGCAGTCAACGTCACCAGCAACACTGGAAACACGGCCGCACCTGCTACATCAACTGAGACCACCACGTTACAACTCCAGTGCATCCTACTCAGCGTATGTTCACTGTGGAAACACGCCACTGAGATCTGGGACACGATCTCCTCCCTCACCCCGGATGTCATCTTCCTCACAGAAACCTGGCTAAACCGCCTCCACACCAGATATGGCTACCGCCATCCCCAAAGGTTACAAAATAACACACGGGGATCAAATCATCTACAGGGACACCATCCGCTGCACAACATCCCCTGACAACCTCAACTTTCAACTCCACACAGAAGACAAAAAGCACCATCAGAGGTACTCTTGCCTACAGACCACCAAGACTACGCCCCAGCTTCTGCAATGCCATCCCAGAACTCATCGCCCCCCTCGCAATCGACCCAGAGCATTACATCTTCCTAGGGTACCTCAACTTCCACCTCGACTACCCCAGCAATGCCAACTCCACCACCTCCTGGAAAGCATGATCAACATTGGCCTCATGCAGCTCATTACTGACCCTACTTACATCGCAGGACACACACTCGACCCAAACTTCACATCCAGCAACAGAGTCAGGTACATCCACACCACACCACTCACCTGGTCAGACCACCACTGCATACACTTCACCATATTAGGACCCACCCACTCAGGAACCGTGCCCCCCAGATCGACACGAAGGGACTGGAAAAAGGTATCAGAAGACCAGTGGAATGACAATCTCCGCTCCCAACTCCCAGAATCTGCACACAACCCTGAACAGCCAGCTAAGAGCTTCTCCCAGTGGATCTCAGACTGTGCTGACGCCATCGACCCCACAAAGACAGCCAGGAACAAAGAACAAAGCAAAAGATCAAGCTGGTTCACCGAGGAACTGCACTCAACCAAATGCAACTGCCAACAACTTGAAAGGAAGTGGCGCATCAACAAAAAGACAGCAGACCACACTGCTCTCAGGTCTGCACGGAACCAGTACCCCGGCCTCCTGAAAGATACCAAGAAGAAACCCTAGCAGACTGCATCAAAGCCAGCGCAAACCACAGCAAAGAACTCTTCGCCATCGTGAAGGAGTTCACCAATCCCACAGCCACCGAGAACATCATCACTCCCTCCCAGGAACTTTGAATACCAACCCTAGACTGCAGACAGCATCAACCAACTAACACCCATGAACACAAACCTGAACACCTTCTCACCTACTGGAAACTCCTTCCCACGCAAGACAATATCTCCATCATGAACTCTGTGCACCCAGGAGCACCCACGAACCCATGCCCCCAGCACATCTTCAACCTCAGAAGGAAGACAAACGGCGATGAGCTCAGGAAGGTCCTGAACACCTCCATCACCACAGCCTCCTCCCCTGAGGACTGGAAGCACGCTGAAGTGAGGCCCCCCTAAAAAAAACATCCACCAACTCAGGCGAAATGAAGAACTACCGGACTATATCTCTGCTCCCCTATCCAGAAAAAGTCCTTGAGAAAGTGATCAACCAGCAACTCACCCAACACCTTGAAGACCACAACCTCCTGGACCCCTCCCAATATGGATTTCGAGCTAACCCCAGCACCAAGACAGCCCTGATCGCAGCCACATACAACATGAAAGCTCTCCTGGACAGCAGAAAAACAGCAGCCCTCATCCTCCTGTACCTGTATGCTGTGTTTAACACCATCTCCCACCACATCCTGATCAACAGACTTCACCACATCGGGATTCAAGGAAACACCCTCAAATGGATCGCCTGGTACCTCACCGGCAGAACCCAAAGGATCCGCCTCCCACCATTCATCTCAGAGCCCAAGAAGATCATCTGCGATGTACCCAAAGGATCGTTCCTTAGCCTGACCCTCTTCAACACCTACATGACCCCCCTGGCCGCTACCATCAGATCACACGGATTCAACATCAGCTCCTACGACGACACTCAGTTCACCGTCTCACTGTCTGAAGATCCCTCCACCACTAAAGCTAACTGCCACAGATGCATGATGAACGTCGCGGACTGGATTAAGGACAACTGTCTCAAACTCAACACTGAAAAAACTAAAGTCCTCATCTTTGGAAACAACACCTCACCATGGACCGCCGCATTGTGGCCCGCAGAGCTCGGCAACAGCCCCCTTGCCCCACCAGACCACGCCTGCAAACTCAGCATCATCCTGGATAGGAAGGTGTCCATGGAGAAGAAAGTGAATGCAGTCTCATCCGCCTGCTTCGACACCCTTCGGATGCTCCGCAAGATTTTAAGGTGGCTCCCAGCAGACACCAGAAGGACCATCACACATGTCCTCATCACCATCAGACTGGACTACGGACACAAGCTCTACTTAGAAATCACTGCATGCCTCCTGAAGAGACTCCAGACAATACAGAATTCAGCGGCAAGACTCATACGCAACCTCCGCAGAAGGACCCACATCACACCACATCTCAAGAAACGACACTGGCTCCCTGTTCAGAAGAGATGCCAGTTCAAGATGCTGACCGACGCCTACAAGGCCCTGCACAATGAAGGACCAGCTTACATCAACAAACGTCTGACCCTCCAATCGACCAGACACACTCAATCAGCTTTCCTCTCCCTCGCAGACACCCCACAGATCCGTTGAGCCAATAACGGAGAACTTTCCTTCTCGCATCTGGCAGCCAAGTCTTGGAACAACCTCCCCCTGCACCTCAGTACCGCACCGTCACTCCAGTAATTCAGAAGAGAACAAAAGTCCTGGATGTTTGAATGCTCAAACCTCCACGCAGCATCTCCAGCTCTAGCGCCTCGATACCCTCATTTGCCGCGCTCTATAAATGTTTGACTGATTGAAAGTTTGGGAAATTCAGGATGGACACATATGATTATAACAATTATTTTGTAAAACTTGATTTTAACAAACACAGAACATGAAAAATAGACCTGCCTGTGAATCACAAAAAACACAGGATCAAATCTCACTTCAAAGAAGAACAAATATTACATAGACTATTGGAATAGCCAATGTTAATATTCAAATTAGCTGACAAGGATGATTCTTAAAAAAACATTTTTATCTCAAAAAATGTGTGGCTTGCATTTTTTTCTAACTTTGGGGCCCTTTGAGAGTTCAAAACGGAAAGGGGAGACGCATGAGAACTGCAGCAAATAAGCAAAGGAAGCACTATGAAAATTAATCCGAAAAAAAAAGTGTGAGGAAGGCCATGAGTAAGACAACAAGGATTCTCTTTACAGCTGGAGATGCCAGAATGACATTACAACTTACAAGTAAGAATCCAATGGAATTAAAGAAACTGTTGTTATTAGTTCCAGTAGTCACAGGAAGAACCTTATTGTGAAAGAAAGCTAGTAGCTAACGCAAGAAATTCCCATACATGTCACATCTACCAATACATTTGATACCGTACCTGAATCACCACTCAGGGTCTGATTCACAAAGGTAACCTTACATTTTTCTGTAAGTTTACGATTGTTTGCTATTCTCAAAGGTATTTTACTGGTAGTATCTTTACGACTGCGGAGTCTCCACTCATAAAAAGATAGGGCAGTCTTATAGGCGCTCAGCCTTTGATATCTCAGATGTAAAACATGGCCCTGATGCCAGTGAGAATGTACACTCCAACATGGTTGGGAAGATGGCATCTATGACAGAATGAGAAAAACAGGGATTTTGGGTCTGGGGTTAATGAATATGAGAGGGTTGAAAGACATTAATATACTCCAGTCAACTAATGTCTCTATTTTATTGATTGGTGTACGAACTGAGGGATACTCTTGGTGTTCCAGGGGTGCTTCCTTCAAGGTCTTTACTCATATTTGTTGATAGACAGCCAGTGGCGTAATGTAAAATGACGGGGCCCTCCTGCAGAATGTGAAGAGGGGCCCTTGGGTCTCCAATATTTCACAAATATTCTTTGGCCTTAGGTTGAATGCCTCCACCCCGCCCCCTTGGGAGGCTCCTGAAGGCTTGGGGCCCACCTGCGCCCCAGGGACTGCAGGCGCCTGCTTTGCGCCCTTGTAGGCCTCATCAGAGCTGCCTGTTTTGGGGGGGAAAGTGACTACGTACAAGACATTTCCCTTAAAGTCTCCAGGATAAAAAGATTCCTATTTTATTAAAAGAATTTGAGAAACAAGCCTAACCCTGATGTTCTCAACTACATAGATCTCTCCCACTTTGTCATTAAGGGTCCAAAACTACATGTCGAAAATATTGGACTTTTGTGGTGCGAGACAAATAAAAGCTTTACAAGAATGTCTTCACAGCAGCCGTACTGTGACACAATTTATGCACCGCGACCTCTTTCCCACTAGATGGCAGCAGTCTCCCACATCGGCAGCGTGCTTTCAGCAGTGCTATGGAGATGTTTATTGTATTGTTGACTGTCAAAGGGCTGCAGTCTACGACCATAGAGCGCTATGGACATCCTGTGAGGCGAGCCCCTCGCCATTGGGTAGGTAACGGTTGAAATATAAATATATGTAATGTCATGGGGCGTGGTGAGGTCGTGAGGAGGATCAGGTTAAAGGATATTCACGGTGCAACGCGAACCCAATGTTCTGTCATACCTGAAGGCCGGATTCTAAACTTACAATTGGCTCACAAAATGTGAATTTGCTGTCGGAAGGGAATTTACTCTTGCATTGCGTCTGCAGCAATGGGTAGATACTAGGCATTCCAGGTCCGCCGCGCATGTACTGAAAAATGTGTATCACTCACTAAGTCAAACCTTTTCAGACTATTCCCAACCTGGAAACAGTAGAGGAGTAAATACACTTCTCCAGAGCGGCAGTGTGAACGCAACATACCCTGAAATTGATACCGATTTTTTATTTCTTTTTGCAGTTTTATGGTAGCGCAAACTTAGCCCAAAGGCATTCGAGCGCTCTACACGAGCGCCAGATTACATAACACAAGGTCAGTACAAAGAAACACCAGAGGGAGAGAAAAAAGTCCTTCAATGCAAAGTCTAATGTTCAAACTGTAAGGATACCACTCATCCGGTCCAAACACGATGCGCATCGTCCAACATGCTCCTTGGACGTGACAAACCGAAATAGGGAGGAAGCCAGTGAATGAGGAACGAGGAACGGAAAGACAAGAAAACCACGGAGTCATGAGCAGGGAGCACACACTGCAACCATTTTAAATCTATATGGGATGGAATAAAGCTAACGCAATCACACAGATAAAACCGTCTACAGGCAAGACCTAAGAATGTGATCACAAAATGGTGAATGAAAAATGAACACACGAAAAACTGCAAATTCGAACAACTGAAAGAAGTACATCTTACTTCATTAACGTTTTTATCTTAAACAAACTGAAGCATAGTTTGTTGTTGATACACATACACAACAAAAATTTGTAGAATCGCCTTCAAGTTTAAGCCACAATGTGGCACCTTCACAAAGTGTGATCTTGTACCCACTGCTTATGAGGGCCAGTCACTGAAGGTGAGGAAGACACTGCTTTGCTGTGAGTGATTGCCTCGACACTCAGACCATTATCAGTGTGCCTTTGATGTTTTCTTTGGGGGGAGTGGAGGTGGGGGGTGTCAAGCTGTCAGCACCAACAGATAATTATAAGGCAAGCCAAGAACCCCCTCGAAGTGGAAAGTACTCAGGAGCAGGAATGCCAAGACCTGGGCTATGTGACGTTGCAAAGCTTTTCCTCAGCAACCTGCGGAACATTGTTCCAAAACCTTGTGCTGAAAGGCTTTTTAAAGCACTGTTTGGACAATCCTGTAAAAGTAGGTTTTGCTGCAGAATGCGACAAGGTGCAAATTTGAATGTGAACTATGAATGTGCCCTTGTGTAACGTAACTGGCGCTCATTTAAAGCGCTCCAATACCTTCAGGTCGAGTTCGCGCTATATAAATCTGCAAAAAAAAAACTTTACTTGGTTTGTAAAATTTACCCGGGAATCTGTACATTTGGTGTACCCATAGCCAAGGCCTCCGGCCTAGGGGGCTGCTCCTGTTATACCACTGGATTGTGTGCTCTTACTGTGTGGATCAGTCAGGGGTATTGGGGGAAGAAAGGGGTACTCGTGCTATCTTCGTGGGAATGTATTTTATAACTTTTAGAGCAAGGAAAGGGCAGAGAGTTCAGGAGATTTAGCTTCTAACTTGTCAACTGAGGAGCAGTGTCGGCTACCGTATACGGACGGTACAGGGGCGGGTGACAAAATAAAATAAAAAAGACAACTTCCTCCGCGGCCCAATGTCCTCCTTCAGTCTTCGCGGGACCCCACAGCAAACTCGCCTCCCCAATCCTGGCACTGCTCTCACCAGCATGAGAGCAGCGCCAGGATTGGAGGGAGCGGCAGTGGCGTAGCTGGGGGGGGCGATGGGGGCGGACTGCCCCAGGCGGCACCCGAGTTTTGGGCCAGCCCCCCTTCCCCCCGCAATAATCAGCCGCTACCACCCCCCCCCGCTCTTCAATCAAACGCAGGGGCCGCCACGGGCAGCCTAAGGCCTAGCTACGCCTCATTGTGTGCTTCTAGGAGCACTGGAGGCCTGTGCTTTCTCTAAGACAGCTGGACAGCTAGGTTAGAGAAGTTTAAAATGCGTATGCGCATGTCTGGCTGCCCGTCGTAAGACGGCCAGCCAAACAGACATGCGCATTTGAAAGCGCACAGCTCGCTGCTGCTGCCACTCGCCACTGCAGCACTCTCGCCGCCTAGTCCTGTGACTCAGGTCAGGACGGGTCAGTTGCTGAAAAATAAAACAGCAACTAAATAAACTTCATTACCATTTTATTTTTCAGCTCGACCTGGGGCTTTTCTTAGTGGGGCGGCGCTCCTCAGCTCAAACGGAGGAGCTGCCCCTGCTGAGAAGGCAAGAACTCTGTGAGTCGTTGGATAAGATGTGATTAAATTATTATTATTTCTATTTACTCACCACGCTGCCTGTTTGTCGACTGCTTCTTCAAATCTCTGTTTAACTTGTTTTATAGTACTGTGCATAGATCTGGGGTATATAAGGAGAGCCTGAGCCCCAGAATAAGTTCCATATAGAAAAAATAGGGGGCTCATTACGATGGCGGAACGATCGCCACCGCATGGCCAGCGGTGGCGATCGTTCCGCCATCACAATGAGATTTACCCACTGCCATATTAGGATGGCGGTGGGTATCGCGGCGGACGCAAAGTCCGTCTGCCGCTTTTCTGCCAGTGGCAATCGCACCGATTGCCTGCCGGACGGAAAAGGGCCACTAATATGGTGGCGGTGCCTAGCAGGCACCGTCCGCCATATTAAGATGTGCTCGTGCAGAGGCCTTTCCATGGCGGCATCAGGCTGGTGGGGATTGGGTTTGGGGGCCCGTTGCGGGCCCCCCTTGTGGAAGGGGGGGTGTCGCTGCACTGCCATGCACCAAGTGGCAGGCACCGCGTGGTGCCTGCCACGTGGTGCAGGGAAATGCGGTGCAAGCACCTTTAGCCAGCAGCACCGCCCGCAATGTTAAAGGCCGAGGATGTGCCCGCCAGTATGGCGAAAGCATCCTAATCGCAGTGGTGGGACCGCCGCATGTCTGGCGGCCGGTCCCAATCACCGCTAAGGTGGCGGGCGGACCAAGTCCGCCCGCCATCGTAATCAGCGCCTAGGTTTTTACATTTACAGAAGAAGGCTGATGGTTATTTTTGTTTGGACAAATGGTGAATAATAGTGAACCCATAGGTCCTGTTTTTCATGTTTCTGTTGTTTAATATAGTGGACTGTCTTTTGAGGGAAGTTATAGCACCCTGTTGATGGGTGTTATGATGATGAAAGATAAAGGGAATGGTGCCGCTCGCAGCACGTCTATGAGCCTCGTAAGGTGTTGGTCAGAGTTTACAGCAGAAATAGCGGAGGGCCAGAATTAAATTTACCTGCTGGTATGACCACTATAAAGTCCAAAACAAGGAATGAACTGCTTACACCCAGATTTACCGGGTGCTTTTCCGTGCAGTTTTTCACCATTTTGGAAATACTGAAGTTTTCTGCCTGCTCTGAGCAGGTGGAAAATGTTAGCGGGACTCTAGATTGTAAATAAATGCATTGATTGATTACTAAAATCATTACAATGTGTATTAATAAAACAATGATCACACTCATCACATTACATCAATTAAAAACAGGCCAAATATAAAAATTGCACAACCATTGGACACAGTTTTGATCAAAAGCAGCAATGCATACATTCAACCGAGTTAATTCAATAAAATAGTATATGCAGTGGTTTCAGGAATTATAGCAGAATGATGTTAAAAAGACTTAAAGTGTCAGTGTGAGCTAGACATTATTAAACATGATAATCATAAAACAATACCAGACCAAATATGGTTTTAATTTGGTATTATAATACATTTGAGTTGCAATCTAAACATTTCAACTAAGACTACCTTTCTAAAATCATTTCAAAGTTCTATTACTGATTAATGTTAAGAAGCCTAGGCCGTCAATGCCATCAATTTTTATAATAAAATACATATTAATCAAAAATAAAGTGTATAAGTAGTATCAATAAGGATCAAAATCATTCTTCCGATTTCCGCAGCATTACACTGGCCATCCAGGTATGGCCAAGTTTAAGCGGAATTCCACATATTCTCAGAATGGATCAAAACTTCACTACCCGACAGAGTACCGGAATTGACCTGCCTGACAGCAGAATTTGACACTTCTGCGATTAAAAAAAATGGTTTTCGCGGAATTTGTTGAGCCTGTAATAATCGTGGACAAGAACAAATTATGTGAGGTAAAGATTCTTTATCATAACCACATAGTCTAAATCAAGATGCTGACCATTCTTGAATCCACCTTGGTATACCATCCTTGGTGAAGTACCTGCCAAATCACAACCATAGAAATTTGGACTTTACACGTATTGAAAAATAAGCCCTCAAATAGGGGTGGACCTCAAGTTTCTCATAACAATTAATAACAGTACAAGCATGATTTTTCCCTATTAGGGCCTCTTTGTCCACTGGGAAGGATAGTTGTTTTGTTACTTGGTTTAAAAAGATTCTTAGGCTGGTTTTATTAATAGTTTGAAATCCAGATAATTGATAGTCAAAGGTATGGAGGTACACAGAAAAATAGGATCTCCAAACATTTGTGGAAAGAGAATTATTAAGTTCCTGCCAAAGCAGCTTTGCTAGAGTATCAGGTTCAGGTGATAACAGCACGTGTAGACTTTTTAAGAAAAACAGCTTGTCTCACCAACGTTCGATTTTGCAGTCCAAACTCAAGACGAATTTCAGCATGGCCTATATTTGTCGGAATCTTAAAGATAGATTTAAAAGCCTTTGGGGGTCATTAGGATAGCGGGCGGATCGCCACCGCCCGTATGGCGGTGGCGATCCGCCCGCTATTTTCCACTGCCCGCTTTACATTTCCCCACCGCCATATTACGATGGCGGTGGGGACCCAGGCGGACGGAAAGACTGTCCGCCGGTTTACCGCCGGTAGGCAATCGGCCCGATTGCCTACCGGGCGGAAAAGGCCTGCAATATGGTGGCGGTGCCTTGCAGGCACCGCCATCCATATTACGATGGTCGGCGGTGCAGGGCTTTCCATGGCGGTGACTCCACCATGGAAAGCCAGGTGGATTCCACTGTCGGGGGCCCGTTGCGGGCCCCCAAGATGTTGGGGGGGTGGGGGTTGCACATGGGGGGTACCTATGGTACCCCCCTGCATTGTCATGGACATGGTGGCAGGCACCTCGCGGTGCCTGTCACCTTGTGCATGACGATGCACACAGTGCATTCCCAGCATTGTGGCGGGCGGTGCTTGCGCACCGCCCGCCACAATGCTGGGAATGGAGGATGCCACCGCCACGGTGGCGGTGGCATCCTAATCGCCTGTGCGGGACCGCCGCACCACTGGCGGCTGGTCCCAGCACCGCTAGGGTGGCGGGCTGACGAAAGTCCGCCCGTCATCCTAATAGGCCCTAATTTGTAACTTATCCAATAGTAATGCATGGGGTGAGCGAGAATACCAGTTGGATGTCATCTGCGTAGGATACTAAGAAGATCCCAAAAGGAGTTACTAAGGGGTCGATTCCGATTCGGGCCGGAAAAAGCACCGACCGACTCGGATCCGGAAATAATACCGACCGACACGTACCTGTGGTGCCCGACACGCCAAGTACGATGCAAGGCGTGAAAAATCCGACCGACACGTACCGAAACCAAGTCGACCGACCGAGCCGCAAGGAAAACAGCAATCCGGCCGGAAAAACACGCGAATCCAACCGACCGACACGCACCCGGAACAAATCCGACCGAAACGTACACGCGAACTCCAAACCGCAAAGTACGATGCAAGGCGCGAAAACCACGAGCGAGTCGGACGGAGGCCAAGCCGCACGACCGACACGCATACAAAACCGAGCCGAAGCAACACAAAACACCGCGACCGACGCGTACGCAGCATAGAAAACTGCACAAACACAGCATGAACGAAACGGAGAAGACCGTACGAGACAAATGCAGGGTCCGACTCGGTCACAAGAACGTTTCCAACATACACAAACAGCACAAAGGAAAAATCACCCAAAAAAAGGCCAAACAAGCAATTACCAAGCCAATAAATACTGGGGTGGGTGGGGACAGAGAACAAAGACACACCCACAACTCCACCTATATAAAGGACACAAATCACAACCATGAGCCTTTGCAAATGCCATTCCACTGCCAGCACCCAAGAGAAAGCAACCACACACCCACAGCTCATCCCTCACACAAGCCACACACCATCAGCACACCAACAAATACCTACCTCACATACACCCAGCAAAACACACACTCACACACCCTCACCTGCACACCAACACACACATCACTCACCATCACCATGCCCCCCAAGAAGAATCCCAAGTTCCTAGATTGTGAATTGGAAGTCATGGTAGACGAGATCCTCAGGGTAGAGCCACAGCTGTTTGGCACACTGGTCCAACAGACCCCCATCTCCCAGAAAACCAAGATGTGGGAGAGGATCATCAACAGGGTGAACGCACAATCACCATGTCGGCGCACAAAGAGCGACATCCAGAACAGGTGGTATGACGTGCGCAGGAGGGTACGGGACCTGCTCAAGAAAGACTACATCAACAGCCAATACACCGGCAGTGGCCCTCCTGCCAAGCCAATATACCTCAGGCCCTGGGAGGAGAAGGTGCGGGCCATCCTTCCGCCAGTGAGCGTATATGGACTAGAGGACATCCCAGAGCCTGGTGAGTACACAATATACTGCCACAAAACACACACATCACTGTCAAGGGGAGAGTCAAACCATGCACTCATAGCAATTACACAGCAACCAGAACAGAATCATCCCAAAATGTGTATGTCAGTCAGATAAACACAACACATGCTATCAAAAAAGTCACATCCAACTGTGCCAACACATGTACAAACACAACTACAACTACAGCTAGGGAGTGGCACAAATAGAACTAACAAACACATCCAGACATGTAGCCACCACAACAACACCAACACACAGTGAAGACCACTCAAAGGAAGGAATTCTGTGTATGCTGGCCAAGTCAGTGTAGCCAATAGCATCATGGGAGTCGCAGTCACACATATTGCCCCCCACAACTGTCCCATCAACACCACCCTGAACCATGCTCACATCACAGGGAGTGGAGAAGGACTCACAAGATGGCTGACACTGGCTACTGCTGTGGGGAGCACAAGGCCCTGCTGGCAACTGTGCACCAACAAACAGCAGGACACCACTGACTGACATCCTGAGAGACAACTTCCACTCCCTGCAATGCAAGCACGTTCCATGGTGGGATATCTGGCTAGCTGGGTGGGAAGGAGGACTTGCGGCACTGACCATAGTCACAAGCACCTCCCCTCACACACCCCCAACACAAACTCCACAGAACCCACCTGGTAGAATGCAATGCCCCCATCCTAACACAAGATCCCACAAAGAACCACCACCCTGGGTTATGTTGTGTGAAGCACAGGGCCACTCTTGGGACTTTTAGCCAAACAACTGCCAGGACAACACTCCCAGCCATCCTGTCAGCACAGCCAGCCTACCCCACAGGGAAGCAGAGTCAAAAGGAAGGAAGCATGGGCATGCTGGGAAGGGGGTGGAGGCAATAGCATGATGGGAGTCGTAGTCACTGATATTGGTCACCCCCACAACTGTCCCATCAACACCACCCTGAACCATGCTCACATCACAGGGAGTGGAGAAGGACTCACAAGATGGCTGACACTGGCTACTGCTGTGGGGAGCACAAGGCCCTGCTGGCAACTGTGCACCAACAAACAGCAGGACACCACTGACTGACATCCTGAGAGACAACTTCCACTCCCTGCAATGCAAGCACGTTCCATGGTGGGATATCTGGCTAGCTGGGTGGGAAGGAGGACTTGCAGCACTGACCATAGTCACAAGCACCTCCCCTCACACACCCCCAACACAAACTCCACAGAACCCACCTGGTAGAATGCAATGCCCCCCATCCTAACACAAGATCCCACAAAGAACCACCACCCTGGGTTATGTTGTGTGAAGCACAGGGCCACTCTTGGGACTTTTAGCCAAACAACTGCCAGGACAACACTCCCAGCCATTCTGTCAGCACAGCCAGCCCACGCCACAGGGAAGCAGAGTCAAAGGAAGGAAGCATGGGCATGCTGGGAAGGGGGTGGAGGCAATAGCATGATGGGAGTCGTAGTCACTGATATTGGTCACCCCCACAACTGTCCCATCAACACCACCCTGAACCATGCTCACATCACAGGAAGTGGAGAAGGACTCACAAGATGGCTGACACTGGCTACTGCTGTGGGGAGCACAAGGCCCTGCTGGCAACTGTGCACCAACCAACAGCAGGACACCACTGACTGGCATCCTGAGAGACAACTTCCACTCCCTGCAATGCAAGCACGTTCCATGGTGGGATATCTGGCTAGCTGGGTGGGAAGGAGGACTTGCAGCACTGACCATAGTCACAAGCACCTCCCCTCACACACACCCGAACACAAACTCCACAGAACCCACCTGGTAGAATGCAATGCCCCCATCCTAACACAAGATCCCACAAAGAACCACCACCCTGGGTTATGTTGTGTGAAGCACAGGGCCACTCTTGGGAATTCTAGCCAAACAACTGCCAGGACAACACTCCCAGCCATCCTGTCAGCACAGCCAGCCCACCCCACAGGGAAGCAGAGTCAAAAGGAAGGAAGCATGGGCATGCTGGGAAGGGGGGAGGAGGCAATAGCATGATGGGAGTCGAAGTCACAGCTCTACATCCCCCACCACATGGCCCAGCAAGCTCACACTCACGCATGCACATCCCACAGAGAGTGGAAAGGCCCATCAAAGATGTCTGACACTGTTGCTGTGTCGTGGGGAGCACAAGGGCATGCTGGGTACTGCACACCAACCAACAGCAGGACACCACTGTCAGCCATCTTGCCATTGCTCTCACACCCACACACACTGAACTCCCCACAAAAGCAAGTAAGTATGGGAATGCTGGGAAGTGGGGTGGAGGCAATAGCATGATGGGAGTCGTAGTCACAGACATAGCTCACCCCCACAACTGTCCCATCAACACCACCCTGAACCATGCTCACATCACAGGGAGTGGAGAAGGACTCACAAGATGGCTGACACTGGCTACTGCTGTGGGGAGCACAAGGCCCTGCTGCCAACTGTGCACCAACAAACAGCAGGACACCACTGACTGACATCCTGAGAGACAACTTCCACTCCCTGCAATGCAAGCACGTTCCATGGTGGGATATCTGGCTAGCTGGGTGGGAAGGAGGACTTGCAGCACTGACCATAGTCACAAGCACCTCCCCTCACACACACCCCAACACAAACTCCACAGAACCCACCTGGTAGAATGCAATGCCCCCCATCCTAACACAAGATCCCACAAAGAACCACCACCCTGGGTTATGTTGTGTGAAGCACAGGGCCACTCTTGGGACTTCTAGCCAAACAACTGCCAGGACAACACTCCCAGCCATCCTGTTAGCACAGCCAGCCCACCCCACAGGGAAGCAGAGTCAAAGGAAGGAAGCATGGGCATGCTGGGAAGGGGGAGGAGGCAATAGCATGATGGGAGTCGTAGTCACTGATATTGGTCACCCCCACAACTGTCCCATCAACACCACCCTGAACCATGCTCACATCACAGGTAGTGGAGAAGGACTCACAAGATGGCTGACACTGGCTACTGCTGTGGGGAGCACAAGGCCCTGCTGGTAACTGTGCACCAACAAACAGCAGGACACCACTGACTGACATCCTGAGAGACAACTTCCACTCCCTGCAATGCAAACACGTTACATGGTGGGATATCTGGCTAGCTGGGTGGGAAGGAGGACTTGCAGCACTGACCATAGTCACAAGCACCTCCCCTCACACACACCCCAACACAAACTCCACAGAACCCACCTGGTAGAATGCAATGCCCCCATCCTAACACAAGATCCCACAAAGAACCACCACCCTGGGTTATGTTGTGTGAAGCACAGGGCCACTCTTGGGACTTCTAGCCAAACAACTGCCAGGACAACACTCCCAGCCTTCCTGTCAGCACAGCCAGCCCACCCCACAGGGAAGCAGAGTCAAAGGAAGGAAGCATGGGCATGCTGGGAAGGGGAGGAGGCAATAGCATGATGGGAGTCGTAGTCACTGATATTGGTCACCCCCACAACTGTCCCATCAACACCACCCTGAACCATGCTCACATCACAGGTAGTGGAGAAGGACTCACAAGATGGCTGACACTGGCTACTGCTGTGGGGAGCTCAAGGCCCTGCTGGCAACTGTGCACCAACAAACAGCAGGACACCACTGACTGACATCCTGAGAGACAACTTCCACTCCCTGCAATGCAAGCACGTTCCATGGTGGGATATCTGGCTAGCTGGGTGGGAAGGAGGACTTGCAGCACTGACCATAGTCACAAGCACCTCCCTCACACACACCCCAACACAAACTCCACAGAACCCACCTGGTAGAATGCAATGCCCCCCATCCTAACACAAGATCCCACAAAGAACCACCACCCTGGGTTATGTTGTGTGAAGCACAGGGCCACTCTTGGGACTTTTAGCCAAACAACTGCCAGGACAACACTCCCAGCCATTCTGTCAGCACAGCCAGCCCACGCCACAGGGAAGCAGAGTCAAAAGGAAGGAAGCATGGGCATGCTGGGAAGGGGGTGGAGGCAATAGCATGATGGGAGTCGTAGTCACTGATATTGGTCACCCCCACAACTGTCCCATCAACACCACCCTGAACCATGCTCACATCACAGGAAGTGGAGAAGGACTCACAAGATGGCTGACACTGGCTACTGCTGTGGGGAGCACAAGGCCCTGCTGGCAACTGTGCACCAACCAACAGCAGGACACCACTGACTGGCATCCTGAGAGACAACTTCCACTCCCTGCAATGCAAGCACGTTCCATGGTGGGATATCTGGCTAGCTGGGTGGGAAGGAGGACTTGCAGCACTGACCATAGTCACAAGCACCTCCCCTCACACACACCCGAACACAAACTCCACAGAACCCACCTGGTAGAATGCAATGCCCCCATCCTAACACAAGATCCCACAAAGAACCACCACCCTGGGTTATGTTGTGTGAAGCACAGGGCCACTCTTGGGACTTCTAGCCAAACAACTGCCAGGACAACACTCCCAGCCATCCTGTCAGCACAGCCAGCCCACCCCACAGGGAAGCAGAGTCAAAAGGAAGGAAGCATGGGCATGCTGGGAAGGGGGGAGGAGGCAATAGCATGATGGGAGTCGAAGTCAGAGCTCTACATCCCCCACCACATGGCCCAGCAAGCTCACACTCACGCATGCACATCCCACAGAGAGTGGAAAGGCCCATCAAAGATGTCTGACACTGTTGCTGTGTCGTGGGGAGCACAAGGGCATGCTGGGTACTGCACACCAACCAACAGCAGGACACCACTGTCAGCCATCTTGCCATTGCTCTCACACCCACACACACTGAACTCCCCACAAAAGCAAGTAAGTATGGGAATGCTGGGAAGTGGGGTGGAGGCAATAGCATGATGGGAGTCGTAGTCACAGACATAGCTCACCCCCACAACTGTCCCATCAACACCACCCTGAACCATGCTCACATCACAGGGAGTGGAGAAGGACTCACAAGATGGCTGACACTGGCTACTGCTGTGGGGAGCACAAGGCCCTGCTGCCAACTGTGCACCAACAAACAGCAGGACACCACTGACTGACATCCTGAGAGACAACTTCCACTCCCTGCAATGCAAGCACGTTCCATGGTGGGATATCTGGCTAGCTGGGTGGGAAGGAGGACTTGCAGCACTGACCATAGTCACAAGCACCTCCCCTCACACACACCCCAACACAAACTCCACAGAACCCACCTGGTAGAATGCAATGCCCCCATCCTAACACAAGATCCCACAAAGAACCACCACCCTGGGTTATGTTGTGTGAAGCACAGGGCCACTCTTGGGACTTCTAGCCAAACAACTGCCAGGACAACACTCCCAGCCATCCTGTTAGCACAGCCAGCCCACCCCACAGGGAAGCAGAGTCAAAGGAAGGAAGCATGGGCATGCTGGGAAGGGGGAGGAGGCAATAGCATGATGGGAGTCGTAGTCACTGATATTGGTCACCCCCACAACTGTCCCATCAACACCACCCTGAACCATGCTCACATCACAGGTAGTGGAGAAGGACTCACAAGATGGCTGACACTGGCTACTGCTGTGGGGAGCACAAGGCCCTGCTGGTAACTGTGCACCAACAAACAGCAGGACACCACTGACTGACATCCTGAGAGACAACTTCCACTCCCTGCAATGCAAACACGTTACATGGTGGGATATCTGGCTAGCTGGGTGGGAAGGAGGACTTGCAGCACTGACCATAGTCACAAGCACCTCCCCTCACACACACCCCAACACAAACTCCACAGAACCCACCTGGTAGAATGCAATGCCCCCCATCCTAACACAAGATCCCACAAAGAACCACCACCCTGGGTTATGTTGTGTGAAGCACAGGGCCACTCTTGGGACTTCTAGCCAAACAACTGCCAGGACAACACTCCCAGCCTTCCTGTCAGCACAGCCAGCCCACCCCACAGGGAAGCAGAGTCAAAAGGAAGGAAGCATGGGCATGCTGGGAAGGGGGGAGGAGGCAATAGCATGATGGGAGTCGTAGTCACTGATATTGGTCACCCCCACAACTGTCCCATCAACACCACCCTGAACCATGCTCACATCACAGGTAGTGGAGAAGGACTCACAAGATGGCTGACACTGGCTACTGCTGTGGGGAGCTCAAGGCCCTGCTGGCAACTGTGCACCAACAAACAGCAGGACACCACTGACTGACATCCTGAGAGACAACTTCCACTCCCTGCAATGCAAGCACGTTCCATGGTGGGATATCTGGCTAGCTGGGTGGGAAGGAGGACTTGCAGCACTGACCATAGTCACAAGCACCTCCCCTCACACACACCCCAACACAAACTCCACAGAACCCACCTGGTAGAATGCAATGCCCCCATCCTAACACAAGATCCCACAAAGAACCACCACCCTGGGTTATGTTGTGTGAAGCACAGGGCCACTCTTGGGACTTCTAGCCAAACAACTGCCAGGACAACACTCCCAGCCATCCTGTCAGCACAGCCAGCCCACCCCACAGGGAAGCAGAGTCAAAAGGAAGGAAGCATGGGCATGCTGGGAAGGGGGAGGAGGCAATAGCATGATGGGAGTCGTAGTCACAGCTCTACATCCCCCACCACATGGCCCAGCAAGCTCACACTCACGCATGCACATCCCACAGAGAGTGGAAAGGCCCATCAAAGATGTCTGACACTGTTGCTGTGTCGTGGGGAGCACAAGGGCATGCTGGGTACTGCACACCAACCAACAGCAGGACACCACTGTCAGCCATCTTGCCATTGCTCTCACACCCACACACACTGAACTCCCCACAAAAGCAAGTAAGTATGGGAATGCTGGGAAGTGGGGTGGAGGCAATAGCATGATGGGAGTCGTAGTCACAGACATAGCTCACCCCCACAACTGTCCCATCAACACCACCCTGAACCATGCTCACATCACAGGGAGTGGAGAAGGACTCACAAGATGGCTGACACTGGCCACTGCTGTGGGGAGCACAAGGCCCTGCTGCCAACTGTGCACCAACAAACAGCAGGACACCACTGACTGACATCCTGAGAGACAACTTCCACTCCCTGCAACGCAAGCACGTTCCATGGTGGGATAACTGACTGGCTGGGTGGGTGGGAAGGAGGGCCGGCTGTCAACCAAACACAACCAATGCAGACCATGTTCACACCCCAGAAAATACATAGAAATGCCCAAATAATGCAGGACAATGTGCCACACCAATATCAACCCCTGACTGTGACGACTTAGGACAATGCAATGTACAGGCCCGCACCCAGAGGCACAGTCACAACTGTCATGTGTGTCAACCATTGATGCCTGCAGAAACATAACATACATTGTTTGTGTCTCCCAAAAACAGGTGATGATGGGGACACAGCAGCAGACGCTGAGGAGTCCCAGTCCCAGGCTCAAGAGGATGCGGAGCTCACTGGCGTCGTACAGCCTCTGTCCTCCTCGGACGATGAAGACCAACCTGGCACATCCGGTGCAAGTCAACATGCAGCACCAGCAGGACCACCAGCTGCAGCACCAGCAGGACCACCAGCTGCACCCCCTGCACCCACCCCTCCAACGACTGTCACCACAAATACCATCCCTGCCGACATGGACAGAACAAGGAGCAACACCAGCATAGGGACCCTGGACCAACCTGGGGCCATGGACACCACCACCAACACCAACCCCCAAGGTGGACCAGGGTTATCTGTGCGTGCCACTGCACACACTGCACATGTCAGCAGGGGAGGGGTGGGAGACAGAGGTCGCTGCTTGCAGACGTTGCTGGTGTGCATGATGACCCACAACTGGTACGCATAGCTGATGCGTACCAGTCCAGCACCGGAGACCTCAGCCAGGTAGTGGGGCTCCTCAGAGACATGAAACAGCAGCAGGCTGCCCATCATGCCCGCTTGGACTCCCACATGTCCCACGTGGAGTCACACATGTCCCGCGTGGACTCACACATGTCCCGCGTGGAGTCCAAGTGGGATGCACTGCATGAGATGACGGCGGTGCACAGGGACATTTTACAATGCCTCCGCCAGATGAACAGCAACCAGTCCACACCTCCCTGTGTGCCAACAACATCTGGTGCCGAACAAACTGCAACTGCCACAGGGAGGGAGGAGGACTCTGGCGGAGAGTCCCCTGCACCGCAGCAGCCTGTACTTGAGGGGCCCCCCAAGAAGAGGGGTCGTCCGAGGAGGGAAAAGTGAGAGGCCGATGGCCAAGCGCAACTCCCAGGAAGCCTGAACCTGTTCTGGATGTTCGCCTTTGTGCACAGACTGTTCACCCTGTTGACGGCAACATTACTCCCACACATTGCATGGGGAGTACAAGTTGGACCAATGTGTCAGACAACGGTGGCCCCGATACTGGGGATCCTGTCTACCAGGACTTTCAATTCACCTAGGAACTTCGGATTGCAAGATTTATGTACAGCACTACCCATCCTATGCACTATTAACACAAATGTATCACAATAAACACACTAATACACCATACTTGCCTCTGTCGTGATTCCAACGTGGGTGCTGTTATGGGGATGATGAACTGCAAAATTACACTGTGTATGTGAACTGCAACAGCAAGGACAACACAGGCATGTGAGTAAAGGCAACGTGACACATATGAGGGAGACACACCACCAGGGCTACACAACACATACACACCTAGGCCATCTGACTCATTGCCTACACTGATGTTGCCAGGGAAGACGGTGCAATGCACAGACACCACACCCATTCCCAGTTGTAGTCAAGTAGCCCACAGGTGCAGTAAGCAAATGGCAGTCAAATGTGTGACCACAGACAACGCACATCACAAAGTGAAGCACAGGTTTATTACACAGTTGCAACATGTCGTAACCACTACAGATGCAAGGTAATCCCACCTGGCAGCGGGCACACAGTCAACAACTGTAGACGGAAGGAAGTCCATGGGTGTGGCGCACATCACCTGTAGGGACACAACAGCTACCACCCTGGATGTGCAATCACGTCGTCGGTGGACACAGTTGACCAAACGAATCTGAAAGTACCCTGTGAAGGACAGAAATGACACACAGTCAAAAGCAATGGAGTACAGGACAGAACAGCAAAACTCATGCACAATACATGTTACAAGATACCCACCCAGAACCAAGTTAGCATGTCAACACTGTTGGGGAGTACAGCCCACCTGTTAGCACACATCGCAACACACATCCAGTCAAGTAGCCCATGGACACACTACAACAGCACCAGAGCACCACCCACACATCATGCCAACTCACATCATTGACATGACACCTCAGGATACTCACATTCAGCTAAAGAAGTTGGTGATGAGCTGTGTGCGGACATCACCATCATCATCATCATCGTCACTGGCATCGTGGTCCAGGCCAGGATCCTCCACAGGTGGCGGATGTTGGTCATTGTCATCCTGGATGAGAGGCAACTCCTTCCGCACTGCCAGGTTGTGGAGCATGCAGCAGACGATGATAATCTTGCACACTTTCGCAGGGGCATATGGGAGGGACCCTCCGGTCTTGTCCAGGCAGCGGAAGCGGCTCTTCAGGAGACCAAATGTCCGCTCAATCACTCTCCTGGTCCGACCATGTGCCTCATTGTAGCGCATCTGGGCTGGTGTCACAGGGTTCCTGAAGGGTGTCAGCAACCACGGCATGTTGGGGTATCCCGAGTCACCTACGGACAGACAAGTGCACATTAGCTGACTTGGAAAAGTGGGCGGAATACTACAGATCAGATCACACACAATGGCACAAAGTCAGTACACACCGACAAGCCAGGCACGCTGGTTCTGCATCTGTGCCATCATCCTGGGGATGCGACTACTCCTCATCACAAAGGCATCGTGTGCTGAACCAGGGAAACGGGCACACACGTGTGTGATGGTCATGTCTGCAAGACACACCACCAGTGCATTGACCGAGTGGTAGTGCTTGCGGTTCCTGTAGGCCTGCTCCTGGGCCTGTGGTGGTACCAAAGCCACATGTGTCCCATCAATGGAGCCAATGACATGCGGCATCCTCCCCAGGGCATAAAAGTCACTCTTCACGTCAGTGAGTCGTCGCAGTCTAGGGAAATAGATGTACCGGTTCAGGAATAGCAACATTGCCGCCAAAACATCGCGGAGCACACGGCTCAACATGGTCTGTGACATCCCACCAGCAGTCGCCACAGTATGTTGGAAGGTACCGGTGGCAAAGAAGTGTAGGGCTGCCATCACCTTCACCTTGGGGGTCAGCGCTGTAGGATACGGCCGGCCAGGCTGCAAATGTGGGGACAACTGCACTGCCAAATCCTCAATCAGCTGCCTGGTGAAGCGGTACCGTCGGATGCTGTCCCGTTCCACCATCGTTGCCAGGTCTGGGAATGGTCGATGGACAGCAGGAGCCCTGGGGTGCAGAGGAGAAGTAAGCAAGATTGTCAGTCGCCCCACATATGCGGCATTGAACACACTCAAGATCCCAACATACATCATTATGAGGCACAACTACATGAAGTGTGCAGTTCCGGAAGGACATGTATGGTACATACATGGCCAACATCTGTCAACACGGTCCAACAGGTGGCATCAATTAGTCCCAGGTTGGCCCATTGGATATCATGAGGCCGTGTCACAGTTCCCATCTCCTGCTGCCGTGTCACAATAACCCCCACAGTGACATGTGAGGACAGATGTGCCCCAGGCACCACAGCTCAATGACAGGTACATTCCCAGGGACCCTGTATTGCCACATGGACACTGGCATTACATGGAGTATCATGTATACACCACAGCAAAACAACCATGACCCCCACAGGTAGTGGCCCCACTTGCCACGGCAGGACAGACATGGACGTCTGTGACACACACACGCACAACATCAAAGTCCATGCACACACAACCTGGATGTGGAGACTGTCTCCCATTGTGCACATGAAATCAGAGACATTGTAAACTCTACATGCACAAAGACTGTGGAGGACCATCATTATTGTGCCACTGGGACACCCTGGCTCAAACATACCGTCCCACATGGGACTCACGGGGTATGTGACATGACATACACATACACCACCATGAAATGTGACCATGGCACATGCACAGATCTGAACAGTTGCACATCACAGTGGTCATGTACACGTAACACCCAGGATCCTGTCCCCATGAACACGTGCACAGCCTGGGGGTGGCTGCCCATAGGTGACACCCACAGGACAACATGTACACCAACATACACACAATAGGAAATGCAGCCTTACATGCCTTATGATAAAGTTTGGACAGGCTGTCGTGATGTAGGTGTGCCCCTCACTCCCTGGGAGCTATCTGTGGCTGGCATATGTCCCTCTGAGACAGGCATGCTGACATATGCCAGTCACATGTACAGTGATGCGTTGTACTGCAATGGACCGATCGGTGCCCCCGGCCGGCCCATTGCATTCAATGTGTGCGGGTACGCGTTGTACCCCTGTACGCGTTGAACTGCAATGGGCCGATCGGTGCCTCCGGCCGGCCCATTGCATTCAATGTGTGCGGGTACGCGTTGTACCCCTGTACGCGTTGTACTGCAAAGGACCGATCGGTGCCCCCGGCCGGCCCATTGCATTCAATGTGTGTGGGTACGCGTTGTACCCCTGTACGCGTTGTACCCCTGTACGCGTTGTACTGCAATGGACCGATCGGTGGCTCCGGCCGGCCCATTGCATTCAATGTGTGCGGGTACGCGTTGTACCCCTGTACGCGTTGAACCGCAATGGACCGATCGGTGCCCCCGGCCGTCCCATTGCATTCAATGTGTGCGGGTACGCGTTGTACCCCTGTACGCGTTGTACCGCAATGGACCGATCGGTGCCTCCGGCCGGCCCATTGCATTCAATGTGTGCGTGGTACGCGTTGTACCCCTGTACGCGTTGTACCGCAATGGACCGATCGGTGCGCACCCATTGACAATGGGCTTGCCTGGCAACGGACGCGTTTTCGAATTTCGAACGAGTCGGTTGCTGGAAAATCAGTTGGTCACCCACAACAATGTTGCAAAATCATGTATGTCATGAAGTTGAAGATTTGAAGGATGCTGTGGGCGTGTTTTGGTGCTGCTATTCCATGGATTGGCCAGATTCAGAAGATGCAAACGACTTGGACCTATCACTTTGGACACAAGGGACAGTATCTGCCTCTCCAGCACATATATATTGCTGGCTGTTCCCCTGAGAGCTCACTTGCCTGCACTACATGCTCCAGGACGACATCTGCCACTGCACTGCTGCTGTCTCTGCCCCTCTAGACCCTGCAATGGCACGTACTGTGGAGAGAGCCCCAGCCTTCAGCCTTGAAGAGAACCAGGCCCTGCTGGACAGCCTACTTCCACAGTACAGCAAGCTGTATGGGACACCAGGGGAGCAGGTGAGTGTTCTGTGCACTGCCTTTCTGAATGTGCATTTTGTCTGACTAGCAATGCTGAAAGTCTGCACGCCACTGGCTAGCAGGCTCACTGAGTAGTTGTCACCCCCCATAGTGTGTAGTGACATGCACTGGACAGGTATGGTGCAGTGACAGTGCATTTGAACAAGGTTTTACTTCCCATGCAATGATACCATGTAGTGACGTCTGGCAAACTGTCCATGGGCAGCTTTGCACTGCCTGTGTACATCATGTGCCCCTGTGATTGAGACATGTATATACAACTGTGTCATGCACGGATATGTTGCATGTGTGGTAATGGCCTTTTCACTTTGTCATCCTGACAGGTTAATGCCCATCGGAAGCAGGAGATCTGGAAGGACATCGTCCGGGCCGTCCGGTCCGTGGGGGTCTACAAGCGCCGGATCCGCAACTGCCAGAAGAGGTGGCAGGACCTTCGGGGCTGGACCCGGAGGATTGCACGGGTCCAGCTGAAGCTGTCGCCTCCTCGCAGGAGGGGCGGAACACGGACCCTGACCCCCACATGCTCCAGATCCTGGCGGTGGTGTTTCCAGACCTGGATGGGCAGCTGAAGGCCAGACAGCAGCAAGGAGGGGTGAGTCAAAGACTGCACTGTGAACTCTGTATTACATGCTTTGTGCCCTCCTCTGGCCTGGTTCAACTGCCACAGTGCAGCAGTCATGTTGTCCAGGAGCCATGTCCCTCTATTGTGCACTGCCCACTGCTCATCTGATACCCAGGTGTGGCCCTTACATTCAGGGAATTGTGTCACTTGGGACTGTGTCCTTGCAGTTTGCTTCACTAAAGGTGGGGGACAGCATCTGTTTCCCTAACTCTGTTGTGGGCATCATGGGTGGGTCCATTGTTCACACAACGCCTGTGTTTGGACATGTGATCTGCGTGTTGCTTTGATATGCGGTCCACTTGCTGAGCTGAGCCACCACATGTGCCTGGGGTATGTGGCACACGCCCATGCAGCGGGTGGGAACAATGTTTGGGCCCCAGGAGTGTGCAGATTACGTGTGTCACACATACATAGCCAGCTATCCACTGTCCAGGGCACATCCCTCATTCATGTGGAGCAGGACAGTCATGCCTACTCCAGGCCATGCAATGCACTCTGTACTCCCACTCCCGTGTATCAGCTGACACATTGTGCACAGTGATTTGACCCCTCAGGTGTCTGTCTCTGTGTCAGTGTGCTGTGGATTAGTTGCCAGGACTGCTGGGGTGTTTCTTGG
Organism: Calotriton arnoldi; assembly: GCA_963921515.1. Classification (NCBI taxonomy): domain Eukaryota; kingdom Metazoa; phylum Chordata; class Amphibia; order Caudata; family Salamandridae; genus Calotriton; species Calotriton arnoldi. Next base: position 17,561 of record CAWUFW010017654.1, on the reverse strand, counting down.
TAGGGGCTCAGCATGCCCCTGGAGATGTGACCATAGGAGACGATACTTGTGTGTCACATAGGTGTTTGATCAGCTGCCCGTGCAGACTGGGGTATGCGAATGTGAAGTTCAGGCAGCTGTTCCCCATTCACAGCAAATTGTGAGGGGCTCAGGTTCAGAGGGTAGTGTCACAGGTCTCCCATATGTCCAATAGGTATGACCTGGACAGATGAGGGTTAAGATGATGTGTTGTGTGGGGGATGTACATGTGCACTTGTGCAGCTCCAGGACTTGCATTCCCCATGACCTACTATTGTGACACAGTGCATAGTGTTGTTGTCTGGCTGCCAAGTCATACATCACTGAGACAGTGATGTATGACTTAGCAGTCATGCCTCTGCCATGGCATGTGTCAACTTATTGGTGGTCCTGCAGGGGAGTGACATGTGCTACATGCACACCATTGTGGCGATGGCTATCAGGACATGGGTGCATCATGGTGTCTGTCGCTGGTATGCATCACATGCATTTCCTATTTGACTCTGGGCATCCCTTTCATCCAGAAACCTGTACTGACTCAGTGGCAAGAGCTGTGATGTGTGCATGTCCACATGCCACACCGTGTCCTCTGCACTGTCCAACTACTGTGTACTTGGTGCATGTGTCCACACTGGGGTGTTGCAATCCAACAGACACCAGACAGATGGGTGCAAGGCCATGTGGGATGTGAGTGCCATGCTTGCCATCAGACTGACAATTGGCTTCTCCTGTTCAGTTAGGGCACTTTTAGCAATGTACAACTAATGATGCCAGGGCTTGCTCTGTAATGTGCTGTGCTCACAGTGGTGTGTGCGTTTGGTGCAGGTGACTGATGTCTGTCTGTTTCCCCATTGTTTGCAGATACATCCACGGCCACGGAAGGGGACAGCTCCACGGACCAGGAGGAGCCAGAGAGCCAGACTGGGTCAGCAGCCGAGGAGTGGTCGGAGGGACCCAGTGGCACGGAGGGCGAGGGAGCCACACCGAGGAGTCCTCAGCACCATCCACCTCAGCTGAGGACCAGAGCAACTCGGAGGATGACTCCCTTGTGGAGGCGGGTGTCAGCAGCCACCACACCCCAGCTACTGTTGCTGTCCCCGCCACCACCAGCACCACCACCGCCCTCCCATCGGCTCCCATTCCCCAGGTCCGTGGAGGCTCCCATGTTCGGGAGCGTGTCTCCTTTGGGCCAGGCACCGCACCCCCTGCCCCTGTGTCCCCTGCTGCCCTGAGTGAGGAGTCTGTGTACCTCCTTCGCCAGCTCCATGTAGGGCAGACAGCCATGCTGAGTGTCCTCCATGCGCACACCGCACTGTTGACTCAGCTGGTGTCGTTCATGGAGGGCATCTCATCGGGCATGTCTGACCTACAGAGGGGCAATAGGTCCATGGACTCCTCCCTGACGGCAGCAGTGTCCCTCCTCAGACAGTCCCTCACCCCTCCTGCCTCTGCTCAATCCACACTCCCCAGCACCTTACCCGTCCCAAGCACACACACACCGGCACAGGCACACACCAGCACACACACGTCCAGCACACAGACACACACGCCACAAACAAAACGCACACGCACGCACAGTCAGGGGACTGAAACCAGACTCACAGGGGATGGGGCCCTGGTACACACACACGCATCCATGGGCACTGCGCAGTCCTCAGTTGCCTCTCCCTCCAAAGCACCCTCCCTTGCCTCACCTGCAACCCCAAAGACCCAGCGCCTCTTCCTCAGTGACCTCGGCCTCTTCCCTCCGATCCAGCTGCTCCAGCATCCAGGGGGAAGAGGAAGCCCCCACACGGAGCAGAGTGCCCTCGCCCCCGGACACCCTCCCCCAGGCGCAGACAGACTGAGGCCCCCACCCGCAAGTCCCCCCGGAGTGGTAAGAGCAAGACCCCGCCGCCGTCCTGCAGCTCAAGCACCAGATCTCCTTCCTCCATCCCTCAGGCCCCCACTTCCCAGGTGCCCCCACCACACCCTGCCCCAGGTTCCCCCACCCACAGATATACCATCCCCAAGAGGCTCCGGCCTTCTCCCCTGCCACTTGCTCTCCCGGCACCACACCCCCCGCTGCGCTTGTCTGTGCCACTGATGTGGTGAGGGTGTCCTCCCCCTCTGTCCAGCCCACCTTGCCTGTTCCCCATTCTCCTCCCTGGTGGTAGGCACTGCAGTGGAGTCCACTACCACCCTGTCTGACTTAGGCACTGCAGTGGCGGACCTGTCCACTCCATCTGCAGGGTCCACTGCAGTCGTGCCGGCACCCACAACATCTGAGCCATGCCCCCAGTTGTGCCGGCACACACCATGTCAGACACCTCCACTGCAGTTGTCAGTGGCTCTCCAGCACCCACCACCCCTTCCCTGCTTCCTCCTGGTGAGCCCTGATCCTGTCCCTGCGGTGCCTGGCCTACCCCCCCGGTTGCCCCTCCTAGTGGATTGTCCCTGGTTTTGTGCAGGCATGTGTAGGGTGGCATCTGCCACTGTCACCCACTTGTGACTTTGTTGATGGACTGGCCATTGGCCTTTGTTTGTGTTCTACCGGACTTCTACTTTTAATGCCACATATGCTGAATAAAGCAACTTTCTGTTCTCTAGTGCTTTTGCTTCTGATGTACATGATGTTGATGATACTAACCATGCCCTTGCTGCAGTGATGTTGATATTTGGTCTCATGATAATGAAGTGTTACTGTGCAGGAACCCATGTGGTCCAGGGGGAATGTGTCCTATCCTGTGGTGTATCCATGTCATCCATAGCAGCATCTGAGGGTGTCATGTGTTCAGTATTTGGCAATGGGATTTCCTACTTAGATTGGCTATTTCACATCTGTGGCTTCCACCCCTGCACATCTGTTGTGCCTGCCATTGTTCAATTCGTCTACTTCCTGACCGTGTGGCCATCTCCAGTGGACATGCAGGTTTGGGCATCAATGGGGAAGGACTCATCTGTGTTGTCAGTGCAACATTGCTATACAAGTGTGTTGGATCTGTGCTGATGATTCCGTTGGCACTTCCATGACCAGGCTGATGTGACGGGAGCCCTCATTTGGTGCTAATTGTTGATTGTGTGACCGAGTGCTCAGCTGACATGATGGGGCCCTACTGAGGCAACATATGGCACAGCTTTCCTCACACAGGAGTGGAGTCCCCTCATTGCAGTGTGTACTCCTGTGACATTGCCTGCGCCCAAGGTGTGTGTTGTATGTGCATGTCTGTGTGTTCACTTCCGTTTAGCTGTGCATGCTGTGATCCCTAGTGTTGTACCTGTTTGTGATGCTAGCTGAGTTGAGCTATGTTCCCCAAAGTCTTCTCCTGGGTTCTCTGTGATGTGGGTGCATGGCACATTACTGGTCATCAGGGTGTCACCCATAGGTGTGTTTGCTGTCAGGGCTGAGTTTGTGTGCAGACGCAGATGGGTCACAGTCAGGTTTCCCCTTGGCACTTGTTGTTTGCCCCTGTCATGTGATTTCCAGTTTGTGTTATCTTTCAGTGATTGTGACACGTTGTGTGTGTGACTGCTGGCACTCCTCAGGGTCCGGGCTGCAATGTTGGTTGTTGTCTATGTGTGTTCTTTGTGGGTGACCTTGGCTTCTTCATTGGTGTGTGACTGTGGCTGGGATCCCATTGGTTGGTGTGGTATTGCCGTCATGTCCATGTACAGCGTAGTGTGCAGTGTGTCAGACATTCAGGAGTCTTGTTGAGTGTCCATGTGTGATGTGTTTCTGCACCTTGGTTCCCACCCACCACCCTGGAATAGTCATGGGTGCATGTGCAATGTCACCAGTGCATGTGTGCTTCACTGCTGCACATTGTTGGAGTTTGAGGGTGTGGTGTTGAGTGTGTGCAGATGAGAGTTGTTGCCCGGCTAGGCCCCTGCCTCCATGTTGGCCTTGGCTTACTGGCCATGCTGTTTGATTTGTGCTTGTGTAGGTGTGATGGTAGTTAGTTGCTCAGTACACATGACTGTGGTTCACAGTGTGAACCACATTTAGCTTTGTCATCACAGTGGGATTGTAATGCAGCCCAGGGTCACCACATTGTGGGGGCCCTGGGGGTGGTGCTGTGGTGTGTCTGTGTCTTGCTGTGTCAGTTGCTGTCCCTACGTGCCTGTGTGACATGTGTGATTTGTGCTCCCTCTCATCTGACAATGCCTGCTTGCCCACATAGGGGATTTGGATCCATGAGTTACCTTTGTGTGGCACTGTATGCACATCTGTATGATTGGTATTCAGGTCTCCTCATGTGTTGTGTGGTTGCCTGGGGACACTGGCACCCCCTCACCTGTTGTGTATGATGTGCAGTGTGGGTCTGCCTGTTTGTGTTTGTGCATCTGCACCATTGCATTAGCATATCTTGGGTGTGCCATTGGCTGTATGTAGTTTGGTGGGTTTCCCCTGCTGTCCCTGGGACTCCTAGGTCATCGGTCAGCACAATGATCATGGTTTGTGTGTCCCATTGCTGCCATGGTATGGTATCTGTTCACCTCACATCTGCAGTCTCCACAGGGTATCTGCATTAACCCTGGGCATAATACTTTGCTACGCTCACGAAGCATGCAAAGTTTGTGCTACTACGCACTACGCAAATTGCACGTAGCAGAGTGAATAACTGTACTAATAAACGTAGCGTAGCAGGAGTATAATAAACTCCTTCAAATGCTTTGATAAAGCAATTTTTATGCTAAAAAGCATATAACCAATTCACAAAAATGAATGTTGACAATAAAATATCAAGCAATGAGAGAGGTGATGATTTTGGAGTCCCCTAACCTAGGGGAGGACCAAGCAGATGCCTTGAACACAAAAAGCATATCATGTGAACGATTCAATGGTGGTCCCTTCCTCCTAGGACCACCCCAAGCACAGTTATGGGCAAAAATACAATCCCAACCAAAGGCCCTGCAAAGCATTATGGGACGAGATTAGCAGTGGGCAGTGAATATTATAGTGTCCAATATCAAAATAATTCTACAAAGAGCTGCAGTTCAACTAGTCGTCACTGGGTGTCGTCCCTCAAGAGTGAAATGCAAAAGTATTGAAAACCTTTCATGAAGCTTTTGCATTTGACTCGTGAGGACGACACCCAGTGGCGACTAGTGACTGCAGCTCTTTGTAAATTATTTTGATATTGAACACTATAATATTCACTGCCCACTGTAATCTCGTCCCATAATGCTTTGCAGACTTAGTTGGGATTGTATTTTGCCCATAACTGTAGCAGGAGTGGTCCTAAGAGATGGGACCACCACCTAATCATTCAATAAGATGTGCTTTTTGTTTTCAAGACATCTGCTTGGTTCTCTCCTAAGTTAGCGAGGATACCAAAATCATCACCTCTCTCACTGCTTTTGTTTTCACTTTAGTGAAATGACTATATGCAATTTTAGCATATAAAGACAGAGATATTTATTTTATCTTAACTTGCACTGTACAAGTTTGCTTTTGGTAATTATTGTACAGTGCAGTGAGTCAAGCACACAGCTAGCACTACGCCCAGGCTTAATAATAATAACAAACTCCTTCAAATGCTTTGATAAAGCAATTTTTTATGCTAAAAGCATATAACCAATTCACAAAAATGAATTTTGACATATCAAGCAATGAGAGAGGTGATGATTTTGGAGTCCCCTAACCTAGGGGGAGGACCAAGCAGATGCCTTGAACACAAAAAGCATATCATGTGAGACGATTCAATGGTGGTCCCTTCCTCCTAGGACCACCCCAAGCACAGTTATGGGCAAAAATACAATCCCAACCAAAGGCCCTGCAAAGCATTATGGGACGAGATTAGCAGTGGGCAGTGAATATTATAGTGTCCAATATCAAAATAATTCTACAAAGAGTTGCAGTTCAACTAGTCGTCACTGGGTGTCGTCCCTCACGAGTCAAATGCAAAAGCTTCATGAAAGGTTTTCAATACTTTTGCATTTCACTCTTGAGGACGACACCCAGTGGCGACTGGATTGACTGCAGCTGCTGTAGAATGACTGATATTGAACACTATAGTATTCACTGCCCACTGCTAATCTCGATCCCATAATGCTGCAGAGCTCTGGTTGGGATTGTATTTTGCCCATAACTGTGCTGAAGTGGTCTAGGAAGAATCGTTCAATAAGATGTGCTTTTTGTTTTCAAGACATCTGCTTGGTTATTGGTTCTCTCCTAAGTTAGTGAGGATACCAAAATCATCACCTCTCTCACTGCTTGTTAACTTTTGTTTTCACTTTAGTGAAATGACTATATGCATTTTTAGCATATAAAGACAGAGATATTTATTTTATCTTAACTTGCACTGTACAAGTTTGCTTTTGGTAATTATTGTACAGTGCAGTCAAGCACACAGCTACGCACTACGCAATTTGCATAGCTACGTGTAGTTGAAGCTGTACTTCACGTAGCTACGTGAAGTGCTACTACGCAAACTACGCCCGGGCTTAATCTGCATGTGTGTGCCCATTGGTGCAAATATGTGGGTCTGCATTCTGATGGTCACTTCTGTCATTGTGTCATTGATGATTGTTGACGGTGTCAGCCCCCATGGGTGTTGTTTGTCTGCACATGGCCAAAGGTATGTCTTATTTGCACTGCAGGATTTGGCTCCCCCAATTTATGTTGCAATGGGACACATACACTACTTTGCCACTGATGTGTTTGTTGTTCTGTGACCAGGAATCATCCATGCAGTTTGGCAGTTGCACCTCTTTCTTTGTCAACACTTACCTTTTGGTCACTGTGATGATGGGGGTTTGGACCCCATTGCCACAATGTTCGAAATGTGCTTCAGCTATGGACCCCACACTTACATTTTGGTCACTGTGATGATGGGGGTTTGGACCCCATTGCCACAATGTTCGAAATGTGCTTCAGCTATGGACCCCACACTTACATTTTGGTCACTGTGATGATGGGGGTTTGGACCCCATTGCCACAATGTTCGAAATGTGCTTCAGCTATGGACCCCACACTTACATTTTGGTCACTGTGATGATGGGGGTTTGGACCCCATTGCCACAATGTTCGAAATGTGCTTCAGCTATGGACCCCACACTTACATTTTGGTCACTGTGATGATGGGGGTTTGGACCCCATTGCCACAATGTTCAAAATGTGCTTCAACTATGGACCCCACACTTACCTTTTGGTCACTGTGATGATGGGGGTTTGGACCCCATTGCCACAATGGTCATGGCCTGCTTGCATTGTGGGTGCCACACACATATATGTGTGGCACATGTGCTAGGGGGTAACATTGTATGTTCAAAGTCATGTTCGGTGTTGTAGGCATTTGACACAGTCTACACACGCTTGTCATGGTGTTGGGGGATGTCTTCTTCTTGCATTCCCTAGGTTGTGGTGTGCTGGTTGTGTCATGCATTGTCCATCCTATGAGTGGGGGTGGTAGTTGTGGTAGGCATCCAGCCCCCTGGGTGAGGGTGGTAGTAGTGGTAGGCATCCAGCCCCCTGGCTAAGGGTGGTGGTAGGCATCCAGCCCCCCTGGGTGAGGGTGGTAGTAGTGGTAGGCATTCTGCCCCCCTGGGTAAGGGTGGTAGTAGTGGTAGGCATCCTGCCCCCTGGGTAAGGGTGGTAGTAGTGGTAGGCATCCTGCCCCCCTGGGTGAGGGTGGTAGTAGTGGTAGGCATCCTGCCCCCTGGCTAAGGGTGGTAGTAGTGGTAGGCATCCAGCCCCCGGGTGAGGGTGGTAGTAGTGGTAGGCATCCAGCCCCCCGGCTAAGGGTGGTGGTAGGCATCCAGCCCCCTGGGTGAGGGTGGTAGTAGTGGTAGGCATCCTGCCCCCCTGGGTAAGAGGTGGTAGTAGTGGTAGGCATCCTGCCCACCCTGGGTGAGGGTGGTAGTAGTGGTAGGCATCCTTCCCCCTGGCTAAGGGTGGTAGTAGTGGTAGGCATCCAGCCCCCTGGGTGAGGGTGGTAGTAGTGGTAGGCATCCTGCCCCCCTGGCTAAGGGTGGTAGTAGTGGTGGGCATCCTGCCCCCTGGGTAAGGGTGGTAGTAGTGGTAGGCATCCTGCCCACCCTGGGTGAGGGTGGTAGTAGTGGTAGGCATCCTTCCCCCCTGGCTAAGGGTGGTAGTAGTGGTAGGCATCCTGCCCCCCTGGGTAAGGGTGGTAGTAGTGGTAGGCATCCTGCCCCCTGGGTAAGGGTGGTAGTAGTGGTAGGCATCCTGCCCCCCTGGGTGAGGGTGGTAGTGGTGGTAGGCATCCAGCCCCCCTGGCTAAGGGTGGTGGTAGGCATCCAGCCCCCTGGGTGAGGGTGGTAGTAGTGGTAGGCATCCAGCCCCCCTGGCTAAGGGTGGTGGTAGGCATCCTGCCCCCCTGGGTAAGGGTGGTAGTGGTGGTAGGCATCCTGCCCCCCTGGCTAAGGGTGGTAGTAGTGGTAGGCATCCAGCCCCCTGGGTGAGGGTGGTAGTAGTGGTAGGCATCCAGCCCCCTGGCTAAGGGTGGTAGTAGTGGTAGGCATCCTGCCCCCTGGGTAAGGGTGGGTAGTAGTGGTAGGCATCCTGCCCCCCTGGCTAAGGGTGGTAGTAGTGGTAGGCATCCAGCCCCCTGGCTAAGGGTGGTAGTAGTGGTAGGCATCCAGCCCCCTGGATGAGGGTGGTAGTAGTGGTAGGCATCCAGCCCCCTGGCTAAGGGTGGTGGTAGAGCATCCTGCCCCCCTGGGTAAGGGTGGTAGTAGTGGTAGGCATCCTGCCCCCTGGGTAAGGGTGGTAGTAGTGGTAGGCATCCAGCCCCCCTGGCTAAGGGTGGTGGTAGGCATCCAGCCCCCTGGCTAAGGGTGGTAGTAGTGGTAGGCATCCTGCCCCCTGGGTGAGGGTGGTAGTGGTGGTAGGCATCCAGCCCCCCTGGCTAAGGGTGGTGGTAGGCATCCTGCCCCCCTGGGTAAGGGTGGTAGTAGTGGTAGGCATCCTGCCCCCCTGGGTAAGGGTGGTAGTAGTGGTAGGCATCCAGCCCCCTGGCTAAGGGTGGTAGTAGTGGTAGGCATCCAGCCCCCTGGCTAAGGGTGGTAGTAGTGGTAGGCATCCTGCCCCCCCTGGGTGAGGGTGGTAGGCATCCAGCCCCCCCTGGCTAAGGGTGGTGGTAGGCATCCAGCCCCCCTGGGTGAGGGTGGTAGTAGTGGTAGGCATCCAGCCCCCTGGGTAGGGGTGGTGGTGCGCATTCAGGCCCCTGTGTGCATATGTGGCATTGGTGATGGGCATCCCGCCCCTATGGTGCTGCTGTTGCTGGTGTAAGTATATTCTGCATCCCTCTGTGTGTGTGTGATGTGTCGTGTACGTGTTGTATGTGTTTTGTGGTTGGTGTCTGGCTTACCTTCTGCGCCGTACGCGTCCGTGCCTGTTCCGGTAGTAAATGTAGAATATTGGTATGATCAGGACGAAGGGATTCACGGTTGGTTCGTGTCGTTCGTCCTTCTCGGTGCTCGCGTCGTCCTCGTCGCTTCGCCTCGTCCTCGTCGCTTCGCGTCGTCCTCGTCGCTGCCGTGTTCATCTCGGAGCCGTGGATCGTGTTGTGGCGCGAATCGGAGCTTATGTGCGCCTCTCCCGGATGCTTTGACGTGCCGTGCGTAGTGACGGGTTCGGCGCGTACGGAAAGCGCATCGTACTCGTTCGGCCGGACGGAGCTGCATTTTCCCTTCCGTGCGACTCGATTCAGCGTTTCCGGATTCGCCTCGGTCGGGGAACAGGACCTGGTTTGGGTGAGTACGGCTCGGCCGGATTCTTTGCTGTTGTGCGCATCGTACTTACTCGTTCGGTGTGCTGTACGGATCGGTCGGGAAACAGGCTTTCGCATGGCTTTTTTCCCGACTGAATGGTGTTGGGTGCGCCTCCGACCGAGATCGGAATCGGCCCCTAAGTCCGCAAGTGGCTGCATATAAAGATTAAAAAGCATGGGACTCAGGGATGATCCCTGACAGACTGCACAGTTAAGAGGGATTATGTCTGATGAGCAGGACTTTTCGAAGGATCACTGATACAACATCGACTCTCATAACATCAGAATTATCGAGTCAACAATATTGTAAACAAAAATATCGAAACAAAATCCACAAAATAGAAATTACACTAATATTGATAAAAAAATATTGTTTAAATAAATCTTGATGACAAAAATATCGACGACAAAAATATAGAACACAAAAATATCAATAACATTAAAACAAAATGAAACACATCAAAAATATCGATACAAACAATATCGACAACACAAACATCGATAAAATACATATCAACTATATCGAAAATAAAATTTAAACATAAAAAAATACTATTTATAATAATAAAATAAAATAACATATATCAATTAATTTAAATAAACAATAAAATTAATTATGAATCAACAACATTACTTTAAACAAATAAATTAAATATACAAAAACAAATTAATAAACAAACAATATAAAATAAAAATAAATCAAAAGTAACGAAAAAGCGAAACATAAATATATATAACATATAAAAAAATATAAAACATTTATCTACATATAAAATTAAATAACAACAATAAACAAAATAAAAACAAACAATAAATAAACAAAATAAAAATTAAATAAATTACAAGGTAACAGCTAAAAAATTTAAAAAAGCTATCTCAACCAATAAATTTAACACACAAACCAATAGAAAACTCTAACTAATTAAACAAACACTATAAAAACAAGCAAATAATTAACATAAAATTTACTGTAAACGGACGACCACGGAGGAAGAGCAAACGTTCAAGAGAGAGAAGACAAAACGAAAAACAACGACACCAAAAACTATTCCAAACATCCCACAATAAAGGTAATCACAAAACTTTATAACTAAATAAATAAAAAAAATTGTAAAATATTATAACATCATTTCCTTTATATATAACAGATTCAACATCACTAAAATTGCTTCAACACAAAGAATAACGTACACAACAACAATAAAATATAACACAAAGTATATGACTTCACCAACAACTAACGTAAATTATTTAAAAGAACTAAACTAAATAAAATAGTAAAACATAGCTAACAAATGTTCTTTTTATTTTTAAAAGCTTCTACAAAAATCGACAAAACCAGAACATCTACCAAGGACACTCCATCAACTAATTCCAAAACCAACTAAACTCAGGGAAAGTGCTTGATAATAAAACTAATTAAATTACTATTCCAACTCCAAAACAAAATAAACTCATGGAAAATGTTGGATAATAAACCTAATTAAATTACTATTCCAACTTCAAAACAAAATAAACTCAGGGAAAGTGCTGGATAATAAAACATAATAAATTACTATTCCAACTCCAAAACCAACTAAACTCAGGAAAAGTGCTGGATAATAAACTTAATTAAATTACTATTCCAACACCAAAACCAACAAAACTCAAAGAAAGTGCTCGATAATAAACCTATTTAAATTACTATTCCAACTCCAAAACCAACAAAAATCAGGGAAAGTGCTAGATAATAAACCTAATTAAATTACTATTCCAACTCCAAAACCAACAAAACTCAGGGAAAGTGCTGGATAATAAACCTAATTAAATTACTAGTCCAACTCCAAAACCAACAAAACTCAGGGAAAGAGCAGGATAATAAACCTAATTAAATTACTATTCCAACTCCAAAACAAACAAAACTCAAGGAAAGTGCTGGATAATAAACCTAATTAAATTACTATTCCAACTCCAAAACAAAATAAATCAGGGAAAGTGTTAGATAATAAAACATAATAAATTACCATTCCAACTCCAAAACCAACTAAACTCAGGGAAAGTGCAGGATAATAAACCTAATAAATTACTATTCCAACTCCAAAACCAACAAAACTCAGGGAAGTGCTATTACTATTACAACTCTGAATTTATAATTACTAAAATAAATTTTTATCAAATTTATATTTATAATAATTTTTGAAATTAAAGAATTAATATTATTTTTCTACAAATTAATTTTTTTAAATGAATTACAAAAGATATAGAAAAATTTACTCAAACATAAATATGACCTCAATATTTTTATTTTTTTCAAATTTAAATTTTCAAATTTAAAAAAATTTAAATTTTGCAATTTCTACTTTTAATAAAAAAATATTTTTAAACAACATTAAAAAACTACTCCTACCCTTATCCCCTATAAAATCAACATAACACTACTAAATTCCCTCAAAAAATTCTAAATGTTTTTCAAAATGTACAAATATTTTCAAATTACCCACCCTAATTCACTATAAAGAAAACAACGCGCTACAAAAACTTTACAGATTTTAAAAAACATTTCTATTTTAATTAAATTCTTTTAAATACTCCACATACATATCCCCTATACATACATCTCTCAAATAAATATTTGAAATATTTTTAAAATATTTTAAAATCATTTTTAATTTTTTTAAATAACTCCCCACCCTTATCCCTATAAAACTAACATCCCACTCCTAAAACTTTAAAAATGTATTTTAAGTATTAAAATTTTATACCAAATTTTTCAAATGCCTCCCCACCCTTATCCCCTATAAACCCAACATCCCGCTCCTAAAACGTAATTAAAAAAATAAAACAAACTTTTTAACATATATTTTTTTAATCTATAAAACATATAATAACTAATACTAAATTAATAATAATAAAATACTAACATTAAAGAAAAACTACGAAAAACCTTACCTCGATATTTTACACAATCGATATTCTTGGGTCGATATTAATGCAATTCGATATTTCCACGTCGATATTCTGTCTCTACATCCTTTTCGAATACCTGGAAGGATCTGTCCTTCTGGAACGAAGCAACAAAGCAGTTATTTAACAAGAAACTCACTCTGTCCTTTAACTGAAGTAGCTACATTTTCTGTCCCAGATTTACCAACGTTTTGCACCAAGTTTGCATCACTTTTGTGACACAACCCTGGTGCAAAGTGTTGGGGTGAGATATACTATCCAAGGCAAACTAGGATTTGCGTTGGAAAGTATCCAAAATGAACACAAACTTGTGCTATACACTATACACTTTGCGTCAAGGAGGTAGCTCCATCGGTGGTACAAAGGTGTTCATATGCAACCACCTAGGGGTTTTGATGCAACAAATATTACAACTCATTGAGGCACGTGCAACAAGGAAAAACGTTTTAATTTCTCTCTACTTTTCCAACTTTGCATGTGTGCTACATTGTACAGCACACATATAAAGTGGGAAAAGTATTAAAGGATACTTTTTGTAATGAAAGGGCCTGCTTCGAGAACAAAACCTATGCATTAGAGAACGTACACACCCTTTCTCTATTGCACAAGGGGGTATACATTGGGGCATTGCAGCCAAAAGTGCGCCAGCACCTGAGCAAGAGAGATAATGCAGCATTTCTTAATAGATATGGCACATTTTTTCTCTCTCCCTTTGATGAAGCCTTACGTCAAATATTAGTGAATATGGGTCTTTGTGTGGCCAAAAATAGATACACAATTTTAGATATGCTCTCATTTGTATTGTAGTATAGTTTAGTATTTCTATTACCCATACGGCTGGTTTTAAAGATGGCCGACAGGTGAGGAGTTCCGGCCGGGAGCTCCCCGGCTAGGGATTACCTTTTTGGCATAAATTCCCTGGAATCTTCCCCCTCCGTGGACCTTTTTCACTCACCTGGGCTTCTGATGACTGCGGTCCTCATATTTCGCCTATTTCCCAGGTCTTAACTCGAGACCTGCCTCTGTAACCTCTGTGGAACCGTTTGTTTGCCGCCGACCGTGGAGACCTAGCGCTGTGACCGATGCCCGGTGGAGCTACCTTGGTAGCTATAGGGGAGACTGGCTTCGGATCTCCTCCTCAGCCGTCACCTACCCAGCCGGACTTTGGACGCACTTTCCTTCGTCTCACTGTCTCCTGTTTGCCCAGCCTACTGATGACGCACCGAGGATCTGCCTACGACGGTTGCAAGTCTGAGATGCAGACGCCTGATAGAGATGCCTGGGTGGCTATGGAGGGGATGGCTGGGGATCTACCCTCCGGCCGCCTCCTGCCTTTCCCGGGTTTAACCTCAGTGGCCTGACCCCCTGCTTCGCCTTCCGGATTAGCGATTGGGACAAGCGAGTGTTTGTTTCCCCCAGCATGGGTGCAGTTGAGGGAGTCCCGCGGCACTACGATCTAATCACCCCCGAGCTTGTTTTTTCTTCTCGAGTCGGGGAAATGAGTGCCCTCCTGGGCTCCGCTACTGCCTTCCGGACAGGAAAAAAACTGGAACATTGTATTCATCGTTGCTTGGTGTCCATTCTGCCCTGCTGCTAGGGTAGGTTTTCAATATTGGCTTTTCGTTCGGACTTTGTCTTCCAACAACTACCGCCATCTTGTTTACGAAAGTTTTCGGAGTCCTTGTCCCGGATCCTCCATCTTGTGGGTCTCGACTGTCCCCCATGACTGATTCATACTGCGGGTCAGTGACCTGTGCTGCAAAAGTGACCTTTGCCCTATGTCGACCCCCTCTGAGTCTGCTACACCCCTCTCTTCTTGTTTGGCCCTGTGTAGCACCCTTCCGCTCCCTCCTTTTCTCCCCTTCCTTTTCTAATTTGCTACCCGCCGCAGTGAAGAAGTCGGCACTGGCTGTTGTTTATCCCTGGCCCCTCTCCGGTTTGTTTGACTCACTTATCTGACTTTTTTGGTACCCCCTGAAGTTCTCTTCTCCATGTCCTATCTCCCAGACTTGATCCGTTATTCTATCCCTTGTACTTTTTCCCCCTCTACCATCTTTGCCCCTGATGACTTGTTTTCTATGTTTTCTAATTTGCTCTATAAACGGCTGTATTTATGTAATCACTGTTTTTTTCTCCATTCTATGTTTTTCTCTAGTAACTCATGTAACTTTGTAACCTTGTTCTTTTGTAACGATATTCCTCATGTAAAGCGCTCTGATACCTCCGGGTCTAGCCAGTGCTATATAAAACTCTTCAAATAAATACTACCCCTAGTGGGGCACTTACCCACATGGATAGTAAGCTACACCATGAAGGTTGTGTGGCTGTAAGGTGTTGTTTTTTCTGGAGCATATGTGGGAAGTGTTTTTACGTCATGCATCATGACCACTTATGTGCGGTTATTGTGTTATGGGATGCTGCACATGGTGGTGGGATGGGTAAGGGTAAGTAAGAGATAGATGTACAAATTATAACTGTAATATGGTCTTAAACATGGTACTAATCTACACAGGCAGTTAGGGTATAGCACATCGCACAAGGACAGAATTGTTTTTTACAGTGTTGATGCTTTACAACCATGAGGCTCAGATACCAAGAGTCTCATACATAATAAATACAAAAAAACGATTATAGATAGTGTGAAGCTAAAAGTTTTCAGTTCCAAATGAATTCCATTACATCCAGTAAATTGTTGGACGAGAATACTTGTTTAACCCATTCTTCTTAAATCCCCAAATTATGCTAATGTCAATCTTCATCCATGTCATGATCTTGGACAATTTCAAAGAGGGAGACAGAGGTGGGCTCACAAGCTGTAATAAAATGAACTGGAATCCTAATTCGAAATTCCTTAACACACTTCCATTGCAGGAATCAGTTTGCAGCTATGACTCATCCAAGATGGTGATTACTGTGGACAAGGACGGCACAAAGAGAAAGTGAAACAAAATATCGCAAGACTTGAAAATCTTATCACATGAGCTTTTGTGGTGGCAGTCATCTTGAATCTTCAGAATAAAAGGAGAAAGCAAAGAGAATTAAATTGCTTCCCAAACTTGCAGTTGGAGACTTGGAACCTCTGAAGAATTTGGACCCATGCTTTGTTCTTGATGTTGTCTTAGATGCCTGTTTGCCTCGTCACTATTACTTGTCTCGGGACACGTACATTCCTCCATGACTGTTTAATGAACTTTACTGACTTTTTTTGCAAGGATTTGCTTGAGGACTCTATACACCCTTTGAAAAGAACATTGCTGAACTGGAAGTCGTTTTAAATAAGATTCAAGCTCACCAAAGGCTGAACTTTATGTAGCTTTAATTTTGTTTACATTACTGGGTTGTGAGTGCTGTAACTCCTCTCCTATGATATAGTGACATTTCATTAATTGTTCTAGAGAGTGTTAGAAGTAGGGAGAGTTATTCTAACACACATTTTTATTCGATTTTCTCTACAGAGGGGTCCGTATCATTCATAATCTCTGTGATATTTTGTTTATAGATACGCTCACATGATTTAAGGTGAGTATATATAATATATATTCCTGAAAAAAATAAAGGTTAAAATAACATTATACTTAGGTGTGAGAAAAGATCTGTTTTTTTTTAAAACCTTAGAAATTCACTGAAAAAAACAAATGTTAAAGTAACGTTATAGTTAGGTGAACATGTCAGTGACAACATTAATGTTTTGAACCAAAAAAAAACACAGTAATTCACCAGTTATAGCTCTCAGAGCAAACTATAACTTGTGCCCAGGCCATGCACTGCTTATGACCTCACATAATAAATCACACATGACATGTTCTGACATCATTGATGACATCTCAAATGACATACTTGCAGCAAACATTGCCAGTTTTTTTAAATTTGGGCCCTGGAGGGGTCCCCCTAGGGGGCCAGGGTATTCTTACCTTGCCTCCTTATATTATTATATATATTTTTTATATAACTGCAGGACAGGAGACGAAGTCCCCGAGTCCTGTAATGGCTGCCAGCAACATTTTTCTCATATTGCTGACAGCCAATCTGAGTGCTCGCTCCCACAGGAGTCTGACTACCATGGGAGTGAGATGGCTCAAGGGAAAAAAAGCTCCCTGAGCCAATCAAAACGCTCTATTTTTTAAAATTGGGTTTGAGGGACTCTCGCGAGAGTCCTTCAAGCCCAACCATTCAGATATACAAACATTTTTTACCTTAATTTCTCAAAAACATTTGAACGGATTTACACCAAATTAGAAAAAGCACAATCTGTGGACCAAGATCTAGCTTCCTGCCAAACTTGGTGTAATTCCGTTCAGCAGTTTTGCTGTAGCCCTGCCTAGAGAAGTCTATGGAAAATGCATTGGGATTTTGCGTTTTGGGATCCCCCCTTTTTTCTCGGACCACACGTTGACGGATCACCCCAACACTTTTCATGCAGAAACTAGTAAAAAAGTAGCACCTTTTTGGAAAGTTTTGTGGAGATTCATCAAACGGACCCAAAGTTATTAGCAACAACAAAAAACATAATACAGCACTCATGAAATTTTCTAGACATTATTGATAATATCACTGCAACATTTACAATTACTCATTGATGAATAAACTGTGCATGGCGGAGGTGCAAGTTATAGATACCTTAGGGCATGAGTTATAGTAACTTGAGATAGCTGTAACTGGTGAACTTCAGTGTTTTTTATGTTTAAAAAGTTACATTCTCACTGAACATTTCACCTAACTATAACATTATTTTAATCTCTGTTTGTTTTGGTAAATATATATGTGTGATATGTGTATATTATCTACTGACGGTCGCCAGTAGATAGTTATAGTTAAAACCTATTATCCATAGGAAATCCGCGACATTCTATTTGAAATAACGTTGGCGCCGGTTGACGAATCTTCGCG